>OZ010640.1:5631966-5813747 GCA_963932165.1 Pimpla rufipes
CAACGAAAAAGGACAAGCCAATATGTGGTAAATGCAAGAAAAGTGTGGCCACAATTGTTTACGAATGTGAAAATTGTTGTATAAATTATCACAAAGGTTGCGAGAAAGTGCACACGTGCTACCCAGGCAACGAGAGAAAATCAAGTCCCGCGCCGGCAATTATTGTTGAGAGCAGCGGCTGCGCAAAGAACGAAGGAAAACAACAAGAAATATCCCAAGGGAAAAACAACAAAAAAGAAGATACTGCGACGAGTCTGAAGAGGATGAGAGACGAGATGGAGGAGGAGGATGCAGGTTGCAATCAAACAAACAAGTGTAACGTCAAAAGTGTCGTTGATTTTACTCGAACGCCAATTTTACACGTATTAGTGTGGTTCAGCGTGATTTACCCGTACTCTGGTCAAGGAGAATTGATCCTCCCTATACCATACCTGACGTAGTACACTAAACGCGCAAGCTCTTGTTTCGAGTCTAACCTTTCGGAAAATTACTCGGGGACGTGCTGCGAATGCTTCTCTAAACGGAATTTGACGGAGATATGACCCGATGGTGAATTGAGACGAGGCGCGCTCTATGGTTTTATAATATAATTGAAAATTTCACTTACCCTTTTGTATTGCTGTGGACGATGAGGATGCAGATGGATGGGCACGTTCGAAAAGAAACTCGACACACCGAATTTAATGTACAAACGTCGAAATTTATTCGTAAAACGTGGAAAAATGATAAACTGAATTCTCTCAACGGACAAATGTTAACGTAAGATAAACGAGTCGTCGCACAAAGATCTCCGGTCGTATCGTACAAAATTCAAGGCTCTTGTGTACAAAAGTTCTCACAATCCGCAGCGCACAAAGATTATAAAAATCCGAAGAATACAAAGAAATGACCGGATCGAGTCCGAAACGTACAAAATTATAAAATTTCAGTTCGCTCAATAATTTCTTTAGTCCCCAGTTAGGACAAAGAATGCGATTATAGGTGGCAGAATCGTTTGCGAAGGATTGAATTCTTTTAAGTCCGCGGTCGGACAGAAATTCGAAGTTAATTCAGAATCAAAGTTTCGGACGTCGATCGGGCAGAGGTTCGATGTAGATAGAACTAATTTTTTGAGCGCACTGTCTGTCGTTCGGTGTTTTTTCGTCTTTTTATACTATTGCTCCTTTGTCTCACATAGACGAAATTTTTAAGTAGGGGTAGTAGCTAGGTGTGATTCAATCCACCACATCGCGGGCTAGTTGACGACGCGCCCATCGGGATTCGCTAGCCAGCTAGAAGATCGAGCGCCTGGGCCTTGTTGCCAGATTCTCACAGACTTTTGTCGATTTGTCGTGTGTTTTATGCTGATTAAGGAAGGATGGAGTGTACCCGTTTTATTACGATCGCGAGGAGGACAGTGATGTGCCTACTACATTCTCGTTGCAGAGCGTTCGTTTCTGGAAGTCTGGCATACGCGCGAGGTAGACTCGCACCCAGGCATCGGACATACGAGAGAGATCGGAGATGCTGCGTCTCCAACCCCTCGTCGTCCGCGCGTTCGCTCGCTCGCGGTGTTTCCGTATTCCCCGAAATCTCATAGGTGCTCGCAGGTGGTGTACGCTTCCTACGCTTTTTTTCTGATGTGGGCATGTCACATCTCGCTGTTCGGGCGCGCTCTTATCTTAACTGATGTGGAAATGATCAGAGTTTTTAGATACGTTTTTGTTCCGTTGTTAATTCGTTCCTCCGTGAATGTAGATTTTGTTTGTTGCGTTAACAAATAAATTCAAGGAAATTTTTCCGCGTGTTTTGACTGGTCTTGGTGTCTGATCGAAGATGAATTCCCAATAATACAATGAGGTCACTATGATTTTTACGACAGAGGTTTTACAGACTCTGACTCTCGTACGTTGAAGATTCATCCTTGTACATTATTTCTGATGAAAATTACTGTTGCTTTTATATAATTTTTCAAATCCCTATTTTGCGCAATGCATGTCCGTTTCCCTTAATTTTTCCCAAGATTTATATAACGTTGTTATACTGTTTAAACGTCAAAACTGCATTTTTATATTTAATTAATTCCTTCACCTTTCTATGTTAATAACGTATCCTTGCGAATTCTACAATTCTTAGGCTTATTTTGTTATTTCATACATTTTCTTGTATGTTTCGATAATATATATATATTTTTTTTCTGGTTAATATTTTATTTTGTGGGACGGACGTCTTTTGAATTCCAAAGTTTATCTTGAATTGTTGGTTACTTTAGTTCGTTTTCCTTCTTTTGTTCAGTATTTATTGTTTTCATTTATATTTTCGAGAAAGGGGGGAAAAATACTATAATTTACTCATCAAATTATTATTTGTTAGAATCGAACTCGTAGTCCTTTTGATGGGACAGAGACAGAGTGTCGGCTTCGACGGGGCGGAGAGCGTCTTCGCGGTGTCCCAGCATTTTTGTACTCTCAAGATCTAGTAGATTTCTTTTATTTTTACTGACACCTGGTGGTTTTCGGCTGTAACGGGCGATCGAGCATCGATCGGAGGCGAGGCGTCGCGTGGGCCTTGGACTGACGGTCGATAACCGTTGCGCTCGCTTGACACTAGTTTTGTCTATCGCCGCTCACTCGAGTGGCGTCAGCGACATTTCTAGAAAGGCCTGAGATTTGGGAAATCGGGCACAGTTGTACCATCTTCCGCACTCTTTTACCTCAACTGACCCACCGGTATCTGTGTCTAGATATAGTAACTGCGGGATCTACCAAGATCGTTTCCTCCGTCTCCACTAGTCGGGTATTTTTCTCTGCCTAAGATTTCAACAGGTCTACAGTCAAATTATTGACTCGATCGGTCAAAATAAAATGAAGTTACGGCCTGACGTAACACCTCCCCCCTTAAAACGATTATTAGGGTGAAAAACTAATAATCGAACGTGCGCCTATGGGCGGGGTGGGGTGTTTCCGCCTTTCTGGAATTTATTCGTTCTAATTAATGTTCTTTCACTGACAATATTACAAATAGGGACTTTTGATTGTTTTGAACTACCCTTTCCTTATCTCTCCCCTTTTTTTCAGATTTTCTTTTTCTTTCGTTAAAGGGTGATTCTCTTTTATTATTTCTTTGGAATTCAGTAACGGTATTTCCCTGGATGTATATATATATATATGTATATGTAAGTGTTTTTGAGATTGATCATTTGAAAGTACTCAAGGGAACAATGAGAAAGTACTCATTGTTCACTTGGACTTTCAGTGGTCTATCGTCGTGGATATCTTTATACTTGCTTAGTCTAACTCGATTGGTACGAGCCTTTAACGCCCTATGTGTGCCTTTGCCCGTTTTCCGCGTGCCCTAGTTTGTCTAAGTGTAAAATGACTAGGGAGTAGTTTCCCTCGCATAATGGTTTTATAACGTATACTTCTTTAAAAATCTAAATCTGATAAACAAACTTTTGAACGAATTTGCTTTCTTCTTAACAATTTACTTTGTTTAAACTTGTGTTACCGTGGGGCCCTGCGTAAGTATATATGTATCGCAACGAGATTAGATTAACAAAAAAATGTTCTTTCACCGCTCTTATAGTTAAATTAGAAATAAATAAAAATCTAAGGGGGTATTTACTACGGTGTTAAAGTTGCGCAGGTGGCAATGACAATTTTCGAGCACGCCGCGTTGGTCCATGATGCCCGTGGAATCGCTGTCGGCGGTCGTATTTTTCGGGCCGAGCGCTCGGGTCTTGTCGTAGGTGTCAGCCGCTCAATTAGCTGCTGCTGCCTCCACCTGTTCTTCGTAGGCCCATAGTCATAAGAGGCTGCGGATACTATTCGTTGAACTCGGATACTTTTTACGCTCGATGTTCTCTAAACGGTGCAGTTCTTCTTCTTCGTTGACGGTGATAGAGCGGGTTCACGCACAATTTTATGTAGATTTGCGATGGATCCCCGCTGATGTTCCCTCCTCAGTTTTTATTTATCGAAGGTTTACCTCCTGACCCATTCAGCACGAAAGTTTTGTAATAGAATTACTCGCGAATTGCATTCGTGAGTTAATTCTTCGTGTGCGGTTACGGTGGGTGTCTTCGTTGGTGTTTATAGTGGAGAGAAATGGAACCGTTCTCTCTCTTTTTTTTCTACCGGGTTGCCTCGGTTGGTTTCGTGAGGAGACGTGTTGGCTGCTTCCTCGATGTCAGGTATCCGGGCCGCTAGACTTCTAGTCGCCGCATCAGTGTTCCCCTCGTTTCCCCCGTGCTTCGTGATAGCCCTCTTAGTCTCAGGTGACTAGGTGACTCATCTTGCGGATATAATTAGGATGACCATTGCCTGTGTATTGGGCCAATAATTTTTGTAAAGGAACTGATACGTGCTACTTTTTTTCTTTTTTTTTTCTCTCTCCTTGCCTCGTTGTTTTTTTTTGTTTTTATATGGATATTTAAAATTTTTTATTTTTGTATTTTTTTAAATTTTATTTATATATATATTTTTTTATTAATAATTCCTAGTGTGCAAAAATTGTAATAATTTCTAAATGCTCGTTAGTCCTACGTATATGTGTACTTTTCCTCTCTTTCCCTTTTTCCCAAGCATTTGACCTTATTTTATTATTTATTACTGTCAACAAAAAAAATTATTAATTTCACTTATAGTAATCTGAATAGATAAAATGTTTTACTCACTCAGTTGTTGGTGGTACTTCCGATTTCTACCGTACGTGAGCGGACCTAATTTTTTATCTCGTTTACCTCGTAGTTGGACTCATAATATGTTATGAGTGTGTGTATCAATTCGAGATCGTCGCTCGTTATGGACTTGTCATCTTCGTTTAGTGTCGATTGTTTATTGCACGGCGAATGCGGGCTTAGTTCCGAATTCGTGGTTTTTATTTGGGTGCACTTGGTTTTGAACTTGATCGATGTTTCCTCCATTTCCGAGTCGAGATTACCCAGTATTTCGGCGACCTCTTCCCCGCTTAGCCAAGGTAGCGCCAATGCGTCTCCGCAGGTCATGTTGGGGATCGCCGGTGGTTCTCCTGAGAATGGCCCCTCTGCTGATTTATTCTCCCGGACCTGGAGCTCGGGGTTTATTTGCGGGATTCTAACGTCATGTTGTTTTGATAATTCCCCTCTTGTAGCAGTTGTTCTCGCTCTGATATTACTGAACGCTGGGTAGTACGTTCTCGTCCGTTGACGCCTGATATTTTGTAATCTCTTCTTGCATCGGTCGTCAACCTGGTTTATCGTCAGGTTCTGGTCCACAGAAGGCATGTTGTAAACTAAAGGTTATATATATTTATTTATTTTGTTTTTGTCATTCTTAGTTGCATTCTTAGTACATTATTTTTGACAGTTTCTTCCATGTGCAGCATGAAGTTCACCGATCTATAACTAAAATCTCATGAGTTAATTGTAATTAAAGGTACCGTGAAGTAATACGCATATTTCACTAAGTTTATCTCTAATATTCGATAAAAAAAAATTCTATGTTTACTCGTTAATTGTTTTTACGTGCGAACTATATATTGAAACGTTTTTTAATTACTGCGGAGGGTGCAAGGAAGGTGCTGGACCCGAGGAGAGGAGAGTCGCATCTATTCTGGATTATTAGTTTAAGGAATAGAACCTCAGTTATCGTCCTTAGGCTCAAACGCGTGGAGCTTTACACTCACGCTTCGCCTTGGTGACGGATATTTTCCTCATCGGTTCTTTTTAGAGAGGGAGAACTTTATTCCAAGTGAATTTAAGCTGCTAGAGGATTCTAAGATTTGACTTTGAAGGGCGTCTGTGCCAGGATGCAAGGGAGGGAAATTTAATTTTTTTTTAAAGCTAAGGTCATACGAGGAGGCTGACGTCCTCGTATGGAGCGTGCACTGCTCAAGGCCTAAGGGGATACAGGACTTTTCAAAAAAGCGAATTAATTTACGATTCTAGTGGTTACCATGGGGAAGAATGTAAATACTTACAGATCGAAAAAAAGGCGAGTGCGCCGCGAGTATCTCAGGAGAGGGTCACCGCGATGGTGAGGCTCGCGAGAGTAAACCCGCGGGTTCTCACTGATTTGACGGATCGACGCAATGTCGAGGCGTCACTCCAGTGGCTATCCCCGCACTCGGCAATTTTTCGTCTGTTTGTTTCTTCTTTAGTTTTTTTTTTCTTACAGGTAGTTTCTTCGGGGTCAGCGCAATGCCGAGGCCGAGAGAGATTCGAAGTCGGGTGTCGATACTCACAGAATCGAGGGTCGACGCAATGTCAAGGCTCGTTCTGCGGTAATTTACGGGTCTGGTTATTTTATTCCTGCGCCTCCGAAGGATCGACGCAATGTCGAGGCCCCGGGGAACGAGGGTATCGGAATCTAGACTATGTCGCGAGAATCTCAAGAGAGGGTCGCCGCGATGGCGAGGCTCTCGCCTTTCAATCCCCACAATTATATTTTGATAATGAACTCTATGTGTCCGTACGCTTGTAATCGGTGGAGTAGGTGCAATACCTAGGCCACCAATTATCCACGTGTGGAGCCGAGTAGTTTAGTTAATTCAGATCGATGCGATATCGAGGTGAATTAACCATTCACTACTTACGATGATTTCTCCTTATTTTATAGAAGCAATTGATTAGGCTACGTTACAGCTAGACCTTAGTGACTACGGGCTACCCAAGCAAAGAATCTTCCGTGGAGCACGAAATTCTTACGAGGGAATATTAAGTTACGAGATAGGCTACGGCTAGGTAATGTTACTGGTAGGTAATTTCGGAATACTGTGACTCGCGAGGCGCGGCGCGGCCTCCTTATATCGGGACGGCTCGCGCTGCTGCCTAGCCCGCTGGTGGGAGGGAGTGGGGTATGGCGTAGGTGGGGGCCGCGGGTGACGGGACGGCCCCACTCGTCGCTCGCGAAATTCGGCAGAATGCCGGGCTGTGGTGGGGGGCACCGAGGTCCCGTTACAATATATATTTTTTTCTCTTTTCTTTTTCGTTTTCCTCTCTGTCACATGATTCATTTCCTTCCACTTTTTCTTTTAAGGAATGTCAGGTTTTTTTCTGTCCTGGGAATAGTTAGTTGAGGCGGAAGGATCGTGTCCCAGGTCGGGGTAGATTTTATTACTTTCTTCATGGTTAGCGGGAGTAGTAGAGTCCGTAGATTTTGCTTTCTTTGCCTTGCGCTTCTCCGCTGACGGAGCGGCGGCGCCAATATGTTGGGATGCGTTTGGGGCTCCAGCGGCCCAAACGAAAGACAAGGGTTGAGATAACTGATTTCTTATAAAGTACGGATTATACAGTGGCGGTGAGCAATTATCGGTAAATGTTTGGGTGGTCGGAGGATTATAAGTAGGAGCGGAGCCACCTTGATTAGTTTCTGTATTTTCGATTTCGCGTCCACTGTGAATTACGGCCACGTCATTCAATGAGTATTCATAAGATTTTTCTGCCCGAGGTTTCTCGTTGGCTGATTCTTCACCATTTCCGCTCGAAAATAACGGTGCGTCATTAGGTTTCTCGGATTTCCCAGAATTACCTGGACGATGACTTAAATGCAAAAGTAAATTTGTGACTGAATCCCAAATTGCTCCTAAAAGATATATTGACCATCCGTATACAGTTTGTAGTGTGTATCCGTGGATGATAGTGTCGAAAATTAATTTAACAATTCGACAAATCAATAAGAATCCGATTAGCCCTGCACTAATATTTCCAAAAATTGATAAATATCCCCAGGTTTTATCCCAAGTGGATTGAATGATTTTCGTTACAGATGCATCGTCAAGTAAATTAGAAATTGATCCGCCCTGCATGATAGTAGGTTGTCCAACGATTCCTCGAGCTACCGAATTTAGTATAGCTGGGCGTTCAGCGGGGAACATTATGTGGTCTCTCAATTCGTCGAGGTCTTTCTGTGTGTATATCCCGCTAGTAGCGAGGCTATGAGGATTTCTGTACTGCCAGGTAGGTGCCGTGAGAGGTTTTATGACCGCGGGCGGCATAGCGCGCACGGGGTCCGGGCCCATACTATACCACGCGCCGTCCAGCATATATATCGGTGATACCAAACGATTGCACGTAACTTGCAATCCCATTTTTGTTAAAATATGCGTTCTAGGTGAAAAATAATATGTATTGTTTCCGATATAGACAGGTAATTGATCGTAACATTCCTTAGTTTGATGTATCTTTACGTCGATAGGAATGCATTTAATTATATGTACTACTTCTCCGGCTGGAAGAGCCATGTACCCGGGCCCTTTCATTAGATGATACGCGAATTCGTCAGGGGATCGTCGCGCGATAGTGAGAGCGTTTTGTAGAACTTGACGCTCGAGATTGCATTTTTGCGTTAATATATCGTGATACATGTTCTTGAGTTCAGTGTGAATGTGTTTCTCGACATACACGAATTTAGAATTTATGTAAGCGAATAGATCTAAATTGTTTACAGAAATAAATTCTTTCCTTATAAACGGATTTCCTTTTTCTATGGGTACGATAATTAATTTGGGATGTTCAGTGCGAATTAAAGTGTATCCGCAGACGTTCGTCGTGCCTTTCGCGGTAAGTGCGAATACTATTTCTCCTTCTGTCATGGAATATATTATTTGTTTAAAATCGGTGTGTATGTCCGTTGTCTGATCTGCATTTCCTTCGTACAGTAATCCGTATCTCTTTGTTTTACACGTGTCCGCCGGAAGCGGGTCCCAATAAGTATTTCCGCCGTCTACGTCATCGCATTGTCCTTCATTCAGATTACACCTCGCGCCCGAACGCAAGTGTACCTTGTTCGCGTCGACGTTTACTTCGGCGGTATAATCCCTCAAAGATATTTTTATTGTCCCCTTTACTATCACGTTATCCCAGTTACCGTAAGGGTCAGAGTAATAAACTCCTTGGCAATTGCCATCCGAGTCTAGACTGCCGCTGATTGACACCGGCCTAGTAGTGGTGTAATTTGCTTTGACTACCGTAATTTCCGTATTTCCGATTTTTATGTTTCCCTGACGATGCATTTGTCGGCAACGATCTAGTGATATATCGTCGACGTATGCATATTCTCCGTTTGGTACGTCCGTAGTATGCGAGAACATTCCGCATTTTCTTATCGTGCGCAAAATTTCTACTTTACATTGCATTACGTGTATCGACCCGTATTGATTAATTTGCAATAATTGTATATAAGTTTTAGTCACATTAACCTCGGGTTGAGGAATATTGCATTCTCCTACTTCCAGTAAGGATAAGGTGGTGATGTTGCTTGCGGCTCCTCCGCAGTCGTAGCCAATCATGGCGTCCGCGGGGAGTAGAAGGCGGCACAAGATCGTTAGGCTCCATAGTGCCCTCTCCGTCGGACTCATCTGGAATACGCCGTTAAAACACACCTTTACCGCTGGCTTTCCTTTTTATTTGAATTCCTAATGTTTTCGTCGCGGGCATCAGGTTTTTCCTTTCTTCGATGTTCGTCCCTTCTCTCTTTTTCTTGATTCTACCTGTCTGGTGGGTAGTGGCGTGTGGGAGTTCAACGGGGGAAAATGCCATAAGTGGGAAAAAATGGGAGGTCGTAGAGTTTACCTCGTGACGAAAGCGTTGGTAAAAAGTCACTCTTGTTTTCCTCACCGTCAACAAAACACCAAAAAAATGGCCTCAACTTCGAATTCCGCCGCTGCTGTCTCGTCGCCGTCGTCCGCGTCTGGGTATACGGGTAAGTTGGTCGCATCCCCTTGGTTGGTTTCCGTTTGGAAATTTTTTTTGTAAACGTGACCTGATGAGATCTGCAAAGACTCCAGCTTTTTTCTAGACACGCTGGCGTCTTTACAGTTGCTCAATCAGGGCATGCTTTAGTTCTTTTTATTAATTTTGTTGTGGGTTTTTTTTTCAGTCGATTTTCCTCTGTCCGCAGAGGACATCAGGTGGATCGAGGACAGGAGGCCCTCTTTGGCCCATCTGATTGAACTCAAGGGTCGCTCCCTGTACGTTCGGTTCCGAACATCCCGGCCGTGTTGGGTAAGTCTCCCATTTTCCCCTTTTTTTATAATCTATTTGACTTGGCGCGATTTTAATGTTTTTTGTTTGTTTGTTTTTTTTCACAGATCTCGCCAGGCGGACTCCGTTCCCCGCCTTATGCAGGAGCCACTGCTGGGAACCGGTGGTGGACCTGTCAATTTGCGTTGACGTTGTCTCGGGGGCCCGCACTGTCACGGAGACGTGGGATGAGCTCACGTCCCCTCTGCCGCTCACAGGCCGCTGCGTGCGGTGCGAACTGGGGAAGCCATCCCAGGTACGCGCGGTCCCTGCCCTCGGTGTCGACGAGAACGGGAATGCGCCCCTGGTGTTTGGCACCAGGGCCCGCGACCTGCGCTATCACTCGCTCGAATGAGACAGGGTCACTCCCGTCTATTTTTTTCATGTATTGATTTAGTATAAAAAAAATTGAATATATATATATTTTTTTTTTTACCTTAATGGTTGCCGGTTGTTTGGCTTTTATTTATATGTAGATCAAGAGAAAACTGCGCTCCTCTTCCCTCATCCCTGAATATAGCAAGGTGGTTCTGCCCACTTGCTATTGCGGTAATCCTAATTCGAAATCCAGCTGCCTGCGCGACGTCGGCTTCATCGGGTCGGTCGGGTGTCGCTTCAGCGCGACGTTGGTCTCGTCGGGTCGGTCGGGTGTCGCTTAAGCGCGACGTTGGTCTCATCGGGTCGGTCGGTCGTCGCGAAATAATGCGTTCACGGAAAAGTAATGACTTTTTCGTGGGTTACGTCCGTTTTAATTGAGACGCCGAACTTTTGTCTTAGTAAACAAAATTTATACTTTTTTTCGAAATTTTCGTGTCATTACACTCAGAATGGTTCAAAACGTCGAGAAAAGTGGTTTGTACGAAATGTCTGTATGTGTATGTGTGTATGTGCACTTTTTTTTTTTTTTTTTTGCACGATAACTGCCGTAAAATTTTTTTTTATTTTTTTTTATTTTTTTTAAGAATGTTCTTCAATTTTGGCACGCACGTTCGCCATCGTAGAATACTGTATGGGATTGCAGTTGACGCGAATCGGTTAGGAAATTCAGATTTTACAGCATTTTGAAAATTTGGCAAAAATAGTTTTCGCGCTATAACTTCCGCAAATTGAGAGATATCGGGATGAAATTTTGTATGACAATAGACCACCTTAGAACCATGATTTGTGTCAAATATGGCGAAAATCGGTAAAGCAGTTCTTGTGTTATTGTAATTTCATTATTTAATTTTTTTTTTTTTTTATGTCTAAGTACTATAACTCCTCTAAATTATGAGACATTCGATTGCAATTTCGAACATCTCATTACGTTCGTTGATGATAAACGATGAATTTCGTCAAGGAAACTGCCATTATGTCGGTAAATTTGGATTTTGTTGCATGGAAAACAACAAAAAAAAACGGCGCCCAAAAAAAAAGAATCGGAGAGGAGAAAAAAAGTTTTCCAGAATTTTCTCAAATTTGGTTCACGTATGGACAACCATGGATCGCGTTTCGAGTACAAATTTGACGCGGATCTGAAAGGCCGTTCAAATTTTATGGCATTTAGCACATTTTGGAAAATCTCGTTATCACGCTGGATTATGCAAATTACAAGGAACTGGCTTATAATTTGGTCCACACATTGATTATCATGAACCAAGGGTTTAGTACAAATTTCAGGGAAATCGGTTCGGTGATTAAAATCTAATAAAAGCCGAAAATACCTGCAAAGTAGAGCCTTGCAAATTGCTTCCTCAGTATTTTACACTTTTGACGATGCTTCTTTTATGAGGAAACCAAAATCGATCAACATACTTCTTCATCATTTCTTTTCTCTTTTTATGGGTCCCTGGGCCTTAATGAGTTGATTAGCGGACTTCAGGCGAGAGGTACGAGAAAAATAAAAAAATGTTCCTCTCTATTAATTAAATTCTGGAGGGGGTAGTGGTAAGATAGACGGGGGCCGAGACGCGGGGTAAGATACAACCCCGTTCGCCATAGTCATGTAGATGGGTTCTTCGGGTTTTAGCATAGGTGTGAATGCGTGTATTTCCTGGGTGAAAAAGGGGGTATTAGTGGTTTTGTCAATCGATATGTACTGCTTTTGCTTCCTCATAGAGGAAGCTTTGTTTTCGTGAAATTTTTTTTTTTTCGAGATTTTCATGTTAACATACTCAGAATCACCTAAAACGTCGAGAAAAGTGGTCTAGAAAATATGTCTGTATGTGTGTATTAGGGTGGTCCTTAAAAGGGGTATTTTTAAATTTTGATCTTGCCGCCCCCCACATTGGTTCGAAATTAAAAAAAAGAAATCCTCAATTTTTTTCAGATTTTTTCTACCACTCTTAACCCTCCCCCACGGGGATTGAAGTTTTCCATTCAAAATACATGGGACTTTTCGGTCTTCGCAGTCAATATTTTCTTGCGGGACTATACGTCGATCGAAAAATCTGAAATTTACACAAATTACGCTATAAACATTTTACTATAAGGGGAAAAATCACCAACCCCCTATCCTCAAACTTGGGAGGGGGGAGGGTTGACAATGTCAGTCCAAAAAGATATATGGATTTTGCAGTAAAAAAAAGTGTTAAATGTGGTCTACTTTTCATAACAGGGCTCTGTAAAAAAACCTTAGGTCCAAATATACAAAATAGTAGAAAAGATGACATTTTTTGTTACGTTTTTCTATATTTTTATTTTTAAAAAATGCTACTTCGATAATTACAATTCACTCCATATTATTAAGGAGGGTCTCTTTTTTGCGTCTGGGTGATTCTTGCGATATTCACTGACGATTTGTAGAATGAATTGCTTCTGCTGTTCGTTCCGTGTTAGAATTTCGTTGTAGTTGGTGAACAGACGAACGCCTCGTTCCGCGACATCCTTAACCACTTTCAGATGTTTTGTTGTAAAATCACCAAGCAAATAAATGTTTTGACGCAGATCCGGCCTTAGTTCCATTGCGGAATGAGGTTAGAGTAACATTTCCATACAAAATCGAAAAAAGCAGCTAATTGATGGAAACACCTCGGAATACGTATTATGCAGCATTGGCGACACCAGTGGCGGCCTTTGTAACTAAATAACTAGCGACAGTTGGAGTTTTAGTCAAACACTAGCCTTATCTGACAGAATGAACCAACCGAATTTTAACGTGAATTATTTCAACCGTTGAGAAGTCATACAAAAATTCGTGTTATGTTTCAAAATGCAATATATTGATAAATCACTTTTTAATGCTGTTAAGGTAGATTCGGTAAAAAATCACATTCTTTTCAAAAGAGATATTTAATTCATCTAAAATTAATCATTTTAATAATTAATAATAATGCGGCTCCAATCGAAAACACGATCGCAGCAATTTTAGAAACTACTATTACGGATCACTTCGCAATAATAATCCAATTACCCGGTATGGATAAACCAACAAGAATGAACGCAGTATATCAAAAAAGGAGAACAAATCACGAACTTCTGAAACACACACTATCTCAGGAACTCTGGGCCAACGTCCTCGAAACAAACGACGTGGATATCGCAACAAATAACCTAATTGAACGACTACACCAGCACATAAACAATGCAACCACTACGACGACTGAAAAAATACAAATTAATAGGAAACCATGGATAACTGCGGGATTGATTGCATCAATAAAAACTAGGGATTCATTATATCAAAAGTCGGAAAAACATCCGCTTAATGTGACTCTAAAAATTAAGTTTAAAAAATATCGAAATGTACTAACAAAAACCCTTAAGAAAGCAAAGTCCGATTTCTATAAAAGGAAAATCGCAAACATAAATAAGGATCCGAAAAAAATGTGGCAAGCAGTAAACGAAATTATAAATCCGGTAAAACCCCGAAAAAGTGTGGAAAAAATTGAGCAACAAAACGAATCAATCACAGACAAAAAAAGAATTGCGGGAGTGTTTAACGAGTATTTTGCCAATATCGGACCAGTTCTTGTTAGCAAAATTGTACCCAACGTCGAACCTGAAATAGAAATACCCCCCCTGAGAGATTCTATGTTTTTGAAACAAGTAAACGAAGGGGAGATATTAAACCGTATCCACCAGTTACAAAGCAATAAAGCGCCAGGGCACGATGGAATCACAACAAATACACTTAAGATCTGTGGGGCCTTTTTGGCAACACCCCTAGCATATGTTATTAACCTATCTTTTAGTACTGGCAAGTGTCCTCAACATTTTAAGCATGCAGTAGTTGTACCCATACACAAATCTGGCAAAGAAACGGAAATTTCGAATTATAGACCCATATCTCTATTGCCGAGCATATGTAAAGTGTTTGAAAAATGCCTAGTCGAACGTATTATGAGTTTTATAAACTGCAAGAATATCCTCAGTAATGCACAATATGGTTTTCGAAAAGGAATATCTACCGACTCGGCTATAGCTACACTAACGGCAAACATTTACGAAAGACTCGTCTCGGGTACACCCACCATAGCAGTTTTTGTGGATCTAGCAAAAGCTTTTGATACGAGAAATCATAACTTATTATTAAATAAGTTAAATCGATATGGGTTTCGTGGAAAGGTCCATGAATTGCTATCAAGTTATTTAACAAATAGAACGCAGATTGTAAAAATAAATGACAAGATAAGTAACCCCGCTCAAATAACCTGTGGCGTTCCTCAGGGCTCAATATTAGGACCTATATTATTTATTATTTATATAAATGATATATTCTATACGGATGTGCAAGGAAAAATTCTTAGCTACGCGGATGATACCGCGATACTGTTCCATAGTCTAAGCTGGAATAGCCTGAAAACCATGGTCCAAAATGAGTTTGCTAAGATTAAGGACTGGTTTAGATCTAATTATTTAACGCTCAATATAAGCAAGACACAGGCCGTAGCTTTTGGGTGCTACTGTGATAGTATACCCGACCTCGGTGATATTATGATACACGAACCAAACTGTGCAAAGGGAGTAACTTGTGGATGCCCAAAAATAGACATTGTTGATACTGTAAAATACCTAGGTGTAAAAATTGATCGACACTTACGATGGAACAACCACAGTGAATATATAGCAAATAGACTGAGGTACATGCCCTGTTTATTCTATAGGCTTAGGTGGATCTTAAACGACGATCAGCTACGAGCAATATATTATGCATTGTTCGAATCTATTCTTTTTAATGGAATTATTGGATGGGGCGGTGCAAAAGAAAATGTGATAAAGAGATTACAAGTGATTCAAAATCAAGTCCTAAAAGTTATGATGAAAAAGGACAGACTCTACCCAACAAATAGATTGTACAAGGAGGCAAAACTTCTAAATATTAGACAAAGGTTCTGTGTTTCTGCGGTTAAAAAATGTGCAATAAATAACGAGTTAACCACGGTTAGTACTGTACCAGGGTCTAGGATCACAAGAAGCATCACATGTAATACCATTAGAGTCCCGTGGTATGCGAGAACGATCGGCAGAAACTGCTATAAATATATTGGACCTAGAGTAGTAAATCATCTAACTCATAATTACAGACACCAAATTTTAACCTGCGCTGAAAGGAATCTAAGAAAATGCATAGAAGAGGCTATATCTACTATACAAATCGAAGTATTGTTAAGTTTTTTATAGGGGAAAAGTAAAATATAGTTTATAAGGAGGCTAGATATATAAGGAAAAATAATTAAAAAATAAAAAATAAAAATAAAAAAAAATAAAATTCAAATAGGAGAGAAGATACGAGGCAATAACATTGTACAATAAAAATAAATGAATAAATAAACAAATAAATAAATAATAAAAAATGATATCTAATATTCGCCCGCACACTGTAGTGCAAGAGAGGCATTAGGATAAGATTTAGTTGTTAAGTTAGTCGAGTTGCGGACAAGTGTCTAGGCGCTTTTGCGATTCGATCGTGCGTTGAGCAGAATTTTTGGAAATATATTTTTCTACAACCATTATATCATACATAAATACGTACTTAAAATTAGGAAACTGTTCTCTATGAAATGTAAAATGTATTTCAAATACTGTACTCAACAAATAAATAATAATAATAAATAATAATTGTATTGAATAATCAATTTTAAAAATTATCAAAGGTTGTTAATTTTTTCCCGTATGGTGTTACATGTATAGAGTAATTTGTGTAAGTTTCAAACTTTTTAACAAAGAAATAGTCGCATGGTAAAATATTGATTGCTTAAAACCGATAAACACATTGAAAAACTTCAACTTGTTATTTTCAGAAGCGAAAATCTATATAATATATATTATATATTATTCTACAACTACAAATCGTCAGTGAATATAGCAAGAATCACCCAGACGCAAAAAAAGAGACCCTCCTTAATAATATGGAGTGAATTGTAATTATCGAAGTAGCATTTTTTTTAAATAAAAAGCAGAACTTTGCACATTGCTTCCTCATTAATTTTCGTTTTTCACAAAGCCACCTCTATGAAGAAGCTTGTTTATTTAACATTTTGGCTTCCTCATAGAGGAAGCTTTGTGAAAAACGAAAATTAATGCGGAAGCAATGTGCAAAGTTCTACTTTGCAACTTTTTTTTATTTGAACAAAAGAAAAATCCGTCACAAACACCGTTACATCTCATTTTCATTAGATACAAAGTTTTATCTTACTTTTTTAACTTTTGCGGAAGTTATCGCGAAAATCTAAATTTTTTGAAAAATTAAAAATGGTGTAAAATCCGAACGACTTTACCGATCATCACCAAATTTCGTATGTAGCAGGGCTGTATGTTGTTTTTCCACTATTCAACAATTCGGATAATTTGTTAAAATTCGACGTGATTTAGAGCTAAATTGTTTTTTTTCGAAAATTTCAAAATTGTATAAAATCTGAATCGCTTTACCGATTTTGTCGAAATTCAATACCATACAACATTGAACGTATCTTCCATTATGAAGAACTATTTAGCCAAATCGTCGAACTTTTACGAAAGTTAGAGCGACCACGCCCTTTTTTCAAAAAATTAAAAACTACATAAAATCTTAATGACTGTATATATGTTATCAAAAATCTCGCCATTGGAAGAGGGGCAACTACTCTACTTGCGTGCCAAATTTGAGCCAGATCGCTCGAACGGTTTCTGAGTGAGAGGCGATTGAATTTTCGAGGCCCAGCACACACACACACACACATACATACGGACATTTTTTCTAAACCACTTTTCTCGACATTTTAGGTGATTCTAAGCATACTGGCATGAAAATCTCGAAAAAAAAATTTCATGAAAACAAAGCTTCCTCTATGAGGAAGCAAAATATAGAAAAACGTAACAAAAAATATCATATTTTCTACTATTTTGTATATTTGGACCTAAGGTTTTTTTACAGAGCCCTGTTATGAAAAGTAGACCACATTTAACACTTTTTTTTACTGCAAAATCCATATATCTTTTTCGCCTGACATTGTCAACCCTCCCCCCTCCCAAGTTTGAGGATAGGGGTTTGGTGATTTTTCCCCTTATAGTAAAATGTTTATAGCGTAATTTGTGTAAATTTCAGATTTTTCGATCGACGTATAGTCCCGCAAGAAAATATTGACTGCGAAGACCGAAAAGTCCCATGTATTTTGAATGGAAAACTTCAATCCCCGTGGGGGAGGGTTAAGAGTGGTAGAAAAAATCTGAAAAAAATTGAGGATTTTTTATTTTTTATTTCGAACCGATCTGGGGGGCGGCAAGATCAAAATTTAAAAATACTCCTTTTAAGGACCACCCTAGTGTGTATGTGTGTGTGTGTGTGTGTGCGTGTGTGTGTGTGTGTGTGTGTGTATGTATGTATGGTCCAGGCACCGAACATTCAATTGTTCATAACTCAAGAATGGCATGATGGATCGAGCTAAAAATGGGCACGCAAGTGGAGTATTAAATCCTCTGTAATTCACATATTTTAAAAATTAGATATATCCATGTACACAAATTTTATCGAATTTTAAATTTTTCAAAAAAATGGCGTGATCGCTCTAACTTTCGTAAAAGTTCGACGATTCAGCTATATACTTCATCATAAATAAAGACACGTTCAATGTTGTTTGGTATTGAATTTCAGCGAAATCGGTAAAGCCGTTTCGGTTTTATAGAATTTTGAATTTTTCGAAAAAAATAAATTTTGCTCTAAATCACGTCGAATCTCATCAAATGAACCAAAATATTCAACAGTCAAAAAATAACATACGACGCTGTCACGTATAAAATTTGGTACCGATCGGTAAAGTCGTTCGGATTTTACGCTGTTATGAATTTTTGAAAAAATTAAGATTTTCGCTGTAACTTATGGATAAGTTATTAAAGTAAGTCAAAACTTTGTATCTAATCAAAATTAGATGTAACGGTGTTTGGAACGGAGTTTTCTTTTGTTCAAATTCAAAAAAAGTTGCAAAGTAGAACTTTGCACACTGCTTCCTCGTTAATTCCCCTTTTTCACAAAGCTTCCTCTATGAGGAAGCCAAAGCTAATAAATAAGCTTCTTCTTAGAGGTGGCTTTGTGAAAAAGGGGAATTAATGAGGAAGCAGTGTGCAAAGTTCTACTTTGCAACTTTTTTTTTTATACGTCGTATAGCGAATTCTGGTGACCCGAGACCTCCTCCCAGAAAAAGAAGGATCAGCAGGCGGTGCATCGTTGCTTCCTTAAATCACAAATATTCGAAAATAGTCGTCTTCCTTCTTCCTGACTTATCTGTTTATTAAATTATTGTTATATATTGTAACGGAACGGCTTACCCCCGACGAACTTCTGCGAAAAGTCGTCACTTTTCGGGGAATTTCGTCGCGGAGCCGAGTATTCGAGCTCTCCCCACTCCTCGCTTCGCGCGACGTCTCGATCATCGGAGACAGCGGGCGTTTCGTCACTCATTATCCAAAAATCCTACCGCACAGACGTGCCACAATCCTTAGTCTAGCTACGCTCGTAGCGTGGTACTCGGCATTGCGCCCGCCTACCACGCTATCTCTGAGCATAGCCCAGGCTCACCCGTTCAATGTAAATACAGGGCTCGATATCGCATCGACACCTGTATTTTAATTGTCCTCCGTTAATTGTGATTAATTCACGTTTTTGTCCTTCCGTGAGCACGCCCAGCTCAATTAATCACAACCGTAAAAATGTCTTTTGTGATCTGTCCACCTTTTCCCTTCTTTTATCCTTTCTGTTCGGTGATGATTATATCAATCGAATTCGAATATCGGAGGGAATTAATTTTCTCATCACGAAGATCGAGCCGACTGATTTCTGAGGACGCTACCAAAACACTATAAAATTATCCTCAGGTCCTGAACTTGATCCCTGTCGCTTCCCGATAGCGGAGATAAATAGAAATTAGGATTTCGAGTATCCTAATTCGCGATTTCAATAAAATTAAATTTTATTGAAATCGCGAAACGTTACAATATGTATATAATGTTATTATTTATTATTTAGAAGAAAAAAAAATTACTATTATTATATTCTTTGTTATTCTTATTTTCTTTAAATATAAATATATTTTCTCTTTCTTTACGATTTTGTTATTTAAAAAGTTTTTGTTGTTTTTTTTTCGACCTCGTTTTATTGTTTCATAATTAAATTTTGTCGTTGCTTTCGTTATCTGGTTCTTCAGTCCGTCCCGTAGAGTATGATTTTCTTCTTTATTTTTTGCTTCCTCAAGAAGCTTTGTTTTAGTGAAAAAATTTTTTTTCGAGATTTTGATGTCAACGTGTTCAGAATGTTCCAAAACGTCGAGAAAACATATTTTGAAAAAATGTCTGGATGTATGTGTGTGTGTGTGTGTGTGTGTGTGTGTCTGTGTGTGCATATGATTAAACCTTAATAACTCGAGAACGGTTTGAGATATCAAGCTGAAATTTCTACCACATATTGGGTGGTCACTGCCTCTTCTTGGGTGCAATTTTTAGCAAAATCTATGCAGTCTTTTGTTTTTTAGGGCACTTTTAATTTTTCAAAAATTATCTGTACGCTCAGTCTCTTCCACATTTTTTGAGATATCGGGTTGAAATTTGGTAAAAAGTTGAACTATTACAAATTAAAGACCGCTATTGAATTTGGGAAGAATCGGTAGAACCGTTCAAATTTTATGGCAGTTTCAATTTTTTGAAAAAAAAACTCGATTTTACTCCTATTTTCGTAATTTCTGAGATATCGAGTTGAAATTTGGTTTACAAGTATATTATCACCAGACTAAGTTTGTGTATAAATTTGGAGTTGATCCGTGCAGAGGGCGTGATTTTATGGCATTTTGAATTTTTCGAAAGAATGTTGATCGTTCTTGAAACAAAACAAAGCTTGTTGAGGAAGCCAAAAATTAAAAATGTTGTCTACCCTACAAACTGAGCGGGGTAGACTGTGATTATAGGCGGAGAGGAAGCATTATGACAACGATCTAGTTGTCACCTTTTTTTGTTGGTGGGACTTCATAACGTGGGCGAGTCGATGGGTCAGTGTGTGAGCACGTCAGGGGAGGGAGGGGAAAGGACAGAGTCATAGGATTGCGTTGGAGATTTCCTCGATTTCTTGGATACTGTGGTGGCACATTGCGTACTCTTTTGATGGCTGGGTGGGGATCAGTGTCCTCAAGTTGATTCGATTTTTTTCTAGTTTTCTCATTCGTGATTGCTTCTCCAAGTTGGTCTCATCGTTGTGTCGCTGGGCTTATTCCATTTTGAGAATTTTCTTGCGCTTCGTTTCTCGTTTTTCTTTCTTTTAATTCGTTTTTATTCTTTGGGGAGAAAAAAAAATGATTACTACAGTGCTAGAGAATTTGAAAGCATATCTCGTGGTTACTCTAGAGTCACTGGAGAAATGGCAAAATTCCGCGCGTCTTAGTGAATTGGATAGGAGAAGAGTCGCGTGGCGAGGTGACGTCGTCGGCGTATCACGGGCGTTGCAACGCGTCGTGAACGAGCTAGTGTAAGTGTTGTTGTATATTTTTATTTCCTGTAGTGACAGTTCGAGTGCTACTTCTATTTATTGTGATTGCACAGGAAAAATAGATTATCTATATATTTATTATTATTATTGTTATTATTATTATTATTAAAAAATATATATATTTTTTTATTTAGTTGGGAGGATGACTTTTTCGACGGCGCCTTTAATTTGCGCAGTTTGTTTGGGATGGAGCCTCTGTCACGTACTTTGGAAGTTGGTGGTGTTTCCCTCTGGATCCCGGAATGTTATAACATCAACGGGGCTTATCTGACCATTTTGACCTGGGAACCATGGACCCAAGATATGATTAATTATCTTCTGGTCTTCTTGGATGAGGATATGCCGCTGGCGAGGGCCGTCCGATCCGTAGTCCGCGTGCAACGTTTATTGAGAAGAGCAACTGAGTTCGAGTATGTATTGTTTATTTCCCCCCTTTTTTCTGCGGAATTGTTTTAATTCAATTTGTTGTTATTATCATTTTTTCTTCTTTTAGCGAGGGTCCTGGTGATGATCCCTGGGGTCTTCTCGTTTTATTCGGTTATCGCCTTCCATCTGATAATCGCGAAGCGGTAAATATTTTTAAAGAAAAATGGTTCTCATGCTTTCCTCTTTCTTTCTCTTTTTTATTTTTTATTTTATATCGTTAAAATGTATTTTAACTGCGTGTATTATATATTTTCTAGCCCCTACAACAGTTTCGCGGACTCCGAACTAATTGGAAATCTATCCTTGCCTCTTGCGACTTCGTTGACTGGTGATAATTATTGACCATGGAATGCTTACGGTATTATCTTATTGTTATTTGTCTTCTTTTATTTTTCTTTTTGTCATGAGTTTTCTTTTTCTAACTTTGTTTTGTGTTCTTGTATGTTTCAGGGGCCGCTTGCCATTAAAGTGCTAACTATAGTTTTCCTTTCTCTTTTTTTTCGTACAAAAGAAAATGTTTATTTCGTTTGTTTTGCTAGTGTCTTATATATATATATATATATATATATATATATATATATATATATCGAAAATAAAAAAAATTCTAGTATAGTATTTAGTTAATTATTAACGTTGTTTTTCTTTTTTTTCAGATTCACTTCACATGCCTTTATCGGGAGTAACGGGTTCCGCGACGAGCACCCAAGAGGATCTGTCCAAAGTGTTCAACCTGGGCCCGCTAGACAGTAAGTATCTGCAGTGTTTATACGCTTTTATCTTTTTTTTCCCCCGAGCTGTAATATTTATTTTAACGGTTTTTACTTTTTTTCAGTTTCTGACATTCCCAAGACTGGAGCCGAGAATCTCCTGAATACGACAATTGAGTCGCTATTCAATTTGTCGGTTCAGGATGATTTTTCCGATGAAGGCAACCAACCGACAGCGTTAGCAGCTGCCGAAGAGCCAATGGACGAAGGAGCCGCGGCGGAAGACGCTGAGCATTCGCACCCACGCGCTGAGGCTTCAAGCGCGGCACCAGCACCCCGACATGAGTGGTGTTGTTCTGCCACACAGCCTCAAAGTGAACGTGTGTGTAATGTGTCATGTATATGTGTATTGGCCACCCCGCCGGCAGAGTGCTGTTATGATTCACCGAGGACTGCGTCATCACAGCCACCAGCGGAAATCCAACAGGGCGGCTCGCGAAAACGCCGTGCGTCGGAGCCCGCAGAGGGGGATGCAGAGGGTCAACTTCAAAACGGTGAGCGAAAGCTTTTAATTATAAGGGAAAATCGTCGTTACGTTGAGCGTTTCCGTACGACAGGTGTCGAATTAGAATTAAAAATACGCGAACCGGCCGAGGGTGTCAACTCGGTAAAATGGCTTGAGGAAGCTTTCGAAGAGCTCTACGTTATGATCGTGAGTGCTTGCCAGCCGACAGATAAAATCGGCGTTGAATTTCAATCGACCGCGTTTACGAAAGGTCCCGCCGGAATGTCTTTTCGTTACGTGCATCAATTCGAGCTGCAGGATTTGTGTAGTTTAGTAACCTCGGTCTCGCCGAGTGCAGCGGGGTTTTGTATAGATAGCTCGTTCAACATTGTAGCTACGGTTGTTGAGATGCCGATCGGTGCTGGTTGTCCGAAACGTCTAGCGAAGGATGATTTTTCTAAAACATCCATTTGTTTCATAACGAACACAGACAATCGGTGTCTGCCGCGTGCTATATCGGTAGGGATCGTGCACTCCGAGCGCGGAGAGCTTCGCAAAGGTGAACTCCAGAAACGCTGGAGAAATATTTCGCGGGGCAATTCAGCCGTTCCATTTCAGGCAGTTTGGGATTTGGTTGCTGCTAGTGGGGTGAAAATCCCGCAGGAGGGATGTGGCATGCCAGAGATCCAGGCCTTCCAAAAACACCTTGCGTCGTCTGGGGTTTGCCTTAGAGTTTTCGAGTTCGAGTCCTTCGGCACCGGGGTGCCTCCTATTTTCGACGGGTCTAGTGTAGTTAGTAGCACCGCTGCTGAGATTGTGCATCGGGTAAATCTTCTCCACTACCGCGAAACGGGGCATTTTTATTTAATAAAAGACCTCACTGCCGCTGCGGGGTTCAAATTCTTTTGCGCGCCGTGTGGAAAAGCGTACAACGACACCGTTGCGCACAGCTGTACCGCGATCTGCCCCCACAACAAAAAGCTACCGCCATGCGACGAGGCCGCAGATAAGGTCAAGTGTGACGTCTGCGGGCGTTATTTCCGCGGGCTTGATTGCTATCGGCATCACAAGAATTTCGGCTCCCATGGACCGAAATCAGCCCTGTGTGGTAGCTTGAAGGTGTGCAGTAAATGCTTAAAGCTGGTGTACAGGCATTACGAGCGTGATCATGTCTGCGGGACTTACTATTGCAGAGTCTGCAAGAAGAAGCGCCCAGACAATCACCAATGCTTCATGGCACCGGCGAAGGCGCGACCCGCGGAAAAGGAACGTGAAATATTTATATTTTACGATTTCGAAACGCGGCAGGAATCGAAACGTGCAGGGCTTGAAGATGAATTCCTGCACGAAGTAAATTTGTGCGTGAGTCAGCAGCGCTGCACGGATTGTGTAGGGACGGAGAAAGACAGCGAAGCGTGTGCACCCTGCGGTGATGCTGAGAGCGAGAAAGTATTTGGAGACAGGCCCGTAGCAGCATTTGTCGATTACGTCATGAGTCTGGAAAGTAAGACAATCAGTCAAATCGTGTGTATAGCGCACAACGCCAAAGGTTTTGACGCGCAGTTTATTCTCCGCTATCTCGTGGAAGAAAAATGTAGAATCGCGCCGAGTCTAATCATGAACGGGACTAGCATAATGTCGATGCAGACAGGCAGCGTCAAGTTCATCGATAGCTTAAATTATTTTCATATGTCGCTCAGCGCTCTCCCACAAGCCTTTGGCTTAGGATCGAGCGTTTTTAAAGGCACATTTCCGCACCTTTTTAATAAAAACGCGAATCAAAATTACACTGGAACGCAACCGGAAAAGGCTGCTTATGACCCAGACTCCATGAGCTGTAAGAATCGCTCTGAATTTTTACACTGGTATGATGCCGCTACGGCTGCTGGTCAAAGCTTCGATTTTGCCAAGGAGCTCGTTGAATATTGTAGAAGCGATGTCAGCATTCTCCGCAGAGCGTGCGCCGCGTTCCGAAAGATTTTTCTCGAATCGGGTGAGGTATGCCCGTTCACGGAGGCAGCGACAATTGCGTCTGCGTGTAACAAAGTTTATCGCAGAAAATTTCTAGAGGCCGACACCATAAGTGTGCTTCCTAGAAACGGGTATCGGCGCGCAGATAGACAGTCAGAAATAGGAATTGTGTGGCTGTGGTGGTGTGAGAAAACGCTCAACGCCGAGATTGTACACGCAGGGCGCGGTAGGGAGCATCGTACGGTAGACGGCACGCGTTTAGACGGATATTTTGAATCGGCAGAACAGGGTAAAGTCGCGCTACAGTTTCACGGGTGTTTTTTTCACGGTTGCGATAGGTGTTATACGGACTCCACGATTCGCGATAAAGAATGGCACGGTACCACAATGAACGACCGGTTCAACCAAACGCTGACGATTTCGGAGCGTATCAGAGCGTGGGGTTACACGCTCGTCGAGATGTGGGAATGTGACTTCAAAAAGTTGAAGAACACAGACCCTGCTATCCGAGAGCATCTTCAAGGGCATCCGATCCTGACTGCGCAACCGCTCGACACGCGCGACGCGTTTTTCGGGGGCCGCACGGGAAATACGCGAACATTTTGCGAGGCCAAAAGTGGTGAGAAAATCCACTATGTAGATGTATGCTCGCTTTACCCGTACATTTCAAAGACGGGTAAATTTCCGACAGGACATCCTCGCGTATACACTGAGGATACGTGCAGCACGCTCACAGGTTCGACCAACGATTTAAGTGGCGTCGAAGGGCTAGTCCGGTGTCGAGTATTGCCACCACGAAATCTCTATCATCCCGTACTCCCCGTACGCATGCATAATCGGCTAATTTTCGCATTATGTCGTAAATGCTGCGAGGAGATGTGTCAGACTGAGTACTGTCATGAAAACGTGGATGACCGAGCGTTCGAGGGGACCTGGGTGTCGTGCGAACTCCAAAAAGCCGTAGAGATGGGGTACAAGGTACTCAAGATTTACGAGATTTGGCAGTACAGCACTGAGCAATACAATCGAACCACGAACACGGGTGGTCTCTTCGGAGGCTACATAAATCTGTGGTTGAAGATGAAGCAGGAGGCCAGCGGATGGCCCACGAAAGACCCGTCGCCCGTCGAGCAGGACGCGTATATCGCGCGGTACTGTGAAAACGAGGGTATCGGGTTGGACAAGGAAAACATCGTTGCGAAACCGGGGTTGCGATCGGTCACTAAATTATGTCTAAATTCGTTCTGGGGTAAATTTGGGCAACGCAAAAATCTGCCGAAAACTGAAATCGTGAAGACGCGTCATAGAATTTTAGAGCTGTTGACAGATGAATCGTGCGAGGTCCACAAAATTGTTCATGTTAACGAAGATACGATGTACGTCTGTTACAGCAGCACGTCCGAGAGTGTCAGCGTAAACGCGAACACAAACGTGGTCATCGCTGCGTACACCACTGCACAAGCGCGGTTAAAGTTATATTCGTACCTCGAAAAATTAGATAGGCGCGTTTTATATTACGATACGGACTCGTGCATATACATCAGCAGCGGTAGCGAGCGCGAATACCACCCACCATTAGGGAGCCTCTTAGGTGAGATGACGAACGAATTGACGAAATATGGCGAGTGTGTGGTTGGGCTGTGGCCGTAGTTTTTCTCGTTGTTGCAGCTTCGGCGACGGACGGCCGTGGTGAAATTAGATGTCAATTTTAATTTTTACGTTTCGCCCTTTGGTCAGGGCCTCTTCAGAAATCGTTTATTATCGTTTAACGTTCATTTTTCGGGGGTATGGTAAGGATCCAACGGCCGGTAACCCGTGGCCTTTGCTAGAAGATGTTTGGTGGTAATATATCCCCCTCACGTCAAATGCGATATGCGACGGTCGATAATTGCCGCGAAATCTTTCTCCTCTTTAATTTATTGTTTCCAGTTTTTTTTTGTTTGTTTGTGTGACGTTTGCGGATTGCTTGGATCCGGGCTCTCTGGTTAATGATGTTGTGGGAGGTTGTTGCTCGGGGTCTCAACACTGATATCCCCAGGTGTCGGTGGTTTATACTCAAACCGAATAAACTAACAAATATTGTGCAAACCGGAGAGTCCGGCTAGCCTGCCGTCACATTTTCGGAAACTGTTTCCGAAAATGTGACGGCAGGCTAGCCGGACTCTCCGGCAGGAACAGTTTCCGAAAATGTGACGGCAGGCTAGCCGGACTCTCCGGTTTGCACAATATTTGTTAGTTTATTCGGTTTGAGTATAAACCACCGACACCTGGGGATATCAGTGTTGAGACCCCGAGCAACAACATCCCATAACATCATTAACCGGAGAGCCCGGATCCAAGCAATCCGCAAACGTCACACAAACAAACAAAAAGAAACTGGAAACAATAAATTAAAGAGGAGAAAGATTTCGCGGCAATTATCGACCGTCGCATATCGCATTTGACGTGAGGGGGATATGTTACCACCAAACATCTTCAAGCAAAGGCCACGGGTTACCGACCGTTGGACCCTTACCATACCCCCGAAAAATGAACGTTAAACGATAATAAACGATTTCTGAAGAGGCCCTGACCAAAGGGCGAAACGTAAAAATTGAAATTGACATCTAATTTCACCACGGCCGTCCGTCGCCGAAGCTGCAACAACGAGAAATATGGCGAGGGCAGCTACATAAAATCTTTCGTGTCGGGCGGGCCAAAATTTTACGGGTATTTGGTCAAGCGCCCCGAAGGTAAAGTGAAAGGAATTACGTTGACCTGGGCAAACACTCAGATCATTAACTTTGAGTCGATTTGTCAGCTTCTCAAAGACCCCGATAGCTTCCTTAGTGTAACGTATCGAGCTATTCGCCGAACGCACCTACATCAAGTCATTACTCGTACCGAGAGTAAAACTTGCAAGCCGGTGCTCGTTAAGCGGCGCAGGCACGGGGAGTACGACTCACTGCAGTACGGTTATAGACATTAAGCGAAAAAAAAATTGTTAACTTTAAGTATTTATGTTTTGTTTTATTGTTTTTTTAAAGATAATTGATGTCTGCGTATGTTTTAGGTCGCCTTGCGACGGGGATGAACCGGAAGGCTCAACTCCCCAAACTTTAAAGAGGCTTCTTTTATTTTACAGCAAAAAAAATGTATTTGTAAATATATAGATATTGTAACGCACTTTTTTGGCGCGTTACAAAAAAAGCCCGTATAGCCGCTTCGTCCCCGCGGCGTGGCCGCCGACTTCACAGGTTACCTGGTCAGGCGATTCCGTAGGGCACTCTCGGCGCTTAGAATAATTATTAATTCGGTTTTGTTTTTGTTTTTTTTTATGCGACACGTCCTCGCCGAATTCGAGGAGGCCAGCGAGCAAGAGGCCGCGTAAGAGTTTTCGATCCCCGGGAATACGAAATCCCCGGGAAGACGCCGCAAATCACACGAGAAAGAGAGAGATGGACAGACGCCACCGCCGTGAGAAAGAGGGAGACGGCGACCGAATGCCACCGCTGCGAGAGAGAGAGAGACGCAACGACAGCCACGAGCAAACACCGATCGGCCGTCGTGCGTCTTCGGGCGGCTCCGTCGGCTAGCGAGGCCTAGCGCAGTGCCGTCGCCCCCCCCCCCCCTGCCGGTGTCGCGAAAAGCCCTCCCTGTCGCGACAACCAAATTGATGCGAGAAAGGAAATTTGGGAGGGATAATTGTTTTCGTCGGCTTTCTCGCCGCGTATTGTTCCCCGGAAAAATTATGTGACCGGCAAAGAATCGGTGCGGGCGAAACGGAGACGTTCGAATCTCCCGGTTACGATCCCTTCGGCCGCGCGTCGCGAGCGCCTAGGGTCTGCGTATGTCGCGCGTAATTTTGCCGATAGGCCGCGCGAAAATCGCGATTTTCGGGGACAGTGGGGAGCGTGAGATCGCCGATCAGCGCGTCGCGTTAACGTCGACGCGCCATTGTCCGGTAGCTTGTCGCGCGAGGTTGGTGGCGACGTCGCGGGGAAAGAGGTCCACGCTTCCCGGGACGATGGATTTTGCGGCGAAGACAACCGTGAGGTAGGGTCCCTCTCGGGGGTTTTCTTTGGTTTGGGGTGACCGTTTCCGGGTGCGCGCAGGGTGGATTTTTCACGACCGCCCGACGACCGGGGGTATCCGTCGGGTGCGGAATTAATTGCGGCTGGACCCGATTTGTGCGCGCGTTATGTTTTTTCCGAGATCGCGGTGAGAGTGCCTTCGGTTCGCGAGCGGCCGTTCTCAAGGGCGGACGCCTCGTCACCGTTTTTGGTAAGCGTGAGGCTTTCGGGACAATCCCCGGGAAAAACGTGCGTGGGAGCGATCGCGGTTCCGTTGGAGAGTTTTCGCGGGCGACCTTCTGTCGCCGCCTCGTGATACGGCCGGCGATCGGTCGCACGCGCGTGAGGCTGCCGGCTTATGCGCGGCCATCCCGGGTGCGTGCGTTTTCTTTTGTCGTTTGTGGAATCGTCGCGGGCCTTTCTGCCCGGACTGAGTATCGCGGATTGTTGTGTTTTTTTTTGGTGATTCGTTTTTGGTTGCGTTTCGCGCCGGTCGAGCGGGCGACCGCAGTAGGGCCTTCGTCGCGCGGGGCTTCGTCCCCGGTCATGTGATTTAGTTCGCGGTCGCGAGTAGAGTGTTTTTTTATTGTGTAATATTTTTGTTCGAAACGTTTAGGAAATCGGGAACGGTGTACTGAGTAGCCGTTCCCCGATTTTAGCAGGGCGCCACCCTTTTGTATTTTTGCGGACCGCGATTGCTGAATAAATTGTTTTATTTTGTGCCCGAAATTGGCGTATGTTGGAGTCGAGTAATTTGTTTGAAAATCGAGCCAGACCGAACTTTCCTGTCCCGGGTTCCCCGGACCGCCCCTCTACCCTTTGTGAAGGCTGTGGCTAGCCGGCCATCTATCTGGTCCCCGTCTTTTAACATCTTTTAAGCTGGGCCACGCTCAGAGCGTGGCTGGCGCCCCGAGCAATTTTTGTAAACCAGCTGACGGGGGTTTTTGGAGCCCTCTCGGGTACGGCTCGTGACCCGAGCGCGGGTAACAATATATATGTATACGTATTAGTTTTAAGTTATGACATTTTTAAATTTTTAATAAAATGCATATGTTTGTATGTTGCGGCGTATCTCATGTATAATTAGGTTTAGAAATAAATTTGTTTTTCTTAAAATTTAAATTGAACTTAAAACTACTCGTTTTTATTTCAACCCTATATCCACGCTCCTTACACACTGCATTATAAGCTCGATTGCAGTGCGTATAACCGCGGTCATTAGCTTTTCTTCACACTGTGACCATAAGCTAATTTTCACAGTGTAGATCCGCAGTACATACCAGAGAAGCTTATTGGTATGTACAACCGCGGCGGCCCGGGCGCGGCGGCGGCGGCGGCGGTGGCGGCGGTGGCGGGAACAAGCAAGCCCAAAAAGAAAACTAGCGATAGAATAGGTCTTCTCTTGAAATGTATACATATATATGTATATATTACTAGCTTCACATCTTTACTATTCTCATTAGTTGAGATGGATCCACGGTGGAAACATCCATGGACTTCCATGATCGGTGGTACGATCGGTTGTGGAAAAACATGTTTTGTGAAAAAGTTTTTAAAATATCTTGCACAGATGGCCGATGTAGAGTTTGCGCGAATACTATTTTATTATTCAGAGTGGCAAGACGGCTACAAAGAGTACGGTGATAAAGTGGAATTTTTAGAAGGTCTGCCACAAAATTCAGATTTCGCTGGCGACCCGCGACCAAAACTTTTCATTATCGACGACTTAATGCGCGAATCGTCTAATAATACAATAGTCGATTTGTTTACAAAGGGCAGTCACCACAAAAATATAAGTGTTATTTTTATTTCTCAAAACATCTTCCACCAAGGACACGGTCAACGCGATATTTCTCTAAACACAAACTACATCGTAGCGTTCAAGAATCCGCGAGACCGCGCACAGATTTCTCATCTCGCGCGACAGATGTATCCAGAAGATCCAAAGTTTCTGCAAGAAGCTTATTGTGACGTAACGTCAAAGCCCCACGGCTATTTACTCTTAGACCTTAAACAATCGACACCGGATAATTGTCGTTTCCGAACATGCATATTTCCGGATGATCCTCACAATTATGTGTACATCCCAAAGCGCGGTAGTGGAGCTCGTTAAAAAATGTAAGTATAAATAACTGCTTGCGAGTCATAATCGTATCATTTGTGTTCGTACTATGGCACCGTCAACATCCGCTAAAGCTTCTATTGGGAAGAAAAATATAATTTTGCTGCACGCCTTGTGTCACTTGGACAAACAGCAGCGAACGTCGTTACTATGCACCATCGATAAAAATAGTGTAAAGTGTATTTGTGAATGTGCTTTAAACACGCTCCACGGTGTTGTGCCATTAAAAAAGAACGAAAGACTACGCTTGGCGAAATACAAAAATATTCTACGACGTCTTGGAAATAACAGAGGCTGCTGGAAAAGTAAGAAGCGTGTAATTGTGCAAAAGGGTGGTGGATTTTTATTACCACTTCTTTTACCCATTATTGGCACCGTCTTGTCCAACTATTTCACCAACAAATAAAAAGTAAAAATCCAGCACGCCAAGAAAATGATTTTAATGCCTCAAGATGTTGTTGAAAAATTTCAACGTACCACAAGCATTCCTTTCGAACAATCACAAACGGTTCAAACGCCGGGTAACATACTTAGTCGTCTCGACGCGGAAATGGATGAAATACTTCGCTCAGTGACTCCTGCTAACGAACGTGAAAAGTGGAAACTTTACCAACAAGTCTTACAACGCTATCAGTTTTTCACGGACGAAAATCGTCGTAATACGAGCGTGAGAGATAATAAAGTAAACGAGCCAGAGGAAGCAGCAGCAGAAGCGGAAGAAGAAGAGCGCATCGACGACCAGACTATAATAGCTAGTGTGCCCTCAAAATACAGAAAACAAGCTGAGCAATTATTGCAATTTCTGAAAAGTTCGTCTGTCCGAAGCCAAATAAAGTGGGATAAAATTGGCGCTGTTACCATAAATGGTGAACTTGTCAAAGACGCTAATATTATAGACCTTGTGAACGACGCCATGCGATATAGAAAAACAATGAGAGCTATTGGACGCGTTCAGTTTGGTGCCGAACTCCGACGTGTTGGTGTTCCTCGCGAATTCGTTGGTAATCATAGTTTGCTGTATGAAAATCTATCGTTGTCACCTCCACATCCAACGGCCACACCACAACCCAGCTTTTACGCAACAAGAAGCAATCAAAGCACACCGAATAGCAGCCAAAGTACTTCACCGCAACGTCAGCAGACTGAAGCACAAGCCAAAACTTGGAAGACATTAAATGTATAATGGTTACGCTAGGAAAATTCTATTACGACCCGAAGCATGCGGCCGGCTACGCTGGAGCTCCTAATCTAATTCGTACCGCCGAAAAAGAATCAATCCCACGGGCTGATGTTGTGGACTGGCTGCAAGCCCAAAATGCTTACACGCTACACAAACCAATACGACGAAGATTCCCAAGACGACATTACGTGGTGAACAATATTGATGATGTATGGGAAGCTGATCTTGTAGATCTCCGAGCCCTCAAAGATCACAATGATGGGTATGCCTATATTTTAGTTGTAATAGATGTCCTGAGTAAATACGCATGGGTCGAGTTGCTTCGAGATAAAACGTGTCCAGCAGTTACGGAAGCCTTCAAACGATTATTGGATAGAAGCAACGGCCGAATACCGGTATGGCTGCAGACAGATCGCGGCAAAGAATTTGTCGGAATCGTCCTGCAACAATTCTTAAAAAGTCGCAGCATCCATTTTCGTGTCGTCCGTAGTCCTGACGTAAAAGCCGCTGTCGTCGAGAGATTTAATAGAACATTGAAAGAACGCATGTGGCGTTACTTTACACATAAAAATACACGACGCTACACGGATGTACTACAATCAATAGTAAAGACTTACAACGATACGAAACATTCAAGCACAAAAATGCAACCCGCAGCGGTGACTCTGGACAATGCAGAGATAGCTCGTTCAAATATTGAGAGCCGCTACAACCACGGTTATCGAATAGCTAAATACAAGGTTGGTGAGTATGTACGCATCAGTAAAGCCAAGACTGCGTTCGAGAAAGGTTACGAAGAACGTTGGAGCGAAGAAATATTTAAAATACATCGAATTCTCACGTATAGACAACCGCCTGTATACGAATTGTCGGACTTGGAGGGTGAAGTGATTGACGGTTTCTTCTACGAGGAGGAAATAAGTGTTGTGAAAAAAGATATTAACGAAGAGGAATTTATAATTGATCAAATTTTACGCACAAAGGGACGCGGTCGTAATAAACAAGTTTTTGTTAGCTGGCGCGGTTACCCAGAAAAATTTAACTCTTGGATCCCAGCATCAAATATCTTCAAAAAGTAAATTTCGTTACATTGAAATATTTTTGAAAATGCGTGATCAGTTTTATCTAATCTTACCCAGTAATAGTAGTATGAATTATTATCCCGATAACACAGTAACTCACTTTGTAACACAATTACCGCATTCAATAAAATTACCAGGAGAATGGGCTGTTGCTTTAACAGAGATTCAATTTCCATGCAATTTTATGCAATTTTCCGGTAAAGACACAGAAATAAAAGTAGCTCGACACTCTCCAACGACACCTAATGCAGACAGTATTAAACACGATCTGAATGCAGGTTTAGTACAGGGTATCTTGCCTTTACGAACTCCAGAAAATGTCTTTAAAGGACTCATGTCTTTAGCTAAGTCAGCCAACAAGCGCGGTACTAAAGCTACTGTACCACAGGGTAATTACACTTCGATAAATGTGTTAATTAATACAATTTGCGAAGATGCCGCGTTTGACGATCATATTAAAATCAAGTATAACAACGACGCCGGAGGCATTGTAAGCATAGGCCGTGATATCGCCAATCGTGTATCCATAGGACGCCTTCAAACACACGAGGTTCATCTCAGTGATAAATTATCCCGAGTGCTTGGTTTTGAATCTAACAAACCCGTAACGCTGCGTGCGGAAACAGAAGATTTTCAGGCCAACTTTCCCGCATCTTTGTCCGAAACAATCCCCGATAAATTATTTGTGTATACCGATGTATGTGAAAATTACATCACTGGTGATGTTCAAACTCCTCTTCTACGAATTGTACCGAAAGACAATACAAATTATACGTACGGCGGTCTACAGACAAAAACTTTTTCACCACCAAACTATATACCCTTATTACGAACAGAATTTGACACGATCGACATAGCTATAAGAACACACACTGGCGCGCCAGTGCCATTCGAGAGTGGAACGTCGACCGTTACATTACACTTTAAGCGTATACGCTAAATAAATCTGACAAAAATGAATCGTTACGTTGATCATTACGACAGTCAGGTTGGTGGTGGGGTTAATCGTGTGTTCGTCGGTAGCGCCTATCAACGAGGGCACGGGCTTGGTAGTTTTTTGAGCGGTTTATTTCGCCGTGCACTGCCATTGTTAACACGGGGTGCACGCGCGGTTGGTAAGGAGGCCCTTCATACAGGGTGGAATATATTGGGCGACGTCGCTCATAACACACCGTTCAAAGAAGCGTTGAAAAGTCGTGTTACCGAAAGCGGTCGAAAATTAAAACGGAAGGCCGAAGAGTCGCTCGATAACCTTATGAGTGGTTCGGGATATAAGCTAAAGAATCGTGGACCTCCGCATCATTCAGCGCTCAGTCACGTTGGTATACACATCGGGTTTCCCGCACTTGGACCTCCGAGATCTAGATCACGAAAAGCCAAGAGGACGCCGAAGAAGAAGAAGAAGAATACGACGACGAAGAAAACGAAGAAGAAGACGAAGAAGACGAGTACATCTAACAACCGTAAGAACAACAGCAAAAGAAGTGGAAAATCAACAAAGAAGAGAGTAGCACGTAAGAATACGAAAAAGACGCGTATTGTTAAACGCAAAAGACGAACCGCTGCTGATATATTTGAAGAATTATTTGTAACTTATATCTTAAGATTGTGTGTCTACGTATTTATTTTCAAAATGGCTTTCTTGCATCCGCACTCTTGTGAGTGTTTAAAATCAGAGCTGGATCTGTTCACTCTTCCACCAACACAGACGAGTATAGAAGCGTCTAAAGGTGTTCATTATAAACCCATTTCATCTATCACTGATTCTGCTCCCCTTGAATTTGTTGTCCCTGGACACGGTGATGAATATATTGATCTAGCGCATACTATGCTCAGCCTACGTGTAGTATTAAAACCTGCGGTTGGAGATGCATCGGAAAACGACAAAGTAGGACCTGTTAACAATCTACTTCACTCACTTTTCAATCAACTAGATGTGTCATTCAACCAGAAACTTGTATCTCCATCGAACAACGCATATGCCTACCGAGCATATATTGAAACATTATTAACTTATAAGGCCTCGACAAAGGATAGTCATCTGGCGTCTAGCATGTGGGTGAACGACGAGCCAGGTCAATTTGACAGGGCTCCCAGCGCCCTTGGAGCCCTTGCGGGTGGAGAGGCAGTGGTGGCAGTGGTGGATGATAAGGGGCTAACTGCACGGCAGATGATGATGCGGCCTGGCAAAACAGTAGACCTTCTTGGATACCTACATTCTGATATATTCAATCAAGAGAAATTTTTACTGAACGGCGTTGAGCTTCGGTTGCGACTCGTACGCTCGAGAAATGCCTTCTGCCTGCTAGATGCATCCGGAAAAAATTATTCTGTTCACATCACTGATGCAAGTCTTATTGTCCGACGCGTCAAAATTGCACCTGGTGTATTATTAGCTCATGCGAGAGCTCTGAGCAAAGGGAGTGCAAAGTACCCCTTTACACGCGTAGAGGTGAAACCATTTACCATCCACAGCGGCGTTCACGGGGAGACGCTGGATAACGTTATTCTTGGTCAACTACCGAAAAGAATTGTTCTTGGTTTTGTAGATAATAAGGCGTTCAATGGAGATAAAAGTCTGAATCCTTTCAATTTCCAACATTTTGGAATTAATTATTTGTCGCTTTACGTGGATGGAGTGCAAATACCTAGCAAGCCTTTACAACCGAATTTTGATGAAGGACTCTACGTTGACTCCTTTCACACGCTTGTGTCTGGTACGGGAATTTATTGGGATGACGATAGTTGTGGAATTAAAAGATCTGAATATCCTCTGGGACACTGCTTATTTTGTTTCGACTTGACACCCGATCTCTCGGCCGGAAGAGCTGGCCATTGGAACCTTGTACGTCACGGCAGTGTTAGGCTAGAAGTACGCTTCAAAGAATCTCTCGCGCAAGCCATAAATTGTATAGTATATACCGAATTTGACAATGTAGTTGAAATAGATTCTTCGCGCCAGGTTATGGTAGACTTTTCAGGCTAGTTTTAGTGAATATAAAATATTTTGTACTATAAACATGAAATAAATAAAACGTAAAAACAGAATTTTTGGTTTTCAATTTTATTTGTATTCACCGAATTACAAGGTCTTGAGAAAAACATTTTACAAGATTATCCATATCCATTTCCTTGACTTTTCCGCTCGCCTCATCCTCATCCTCAGCAGTATACCCGCAGGAATATTTGTCATACTGCCTGCAAAATAATTGTAAAGTATATATATATATTTTTAAAGCTGTAAACGCACTGTACAATTGTAGATGTATACCACATACCTTATCGCGTAAGCGCGTCTTTTCTCCTGTCTTTTTATATGACGACGCTGCCGTCGATGGTTATGTTTCCGAACAGTTTTTCCGCTCGGGCGTTTTTTACTCCGCTTTACCGCTACAGACATTTTAACTTTACACGAGAAAGTTTGGTTTTCCATTGCAGAGTTTTTCATTCTCACTGCGAACGTCTCAGCGTCTTCTGCCGAAATGGTCAAGATTTCTCTTGCACCCCGCCCTAGAGGTCTCAAGGTTGGTGACCACATTGCATTACCCCTAAGAAACATTTTTTTTCTCGTTTTTTTTCTCGGTAACCTTGTCACAGCCTCTGCGGGTATTCTGCTGAAGACTTTCCACACTGTAGGGGTGCATCCAGTCCATGGACACGTTGAGACAGGAATTTTCTTGTTGCGACGAGAAAAATAAATGGAAGTTTCCCTTCTCAGCCCTCACAACTCCCACCCTTGACAACGGTCGTGGTACTTATAAGAACTGCAGCTACGAAGCTACTCACCATAGTACACGTCAAGACGACTCAGAGAGACGAAGTCTGCATCGAGTTCTACCAGTATCCTATCATTCACCAGTCAGATGGATTTCGTAATTGATATTCAAGGTCTTTACGATCAAGACTGTGAATTTATTCCGAAGGAAGTTTCGGTTCTTACTGTGGATCACGACTATTTACTGCACTGGATAATAGCACCACCGTGTCTCTACACAGATCTTCCTACTGACGTGCGATTAAAGAACAACCTCTTTACCGAACACACTCACGGTCTCGAGTGGTTTGATGGGGATATAACTCTCTGCCAATTAAAAAACAATCTGAAAGACGTTGCACGGGACGCGAGACGAATTTATACTTACGGTGAAATTCAAACTGAGTATCTTCAGAATATTATGACCCGGGAGGTTCGGAATCTCGAACACGCGCGCTATCCATCATACGATCTTCTGCCGGGCAATCCACAACGCTGCCTACACCACGCTTTGAAAAACTCCACTAAAAAATGCAGTTTGAACAGAGCTGCAAAATTAAAGCAATGGGTCCTTCACGACGTCACGCCATTGGACAGTCGTGTTTATGCGGTGGAGCAGGGCACACCTTCGACGGCGGCGGCCTATTCACCAGCAGTATTGGACATCGATGAATACGCTGCAGATCGCTCGTGCCTTGCAGGGCTTACCAAAGGACGTATTCCGCGGGGTATATGCTGCGGATCGGATCCCAATTCACCTGACGAGACCGACTGCAATTATTGCTAACACTGATGACCACTCACGCGGCGTGAGCCACTGGATCGCCATCTACATTGACCACCGAGGAAACGGAGTGTATTTTGACAGTTATGGCATGCCACCGGTTGTGCCAAGTCATATACATGTAGGAATTATGTGGGAGAAAGAAGAATTCCCTCAACTCCAAACTAATATAGAAATTTGTCTTTATTCCCGGGACGCGTATTACAGATGTAGCCATATTTCGGTTGCCCGCACGTGTTTACGGGCGTAGATACCGTGATCGACTGTCCCGTGAGCCGTTACAATTATTCGGTCTCACGGAAATCGAAACGTCTCGAATGTTTTCGAGCGTTTGTTTTCATTTCGGCGCGAGGCTCGAACGCTCTCGCTCGCTGCCGATGTGGTAGACGCCACATGTCTCCCCTTTTTGGAGAGTTGGTCCGCAGGGACAAGGTGTTAAAAATCGAGAGTATTTACAAGTATAATACATATTGTTACGAATGGTGCGCACTAGATCTGAGTAGTTGGGGTTTCTGACCGAGCGCGACACTCACCTGACAACGCACTTGACAACGGACGAACTTAGTAACGTTGACAGATAAGCAAGACAGTCTCGGTTGACACCGCGAACTAAACGGACGTGCCAACTGATCGGTCGGGATTCAATAAACGCCTGCTTTCTCTAATCGGTGTTTTATTGTCGAAACATTGGTGTCAGAAGTGGGATTTACGAAAATAAACGCGGCAATGAACACGAGGAAGAAGAAGCGGATGGCTCCGCCCGAGACATTGCGCTCCGAGATTGGATACGGCGAACCGGGTGCGATCAGCTGCTTGAGGGAGGAACTGCAACAGGCCCTGTGTTACGTCAGGCCATAACTTCGTGCTATTCGCACAAACCAACTCTTAGTTCAGTCATGAGTTTCGAGACTTCAGGTGAAAGGGGGCATTCGGCAAACAATAATACGAGCAACGGTCCCTGCTGGCCCCGAAAACTACAATATCTGTTAACAGATACCGATGGGTCAGTCGAGGTAAAAGAGTGCGGATGATGGTACGACAGAGCCCGATTTTTCAAAACACTAAGCTCTCTAGAAAATGTCACCTACGCCACTCGAGCGAGCGGCGATAGACGAAACTAGAGGCAGCCGGGCGGGTCGGTTATCGACCGTCAGCCGCGGGCCTTGTGTCACCACGCCTCTTAACGATCCTCGATCACTCGTTGCAGCCGAGCCCGCCTGTGGTCACAAAAAAGGAAATAAAAGAAATCTACTTAGCCCTGAGAGCTAGAAGATTACGGGGACACCGGGTGAATGCCCTACGTTCCACCAAAATCGTCGTTTCATTTTTCGTCTCGGAAATCATGATTTGTACATGATGGAATTATAGTCTGGCCAGATAATTAAAACTATTCTTCCGCTTTTCTTGAAGACCCCTGCAAATGTACAGATTAAAGAATAGGAGGATGCAATGAGACGAAATAATCAATGTCTCAAGGAACCTTTGGAACTCAAAAGACGGAGCCCCGTAAGATAATGAGGAAAAACGACTAAAATGTCTACGAACAACTGTTAAGAAATATATAATTCGACACGATCATTTGTTAACATAAGAAAATGGTAAAAGGATTAATAGCTTATAAAATCGGGATTCATACACTTAAATACGGATAACTTTTAAAAAGTTATAACATTCGGTAGGATAATTTGTTAACATAAGAAAATGGTAAAAGGATTAATAGTTTATAAAATCGGTATTCGTACACCTAGATATGAATAACTTTTGAAAAGTATAACATTCGGTAGGATACTTGTTAATATAAACAAAATGGTGAAAGGTTTAACAGTTTATAAATTGGGATTCACACAGTTAGATACAAATGACGTCGCATAATCTTGAATAATTAAGTAGGTAAAGATACGTCCCCGCGAGAATATGGAGCTGCAATTTTATACAAAATTTATAACAACGCGTATTAGCAACGACAAGCGAAGATGAACTTTCAACAACAAATTCGAGAATTACAGTCTGTAAATTCAAATCCGGGTCAACGCGATCTTGTTTAGAATTCATTCTTGTCAAGGACTCAGATAATGTATTCTATAACAAACGTACAAAACTTATAAGCGAAGAGGTCCAAATAAGGCAGAAACTAAATCGTTCCAGCGAAAAGCGTGAACACCTGGTCGAAACATCGAGAAGACATTGACGAAAGAGGAAGTCGTAAATGTGAAGCCAGGGCAAGGGGCAGGCGCGGGGGCCACGAGCCACGCGCGGAGCCACGCGCGACCTGCAAGGCGCGGTGTCCTCCTCTAGCATGAGATAGGGAGTTGAAAATCGCGTAGGCACTACCCCTACCATCGCTCAATCAAACGATAGACTAAGGACCCAATCATATAAAAAGACAAAAGGGTATCGACAAGTATGCAGTGCGTCCCGAAAATTAGATCTGCCCACACCGAATCTCTGTCCGAGCATAGACTGAAACTTTAAAATCGAATTAACGACGAATTTCTGCCCGACCGCGGACTTAGAAAAAATCATTTAAATCGACTGCGGACTTAGAAAAAAATCATTTAAATCGACCGCGGACTTAGGAAAAAATCACCTCCGAATTTAAATCGTATTGCGGACTTAGAAGAAAATCAGCTCCGAATTTAAATCATATCGCGGACTTAGGAAAAATCAGCTCCGAATTTAAAATCGTATTACGGACTTAGAAAATTTCGAGTTCCAATCATCATCGAGTTTTAATCCGTCTGCGGACTTAGATCCATTCCGTTCTTCGCTAAGATTTTCATTTCTCGTAATTCGAACCTTTGTCCTAAACGGGGACTTAGGAGTTTATAGAATTGAATAAGACTCTACAGTTTTTGTATTCTCGGGCTTCGACTAATTTTGTATTTTATTTTATAATTTCGCACGCTTCGTATTTTGAGAAACTTGTACATCCGAACTCTGAATTTTGTTACACCACGAGGAGCCGATATTTGTGTACATCATCACGATTAATTACATGTTAACATCCTTTGCTGAGAAAAATCGGTTTATTTAATTTCCTCGTTTTACGAATAAAATTCGACGGTTACATTCTTAAATTGAGTGTCACAGTTTCTTTACGATCGTGTCCTTCCCATTTACAGCATCAGCGTCCAGTTCAACACAAAAAGGGTAAGTGACATTTTTACTTATATCAGTGAAATTTAGTAATCGCATTGTCTCGAGCCATCATCAAATCATCATCATCTCATACCTCAGTCAAATTCCCTTTAGAGAAGCATTCGCAGCTCGTCCCCGAGTAATTTTCCGAAAGGTTAGACTCGAAACAGAGCTTGCGCGTTTAGTGTACTTCGTCAGGTGTGGTATAGGGAGGAGCCTTCCTTCTTGACCAGAGCACGGGTAAATCACGCTGAACCGCACTAATACGTGTAAAATTGTCGGTCGAGTAAAATCAACGACACTTTTGACGTAAGAAGAATGAAGGTTTTTGACACTTTTACACCGAGCTGTGATCCCAGAAACGCTCGAAGCACGCGATAATATGATTTCTGTGGTTTTCAAAGTTTCGTTCGCTTCGGCTCTGCAAGACAACTTTTAACGCATGGATGTGGTGTTTTTGGGTAGAATGAAAGTTATCGATCCATTTGCACCGGGCTGTGATCTCCGAAACGCTCAAAACACGCGATATCACGATTTTGGTGTTTTTCAAATTTTCGTTCGCTTCGGCTGTGCCAGACAACTTTTAACGTATGGATGTGGTGTATTTGTGTAGAATGAAAGTTTTCGATCCATTTGCACAGAGCTGTGATCTCAGAAATGCTCGAAACACGCGATAACACGATTTCTGCGGTTTTCAAAGTTTCGTTCGCTTCGGATGTGCCAGACAACTTTTAACGCATGGATATCGTGTATTTGAGTAGAATGAAGGTTTTTGACACTTTTACACCGCGAGATGTGATCCCAGAAACGCTCGAAACACGAGATATCACGATTTTAGTGTTATTCAAATTTGAGTTCGCTTCGGATGTGCCAGACAACTTTTAACGTATGGATGTGGTGTATTTGAGTAGAATGAAAGTTTTCGATGCAATTGCACCGTGCTGTGATCTCAGAAACGCTCGAAACACGCGATATCACGATTTTGGTGTTATTCAAATTTTCGTTCGCTTCGGCTGTGCCCGTCAACTTTTAAAGCATGGATGTGGTGTATTTGAGTAGAATGAAAGTTTTCGATCCATTTGCAGCGAGCTGTGATTTCAGAAACGCTCGAAACACGATTTCTGTGGTTTTCAACGTTTCGTTCGCTTTGGCTGTGCCAGACAACTTCCCCCCCCCCCCTGACCCCTGTCCTGCCAAACATTGTCATGATAGACTTAGAAGAGTCCTGTTTGGAAAAACTAACGTGTACTCCCCCACTATACAAGAGATATGTGGACGACATTATCATTGCATTACCATCCGACAAAATTCAGGAGACGTTAGATATTTTCAACTCGTATCACACAAAATTACAGTTCACTTTTGAGACAGAAATTAACAATAGTATCCCCTTTTTAGACATGTCGTTAATCAGAGAAAATGGCAAGATAGTGACTAATTGGTACAGGAAACCGTCTTGGTCGGGTAGATTAATGAATTACTTTTCGCAACATCCAAGACAAAAAAAAATAGGAATCATCGACATGTTGGTTGACAGGGCATTGAGGCTTTCGGATCCCAGATTTCATAATGACAATATAGAATTGATTAAAAAGACTCTCCATCACAACTGCTACCCGCTACACATGATCGACAAATAAGTGGACAAAAGAACAGCTAGCATTTTATTGGGAACAAGAACTGAAGACAAACCCGAATTTGACACGGAAAGAATCATGAATTTTCCGTACGTTGAACAGATTCACCATCCACTCTTGCGATTGCTCAAACCGCTGCAAATTAACATGATCAACAATAACAAACATAACATACACACTATCACAGGTACCACGAAAGACAAAATTCCTCCGTTAATGAGATCAAACTTAGTATATAAAATTCCGTGCAAAGACTGCCAAGGGACATATATTGGTCAGACCAAAAGATACTTGAAAAAGAGAATAATTGAGCACAAGTCAAGGATTAATCACCCGAATTCAGACCACACAGCTTTAACAGAACATGTAAAAAACACACGACACAACATTGATTTCGATAACACAAACATTTTAGCGGTCGAGCCATTTTACCATAAAAGATTAATTAGAGAAATGATCCACATTAAGGCTGACAAAAATTCGATTAACCATAGAATAGATATAGAAAAGTTAAGCGTTGCGTATAACTCGATTTTGTAAAGTTGGTTTTAGAGTATATTAATGTATTAGAATATAACAAGGTATTGAGAACTCAGTTCGAATTTGCCGCCATGAAGGGACGAAATAATACAAAGTGCGACATCGATTAGGAATATCGATCCCGGTGGTGAGATCACGGTAACACACTAACACGACTACAGTACCTCGAAAAATGTGACGGCACGTGCAGCGGGTTCTCCGGTCTAACAATCTTTTGGTGGCTTACATTGTTTATTAACATTCCACGCATTAGAACATCTGCTTAAAGGTAATAGGTTTTCTTTGACATATAGGTTTTTATTTGTTACGTGCCTACGTGCGTGAAGCGCACGTTTCACGGCGCGTTCCAAACTCCTCGCGTGAGGCGCGAGGGTAATTTTATTTTTATTCGTAGGCCGCTCGCTACGTCCCGTACGGGCCCGCGTCGTAAATCCTTAGAAGAGAAAAATACCTGAAAGGTAATTGTTGGAAAGAAACTGATCCGTAGCCACAAAGATTGGGTTATACAATATATTCTAATTTATTCAAATATTTCGATACTATTAAGGAAAAATGGGCTTACAATGCCACCAAATACTCTGAATCATACGCGCTCACGCATACCTCCATAACCCATGCATAACCCATAACCCATGCATTACAGTGGATGATAATCCGGGAAAGTCGTCCGGCCGCAGACAGCAAAATAAAAATAACAAATATGTTTCACCCCACTGTTGCACTTAATCACTAGTCCACTTAATGTTCTTATGTCACTTATAGTCTCTATGAATGTTGATAAATGACCAAAAGTCGGTTTGGTCGATTTGAAGAAAAAGTCCTTAAGTAGTACGCGTCACGATTAACGGCGCGGCGGAACACACTCGCTCGATTTCTCCAAGTCGAGATTTACTGACCAGTGCGCCCACGGGTACGCGGAGTTACTCGAAAAAGAATCTTTACGGATTCGTGGTTAATTCGGAACTGAATTCCCTCGCGGCCCTCCGAGAGCTCGCGAGTTCTCGGGGAGACGAGAGGGGATCAGTCCCGCGAGATCAGCGGAAAAGCGTCGAGCTCCGACACGCGCGGCGATCGCGATCGTCAGGCGCGGCGGAAACCCAACACTTTTGCGCATTGGCGGATATTCTATTCCACAGGAAATTGCTCAGCGCATCACGTGAGCGCAGCTGCGGTGTGGAATGACACCCCAGGTGATAGCTCAGCGATGCGCTGTTGCTCAGGCGCGTCACGTCCGAACGTTCTCGAGACGCATCTCGAAAAAGTTCGGGACGTAACACCCCTCCCCCCTTGGATTCGGCAACGTCCTCGTTGGCGCACCGGGTTACTCGCGTTCACTCGCTGATTTCGGGAACAACGCACTTTTCGCGGGCACTGGTATTGGCCCGGCTGCGAAATGCCTGTCGCGACAGAAACCTCTGCTGTCGGCCTGCACGGTCGATGAACGCTCCGTTGTCGCTGGTTGGTGGTGTTACGTCAAAAGTGTCGTGGATTTTACTCGAGCGACAATTTTACACGTATTAGTGCGGTTCAGCGTGATTTACCCGTGCTCTGGTCAAGAAGGAAGGCTCCTCCCTATACCACATCTGACGAAGTACACTAAACGCTCAATCTCTGTTTCGAGTCTAACCTTTCGGAAAATTACTCGGGGACGAGCTGCGAATGCTTCTCTAAAGGGAATTTGACTGAGGTCTGAGATGATGATGATGTGATGATGGCTCGAGACAATGCGCGAACTAAATTTCACCGATATAATTAAAAATGTCACTTACCCTTTTTGTGTTGAACTGGATGCTGATGCTGCAGATGGGAAGGACACGATCGTAAAGAAACTGTGACACTGAATTTAAGAATGCGACCGTCGAATTTTATTCGTAAAACGAGGAAATTAAATAAACCGATTTTTCTCAACAAAGGATGGTAACATGTAATTAATCGTGATGATGTTCACAAATATCGGCACCTCGTGGTGTAACAAAATTCAGAATTCGGATGTACAAGTTTCTCAAAATACGAAGCGTGCGAAATTATAAAATAAAATACAAAATTAGTCGAAGCCCGAAAATACAAAAACTGTAGAGTCTTATTCAATTCTATAAACTCCTAAGTCCCCGTTTAGGACAAAGGTTCGAATTACAAAAATGAAAATCTTAGCGAAGAACGGAATGGATCTAAATCCGCAAGTAGATATAATAGGCCGGTTCTGGATCAAGGGATCTGTTACCGGCATTTACCGACCTCTTTAGCTCAGACACGAACCACTTAGTTCAGACTCGAACCCGGGTGATGGCGCCATCTAGCCCGCCCCCGCCGCCACCCACCACCCACCACCCACAAACCCCCCCCTGTCACCACCCACCACCCACCACCCACAACCCACCACACATCCCCACCACCAACCACAACCCCCCCCCCCCGCCACCACCCACCACCCACCACCCACAACCCACCACACATCCCCACCACCAACCACCCCCCCCCCTCACCACTGCCAAACATCCTACCCACCCACCAACCCACCACCCACCCACCCACCACCCAACCACCCAACCACCCACCCACCCACCCACCCACCTACCCACCCACCACCCAACCACCACCCAACCACCACCCAACTCCCATCCACCACCCCTTCCCCATGGGGGGGGGGTTCATTTTATCTTTTAAAATTATTTTGTTTACACAGAATGCTCGTGTTAGAATTATATCTCCTGCGACCGGTCAACGTCGTCATAGTTGCCTTCCATTGCCGAGGGTTTCGAGTACCAAATTTATTTTGTATACACTCTCGAAGTTACAAGAAAGAATTTTTGGAGTGTGAAAGAAAAAACTGCAGCATGTCAAAGGAAAATACCACCCAAGACGCCGTAGAGTCCTCGGTCGCATCCGAGACGTTCTTCTTCTTCTTCTTCTTCTTGGGGGAGGGGGTGTTGGGTACTTGACGCTTGGCGTTTAGCGCCTATTGGTTTGCTTTACCACCTCCACCTCATCTGTTTGGTCCAGTCTGAGATTTTTAACAGCTAATGAGCTAAGGGCGGGAAATCTGTTTCATTCCTGTGAATTTTTGAAATTTTTCCATAATCCATGTATCAGTCAGCCAGTCGACATCTCTTCTTCTTCTTCTTCTCCCTTTTCTTCTTCTTCTTTAACTCATATATGATTGTGAGTTAAGAAAGGGGAGAAAAATGGATCCGGATAAGTGTAACAAAATCACGAACATTTTGAAAAAGGGATATGACGCGCACAAAGATAAGCCGATATCTCACGCGGAAGTTCAAAAGTGTCTGCGTTTCAGTGAGAACAATGTGACGCTTTTGCGAAAAATTTTGCGATCACAAGATTTAAGTGTTGGTGAAAAACTGCGATATCAGGCAGTGATCGCCACATTGACAACGCTCGCTGAAAAATTTAAAAAGTGCGGTACGGGCGTTTCCGCGAGTGGAGTGCGAAGGATGGAGATGGACTCTGCTTTCCAATCACGAGTACGAACGGGGCTAATCGTCAATCTACAGCACAAAGACCCCGTGAATTTCCTCGATGATGCACTAAGTCTCCTCGCTGACAAATTGACCGAAGCCCGCCACACTGAGGGAAATTTAAAAGTGAATGTCAGTTTAGTTGCAATTTTCGAAATTGTAAAAATTGACGAAACACTCGAGGAGGAGAAGTCCTTTCAAACGGCAAACGGTGCAATTTTACAATCGACGGATATCACCGTGTGGCTCGAAGAGCATGTAAAATCTGCACTGTTACGCAAAATCGAAGATTTTCAGCAGAAAGAATCTGGCAGGAGTCTACGCGAAGTTTTACACTTACGTGTAAATATAAACAAATTTGTGCCATTGCGAGGTGGGATTTCAACGTACGTGCAGCTACCGCGGGACATAGTTTTGAAAAAAGCGGTTGTTAATGTGAGAAACAGTGACGCCTATTGATTCTTGTGGTCAGTAACCTCCGCTTTATTACCGGCTGAAACACTTGTAGATCGCACCACCTCGTATCGCCACTATAGCGAAGTTTTAAATTATGACGGACTGGATTTTCCAATGAGTGTCACAAATGTGTCGAAGTTTGAGCGAATGAATGGCCTGTCGATAAACATTTACGGTATCGAGAGTGGGAAAAATCGACGAAGTGAAATTGTGCCCGTGTATCTCAGCACGTACAAATCTGTGAGACCAACGATCCATCTACTGACGGTGGAAAGCCCCAACGCCAGAGAAGACGAGGAAGAAGAGGCATCCGACAACGAGGATGTCGACGAATTCAAGCTCTACACACCGGTGCATCACTTCGCGTGGATAAAAAATCTTTCGAGTTTGGTGAGCAAACAAATTTCAAACATTGCCCATCGCACATGGCTATGTGACAGATGTTTGTGTCACTTTCGTGAAGAATCGACACTCAGTGAGCATATAGTAGACTGTGCTATTATGAACAATTGTAGTGTAATTTTACCAGAACCCGAGCAATCAATGTTAAAGTTTAAGAACTTCCGATACAAGGAAAGCGTCCCATTTGTAATTTACGCGGATCTGGAATGCCTCCTCGAGCCTATCATTGCACCGCAAGCCCATCAAAAACATACGCCTCACAGTCTCGGGTACTATTTTAACTGCGCGTATGACAAATCTCTCGCGGAGTACAAGAGCCATCGCGGTAAAGATTGCATACTCTGGTTTATGCGTGAATTAGAAAAAATTGCACAAATTTTGGATTTTAGAGTAAAGAATATTGTGCCGATAAAACGATTGACCACCGAGGAATCAGATGCATTCAAGTCCGCAGAGATTTGTCATATTTGCGAACTACCGCTCGTTGATGGGTGCGTAAAAGTTCGCGATCATTGTCATTTCACCGGGAAATTCCGCGGCGCCGCCCACCAAGATTGCAATTTAAATTTCACAAAATCGCACGTAGTTCCTGTAGTGTTTCACAACCTATCGGGCTACGATGCACATTTTTTGATTCGTGCGTTGGCTACGACGTTTGCGGGCTCGATAACACTCCTGCCCGTCAACAAGGAAAAATATATTTCCTTTTCGAAAAGCGTGGGTGAAACGTGCATACAATTTCGTTTCATCGACTCATTTCGATTCATGCCGAGCAGCCTCGAAAAATTAGCCTCATACCTCAATATCGGGGATAAGGTGATAACAGGGCAACATTGTAATAATGCAGTGGAATTAGATTTATTGACGAGAAAAGGAGTCTTCCCATACGACTATCTCGATAGTTGGGCAAAACTCGACGAGACGCAGCTGCCCACAAAAATTAATTTTTATTCAAAATTATACGACGAGAACATTAGCGACGAGGACTACACACACGCAACTGACGTTTGGACGACATTTCACATTAATAACTTAGGCGAATACTCCGACTTGTATTTGAAAACTGATGTGTTGCTGCTTGCAGATATCTTTGAAAATTTTCGAAGCAATTGCAGCAACACGTACAATCTCGATCCGCTGCATTATTACACAGCGCCCGGACTGGCGTTCGATGCTATGCTTAAGTGTACGAGTATCGAACTTCAGCTTATCACCGATGTTGATATGTTGCTATTTATCGAGCGGGGCATTCGAGGTGGTGTGACGCAATGTTCGAATCGTTACGCAAAGGCGAACAATCGGTACATGGGCTCTGATTTTAACAGCGCTGAAGATGAATCATATTTGATGTATTTCGATGTGAATAACTTATACGGCGCAGCGATGAGTCAAGCTTTGCCATACGGCTCCTTTGAATGGGTACAAAATGGCACAGTTGACATTGAGTCGATTCCGGAGGATAATGCGATTGGGTACATTTTTGAGGTTGATCTCGACTATCCGATCGAAATTCACGAACTGCACAAAGATCTTCCTCTCTGCCCGGAGCATTTTATCCCTCCCGGATCTACACAAACAAAACTCACGACAACGTTATTGCCGAAAAACCGATATATTATTCATTATCGAAATTTGCAACAGTGTCTCCGTCTGGGCCTGAAAATAACGAATATTCACCGCGTATTGCAATTTAAACAGGACACATGGCTGAAAAAATATATAGATTTAAATACCGAACTACGTAAAAAATCATCAAATGAATTTGAGAAGAATTTCTTCAAATTAATGAATAATGCGGTATTCGGCAAAACGATGGAGAACGTGAGACGTCATCGTGAAGTCAAACTCGTGACCAAGTGGGACGGGGCATATGGCGCGCGGGCCCTTATAGCAAAGCCGACTTTCCACAGCTGCACTGTATTCGATACTGACATGGTCATAATCGAATTGAAGAAAGTTAGAGTTAAATTTGTCAAGCCTATGTACGCAGGTTTCGCAATTCTCGATTTGTCGAAAATATATATTTATGATTTCCATTATAATTATATGAAGGCGAACTTCGATGAAAGGGCGAAGGCGAACTTCGATGAAAGGGCGAAACTTTTGTATACAGACACGGACAGTTTAATCTATCACGTCAGAGTCCCCGATATGTTCGACATGATAAAAAAAGATTTGTACCGATTTGATACATCAGATTACGCACCCAACAACCCGTACGGATTACCGTTGTCGAATAAAAAAGTTCTCGGGCTGATGAAGGATGAGAATAACGGTGAAATTATGGAGGAATTTGTTGGTCTAAGAGCCAAATTATATTCATTTAAAATTCGCGGTGATGATAAGGCGAAAAAGAGGGCAAAAGGTATCCGAGGATCCACATTAAAAACAATCACATTCGAAGATTATAAGGGATGTTTGTTCGAGCGAGAGAATGTGATTAGGGAGCAGCGGATGATTCACAGCCGCAAACACGTCGTCGAAACTGTGAGACAGCAAAAATTAGCTCTCAGTTGGAACGACGACAAAAGGATGCTCTCCGCTGGCTCCACGGATACGGTGCCCTGGGGTTACCGCGCAAAATAATGCGCGCGCGCGCGTGTGTGTGTGTGTGTGTGTGTGTGTGTGCGTGCGTGCGTGCGTGTGTCTGTGTCTGTGTCTGTGTCTGTGTCTGTGTCTGTGTCTGTGTCTGTGTCTGTGTCTGTGTCTGTGTCTGTGTCTGTGTCTGTGTCTGTGTCTGTGTCTGTGTCTGTGTCTGTGTCTGTGTCTGTGTCTGTGTCTGTGTCTGTGTCTGTGTCTGTGTCTGTGTCTGTGTCTGTGTCTGTGTCTGTGTCTGTGTCTGTGTCTGTGTCTGTGTCTGAGTCTGAGTCTGTGCTGTGTCTGTGTGTGGGTGTGTGGGTGTGTGTGTGTGTGTGTGTCCGTGTGTGTGTGTGTGTGTCCGTGTGTGGGTGTGGGTGTGTGGGTGTGCGTGCGTGCGTGCGTGCGTGCGTGCGTGCGTGCGTGCGTGCGTGCGTGCGTGCGTGCGTGCGTGCGTGCGTGCGTGCGTGCGTGCGTGCGTGCGTGCGTGCGTGCGTGCGTGCGTGCGTGCGTGCGTGCGTGCGTGCGTGCGTGCGTGCGTGCGTGCGTGCGTGCGTGCGTGCGTGCGTGCGTGCGTGCGTGCGTGCGTGCGTGCGTGCGTGCGTGCGTGCGTGCGTGCGTGCGTGCGTGCGTGCGTGCGTGCGTGCGTGCGTGCGTGCGTGCGTGCGTGCGTGCGTGCGTGCGTGCGTGCGTGCGTGCGTGCGTGCGTGCGTGCGTGCGTGCGTGCGTGCGTGCGTGCGTGCGTGCGTGCGTGCGTGCGTGCGTGCGTGCGTGCGTGCGTGCGTGCGTGCGTGCGTGCGTGCGTGCGTGCGTGCGTGCGTGCGTGCGTGCGTGCGTGCGTGCGTGCGTGCGTGCGTGCGTGCGTGCGTGCGTGCGTGCGTGCGTGCGTGCGTGCGTGCGTGCGTGCGTGCGTGCGTGCGTGCGTGCGTGCGTGCGTGCGTGCGTGCGTGCGTGCGTGCGTGCGTGCGTGCGTGCGTGTATATTATGTATATAATGTAAATGTTAATGTATATGCAGATTTTTTAATTTGTAGTTTATACACAATATTGTTTGTAAATACTATTTATACATATTTGTATGTTTATGTACATAGATTTTACTTGCAGTCTTTTCACTCATGAAATAAAAAAAAACATTTTCTTCGAGAAAAAGAAATCTCAAGCATAACCTTCCCACGTTTCGCCAACAGTGCGTTATTATGCATACCTCCAAAAAAGAAAAACTTTCCACCAGCCATGTGCGGGATGACCACCCTTGTCGCTAGAGTTACATGCTTTTTACTTTCTACAACGCGGAAAGCAAGGAGTGACTCAAGAAGAGAGTAACAGAGAGAGAAAGCGAATGACGCTCCACCCGCTAGCAACGCTGCAGTGTCAACCTCTTAACCGGTGTCGCACTTGGTAAGTATCGGCCAGCATTTATGACTCTTCAACGGCCCAAGAGAATTTTCACGATACAATGCCACTTAGGAACCCTGTCGTGCGCCTGGAAACTATTTTTTCGTCTCCTTGCGAGAAAATCAGCATCTTCCCCACTCCATCTTTTCCATCTTTAGCTGAAAATTAGCCTTTTGGGGGTGATTCTTAGACAGTTGAAATTTTCACGTCAAACAAGCAGCATCGAAATGAGTTCCCTCTATTGCCACGTCCACATCCTCGTGATGTTTTTGATTAGACGGTGTTCGTTTTTGAGATTTTTGTGGAGTGAACGGAGAATTAGCGAATTGCGTCGATTACCTGAGGAGGTTGTGCTGCGGAAAGTTCGCGGAATGATGATGTCCGCAAGGCAGTCGGACATCAGCGCAGCGTTTAAAAAGGGGCTGCTGAACCACCAGGGTCTGCTCGATGAGGCCCTCAATACAATCAATCGGATGAATTGGCAGGAGGTTGACATCCTGATGCCAATTCTAAACGAGCATGGGGAGTCATTTTTTTAATTTTTTACAAAATAATGAATAATATCATCGTGTTTTTTTAACTTTTTTTGTAATTCTGCAGTTTGCACTTTTTATTATTTCGGAATCGTTTAATCGCTTTGCGCATGCGTACAATAATATCGTAATCTCGGGTGATTTAAATTGTATCCTCGCGCACAACAATTTCGAGTCCAGCTACCTGCGAAACTGGGTATTTTCGCAGTCGCTTCACCTCGTCGAATCTGAACCTACGTTTCACATAGCTTTATCTAATTCTTGGCTTGACGTTTTCATTGCCGATTCTCACGAAAATTGCATGCGTTTAACAAGACCGACTCTCTCCCTCTCTCTCTCTCTCACTCTCTCTCACACACACTCTCTCTCCATAATGTAATTTTGTATTAATTTGTTTCAGCAAAACGCTGTTTATTGGAGGACTCCGATGAGGAGCCTGACAGCGAAGCTCAAGCCGAAGCAGCAGCGTTGACACCTCTCGCCGATTCAATCGACCCAAACTCCATTGAAGCGCGTGAGGTGAAAACGATGGATTGGCTTGAGACGCAACACACCGCACCACCATCATCCCATGGTTTCAACGAATACGAGCAATTTGATGGTGTGGTGGCAGGCCCGTCGGGCAGCATCAACAACACCAGCAACGACAACGACGGCGATGACGACTCGTCAACGATGTCGGGCCTGGGGGATTTAGTATCCCCACCATCGCCGGAACAAACGCCGCGGAGGATCGCATCGCCACTGCCGATTGACGACTTCGATATTTTACAGGAGTGGCGTGGGCGAAATGACCTGCCGCACGGATGGCGCTGGGTCCACCGTAGCCCTCCGAGAGAGTCCGTGGTGCCGCTGCGTGTTGTGGACGACGATTTCGACTTCGTCGACATGCAGTGGCAAGCGGATGATGTGTCATCAGATTCTGGTAAATATTAAAATAAAATAATAATATAAAACAAAAACAAAAACAACAAAAAAAAATACATTTAATATATTTGTTTTATTGTTCTGTTTCAGGTGCCACGTCGTGTGCATTTGAGCACCTGTCGCGGCGCTTACAGATAGCGGAAGTTTACAATATCGAGCTCCCGTCAACAACCACCGTCAACAGTCTCGATGGCTCAGACTCCGATGACTGAAAAAATATTATGTTACTCTGCGCGTAAAATTCGCAGAATAACAAAATATTTTTCTCACACGCACGCACGCACGCACGCACGCACGCACGCACGCACGCACGCACGCACGCACGCACGCACGCACGCACGCACGCACGCACGCACGCACGCACGCACGCACGCACGCACGCACGCACGCACGCACGCACGCACGCACGCACGCACGCACGCACGCACGCACGCACGCACGCACGCACGCACGCACGCACGCACGCACGCACGCACGCACGCACGCACGCACGCACGCACGCACGCACGCACGCACGCACGCACGCACGCACGCACGCACGCACGCACGCACGCACGCACGCACGCACGCACGCACGCACGCACGCACGCACGCACGCACGCACGCACGCACGCACGCACGCACGCACGCACGCACGCACGCACGCACGCACGCACGCACGCACGCACGCACGCACGCACGCACGCACGCACGCACGCACGCACGCACGCACGCACGCACGCACGCACGCACGCACGCACGCACGCACGCACGCACGCACGCACGCACGCACGCACGCACGCACGCACGCACGCACGCACGCACGCACGCACGCACGCACGCACGCACGCACGCACGCACGCACGCACGCACGCACGCACGCACGCACGCACGCACGCACGCACGCACGCACGCACGCACGCACGCACGCACGCACGCACGCACGCACGCACGCACGCACGCACGCACGCACGCACGCACGCACGCACGCACGCACGCACGCACGCACGCACGCACGCACGCACGCACGCACGCACGCACGCACGCACGCACGCACGCACGCACGCACGCACGCACGCACGCACGCACGCACGCACGCACGCACGCACGCACGCACGCACGCACGCACGCACGCACGCACGCACGCACGCACGCACGCACGCACGCACGCACGCACGCACGCACGCACGCACGCACGCACGCACGCACGCACGCACGCACGCACGCACGCACGCACGCACGCACGCACGCACGCACGCACGCACGCACGCACGCACGCACGCACGCACGCACGCACGCACGCACGCACGCACGCACGCACGCACGCACGCACGCACGCACGCACGCACGCACGCACGCACGCACGCACACACAAAATATACCATTGATGTAAACCTTTTTATTTGTAATTTTTGTATTTTTATATGATATTTTTAGGTAGTTAATATTAAATTTATCAATATTTTTAATCACAATTTTTTGTATTTTTCCTACATAAAAAAGAAAAAATGTTAAAATAAAAAAAAAATTAACAAAAATCGACATTCATTTAAAAATCCCTCCAACCATCGCGAACAATGCGTTCCTCAACCCTCCTTAAGGTAGTCCTCCGAAGTTTTTTCCGAATTTTGTCTGATTTTCAATTTTATACTCGAAAAAAAAAAACGTCATTATCAACGATTAGACAAAATTCTCAAAATTGATGCGTATTCGGAACAACAAACAAATGTTTTTCATGACAACAAAAAATTAGGTTACCCGATAATTTATTGCACTATTATTTATTTAAGTAATTTATTATTAACTGTTTTCAATTATTATTGTGCCAAAATAATCTTTTCAGCATCTTCCATATGCTTGATTTTTTTTTCAGATTTTTATCTTATCGAGAACTGTTCATAATTCTGTCTCATTTTCTCTCGAACTTATGCGACGTCAGACAAGGCGGGAGGACTACCTTAATTTAATCACTCGCTTCACTTGTGCTCTTGCATTCCAGCTTGATACCGACGGACGGTAATAGCGGCGACAGCGGCGGTGGGTTTCTACCCTGTAAATATCCACCCTAGGGTCATTTGACCCTAGGATAGATATTTACAATTCGGTTTTATCGATCCAACTGTTATGGGTATTATCAAAGCCCAACCATTTTACCAAACATTTGTTGCCCCGTTTTTTAAGAACTTTCTACACCAAATAAATGTCGGGGTATTCAACTTTTAATAGTTCATATTCATAGAATCCACCAGCAATAGATTCATTTTGATAGTCATTTAGTTTATATGTAACGGGATTTGTATGCCTAACTTGGCTTATCGTGAATATTTCAGTTGACCAATTTGGCGTATAGCCTTTGGCAAATACATTTTTATATTTACTTATTCGAACTTTACCTCCAAGTTTGAATTTATTTTTCTTTCGTGATTGCGTGTTTGTCGTCTTGAAAATATCCTGCAACAATAACTTCTCGTTATTCTTATTCACAGCATTCGGTTTCATCTTAATCGTACGATGAACGGTATTATTGTATTGCAGTATTAAATCGTCGAGAATATCAGTCCATTTGTAACTTTCACGAAGACTAAATTGTAACCACATTTTATTTTTCAGCGTACGATTAAAACGTTCACAAATAGAAGCTTTTAAATTGCTATATGTTGAGTACATATGAATTTTATTGTCTTTCATTAAAGTTTGGAATTCCGAATTGTAGAATTCTTTTCCTTGGTCAACGTGCAGCTTTTGGGGTGCACGTCCTTTCGCAAGAATCGATTTCATAGCTCTCGATGTGTCTTTACCAGTCTTCGTTTTCATCGGTACAGCCCATGCATATTTAGAGAATACATCGATGACGGTGAGGAGGAATTTGTGGTTCGAATTTTTAGTCGCATATGATGACATATCCACAAGATCGGCCTGCCACGTCTCATCGATACCTCGAATATCCACACGTCGACGAGGATAATTTCGTCGAGCGGATCTATGAAGCTCCCGCACCAGAGTCTCCTTTTTCCCGTTCATTTTTTTCCAGGTTATTCAATCGTGTATCCAGTTGAAAAATACTCTTTGAATTGCGTATTCCCAAATTTTGGAGGGTTTCAATATCAGCCTTAAGGGTATTTGTTATATCATTTATTGTAGTTTGAAGACCTTGAATTAGAAGTAAATTACTGTCATTCGTTTCTTTACGCAAACTTTTTATGATGCTCCGACTTTTCTGACGCAACACATTTAACGTAATGACATCATTCGGTTCTTCGGGATTGGCAACGTTACACAATCGTTTATGCTCCAAATCATAATGACCATCCGTTGTAGTCTTAAATCCAATTCCAGGTCTGCCCGGAGGACCACGATTATTCACAACCACACCCTTATCCAACTGTCGTCCAAACACATCGACACTCATCGTGCAAATGAGCAAAATTTCAATGATGCGCGTGTTTTTAGTAAATGATCTTAGCCTCTCGTAATTCCTCAACAATTGATATAATTTCATTTGAATGAGATGTATTGCCCGCGGCTTGAGATGCAACAAGTAGACGTAGACGATCTAAGAGCTCGTTGGGATCATCCCAATAAATATAGTCGAATTTTGTATCTTTTCGAGCCACCTTATACGCTGCTACGCCTTTGCCCATGCGCGTAGGACGATCCAATACTTTTGCGATATAAGTTTTAAATTTCCAACTATTATCCATTCGTATATCACCATCAGTTTTATAGAATTTTTTATGAGCATTCGTGGCAATAACAATATTCTCATAATTTTGCAAATCATTCGATGTAAGAGCCTCCACATTAGGCACTTTTTTGAACAATAGCTCCACTAATCCGGCAGTTTTTGGATATTTCTTATTTTGCACGTGAATGTACTGAGAGTCAAAAGTTATTGGAGAATCACCAATCATGAGCGTATCATTGCTGAACATGCGTACACCAAAAGAAATATCTAAACTCGTCTTTTTATTCGATCGTAATAACTGAAGATACTCGTTTATCAATTCATCAACATTTTGATGTAATATATTATCTTTCTCAATGCCATCATCGTCATCATCTCTATCAGTATCACCGCCATGCGCCGACTTAAAAGAGTAATCTTTTAATGTTGAGTTTAATGTTGAATCATTGTTGAAATCGAATTCCTCGCTACCTGCTCCTTCTTCTTCTTTCTCCTCCTCCTTCTCCTCCTTCTTTACACTTATTTTCTCACGTTTCACTTCTGGAGCCTCATTCTGATGTAATACCAATTTCTCCAATGGTGAGACTATTGGTTTAAATACATTTTGCATTGCCTGATCAGCGTTATCTTTACCCGTCTTTATCATGCGATGTTTTCGTCGAATAGCATCGCTCGCCTTGACAATTTGACGCAACACATCTTTTTCTCTCAAAAGTTTTTCCCCCTTCATGTTAGCGACACCGAGTCAACGATGATACTACTTCTCCCTATCAAATGATGGATTATTTATCTCACTTGTTTATGTTGAGAAATGAATCAAAACCACTTCTATATCTACCCTCATTCACTTCACTATCTTTGTCAATCGTAATAAATCCATATTTCGACGAATTCCAACAGTCTGAACACATTTGCTTAAACTGCACGTAAGACATATCCGTATTAACATGATCATTGTAAACATGTTTAAGATTCATATCATCCTGCTTAAATAGCACTATAAAATTTGCATTATCACTTACGAGATGTTTGGGGATACGAGCATACGTCTGACAGAGATAAAAACAATCGACAGTTTCATGTCTCCCCATGGAAAAGTAGGCTCTGATATTATCCTGTTTTTCACATGCCACATCATCAAATATAAATATTGAGTTTGGACGTGCATCGCAAGGTGTCACCACTTGTTCATGCTCATTGAAGGGGAAATATTCAATTCCATTTATGGGTTTGAGTAATCGCAAGAGCAATGTATATTTTGGTTGCGCGAGAGATTTTAAATAAACATAGACATTCTCAAACCTCAAACCATTCGGATGTGTTATTAGAGTGAGCAGAGCATTAGTTTTACCACAATTCGACGGTCCACAAAATACTGCACGAATACTATCTGGCAAGAAATATCCATGACGTTTTTGCTTTTTCCCCCCTCGCGTAAATTTATCGAAATTTATTACGGGCAGCCCCCCTTGACGGATCGCCCCTTTCTCCGAGCCCATCTTATGCACGACTAATGGGATAAACACTATAAAATGGCGTTTTATACAAATCATTCGGCAGTTGGGCATTCGCCTTCCAGCGGGTACGATCATGCATCGCAGTAGTAGCTGTGTGAAGAAAAAGTGTGGTAAAGGTTTGGTTAACACTCTGATTAATAAACTCCCCGTTGAGTTGCATCTACCGGGATATCAGTACTATGGACCAGGTACAAAATTGGCTAAACGTCTCGCACGAGGCGATCGAGGTATCAATCTACTGGATGCCGCTTGCAAGCAACACGATATTGCATATTCGAAAAATCGTGAAAATCTTGAAGCTAGAAGTGCTGCGGATAAAGTTCTAGCTGAAGAAGCTTGGAAACGCGTCTCGGCTAAAGACGCTAGCATTGGAGAGAAAGCGAGTGCTTGGGCTGTGACAAACATCATGAAAGCTAAAAGAAAATTCGGTATGGGGTTGAAGCAGAAGAAAAAGAAGAAGGCGAAGCATAACAATGGCAACAGCGTTAGCTGGAAAAAAGTTATCGGTGCTGCTAAGAAAACGATGACTCGTAGCACTAATCCTCGAGTAGCTATTACGTCAGCACTAAAGGGGGCTCGAGCAGCTGTGAAGAGTGGTGGGGGTAAACGTAAATTGCGCACCCCTCGAATTCTTGCAGTACCACGTAAAATTGGTGGTTTCCTGCCATTCCTGGTGCCAATTTTCGCCGGTCTTAGCGCTGCTGGTGCATTGTCCGGTGGTGCGGCGAGTATAGCCAAAGCTGTAAATGCCGCTGAAGCTGCTAAACGAGAGTTGGAGGAAAGTAAGCGGCATAATAAAACGATGGAGGCCATTAGCTTGGGGAAAGGTTTACATCTGAAACCATACAAGCAGGGGCTGGGTCTTCATATCGCGACAAAAAACGTGAAATAACGCTACCGCGCCAACCTTTAACCGATGTCGATCTGCTGAAGTATGCAAAAATTATTTAAATACCCCATTTCCGGGGAGTTTTTATGCGAGATAAATTGCCAAAAAGTGGACCTTTGAGATGTGAATCGGCTATTGTTAATTTGGATGACAATACGGGGTCTGGAACACACTGGGTTGCATACAAAAAGAGTGGAAAGAGAGACGTTTACTTTGACAGTTTTGGTGATCTTCAACCACCATCCGAACTTTTAAGATATTTTGGTGTTGGTAGCGTGAATTATAATTATAAGAGTTATCAAGAGTACGATACAATTGAATGCGGTCATTTGTGTCTAAAATTTCTCTGTCGACAGTTAAACCGTAAAGATAAATATTTACTATATAAAAGTAAATCATGATTATTTATAGTCAGTTGTTAATTTACCGTCATCATGGACGATAGTTTTACATTGACTATATCTGGAACATCCTCCGTGCTTTAAGAGCAATACTTTCCCCCTATTGAGCTTTCACCCAGCAAAAATTATACTCTCGGACTCGTGGAATTACTAACCTTTAATTCTATTCCGAATATAGATGATGGTAATAATAAATTTTACGTGGGTAATGAAACAATAATTATACCAACTGGCAGCTATGAAATTGAGGATATTCAGACGTGCTTGCAAACAGAGTTGGCGAAAAAGAATATTATCATCAATGTTAAACCGAATAATAATACTTTGCGTAGTGAAATAGAGTGTAATCGTGATATCAATTTCATGCCTCAAGATTCCATTGGACGTCTGTTGGGATTCACTCCACGTCGCTTGGAAGCTAATAAAACGCATGAATCTGATGTCCCTGTAGCCATTCTCAAAGTGAATGCCCTACGAGTCGAGTGTAACATAACCGCAGGAGCATATATGAACGGACGTAAAGTCCACACGATTCACGAATTTTTCCCTTTCGTACCACCTGGATATAAAATCATTGAAGTTCCGTCACATGTAATTTATCTACCAATCACGAGCAGAACAATAGACAATATACAACTTCGAATAGTTGATCAAGACGGGGATTTAGTAAATTTTCGTGGTGAAGTTATAACTATTCGACTGCACATAAAATCATAATGGGCATAGTTTTCAATCAAACCCACAATAATAATAATAATAATAATAATCATAATAAGACATCATCTGGCCGGCTGCGGGCGGAAAGACTCGCAGACGAGACGGCCAAACTGACGGAACGGCTGTGCAACAGCACAATGCCAAAGAAACACTACAGACAAGACAGACATTCACAATACTGGTGGACTGACGAGATAGCCGAGCTGCGGAAAGAATGTCTCGCAAGACGACGAGACGTGACAAGGGCCAAGGGCAAACCCGAGAGGGAAGCTCTACAGGCTAAGCACAGCACGGCACGAAAGATACTGACGAACGCGATACGCGACAGCAAGGCGAAGTGCTGGAAGACGCTCTGCGAGGAGGTGGACCAGGACCCCTGGGGTACCGGTTACAAGATTGCAACCGGTAAACTAGGGGCCCGGGCCCCACCGGAACTCAAGGACGCGGAAACCACACGACGCATAGTGGACGGACTTTTCCCGACACACCCGACGCGAACGGACGCGACAGACGACGACGAGACAGGGGCGGTTCCCGGCTTCACGGCGGAGGAACTCACCAGAGCAGCCGCCGCCGTGAAGCCGGGTAAGGCGCCAGGGCCCGACGGCGTACCGGGAGAGATTATCAGGCTGATGGTCAACCAGAGGCCGCAGATATTCCTCGACCTGTACAACGCGTGCCTTACGACAGGGACTTTCAGCGACCGGTGGAAGATCGCGAGGCTGGTCCTTATCCCCAAGGGTAAGGGCGACCCCAGCACTCCATCGGCGTACCGGCCGCTGAGCCTACTGGACACAACGGGGAAACTATACGAACAGTTACTGAGACCAAGACTGATAGACGCGATACAGACAGGGGGAGGCCTTTCGGACCAGCAGTTCGGCTTCAGGAAGGGTCGGTCGACAATCGGAGCAATCTAGAGAGTCGTCGACACCTTCCTGGACACAGACAAGCACTGCCACGCGGCGCGACCCATCGTGCTGATGGCGACACTGGACGTCAGGAACGCCTTCAACTCGGCCAGGTGGGTGGATATCCTGGAGGCGCTCAGAAGCAACTTCGGGGTTCCACCGTACCTGATCCGGGTGGTGGAGGACTACCTGCGCAACAGACGACTGACGTACGAGACAACAACAGGACAGGTGACCAAACAGATCACCGCGGGGGTGGCCCAAGGATCCATACTTGGACCAGACTTTTGGAATGGAGTGTACGACAGCCTGCTCAGGCTGGAGCTCCCGCTTGGCGTCTCACTCATCGCGTACGCCGACGACGTCGCAGCGGTGATCGTTGAGCGGACTCCAGAACTGGCGCAGCTGAAACTGAACCAGACGATGAGACGGGTTGGACGATGGATGACAGATCACGGACTGCAACTGGCAACGGAAAAGACGGAACTCGTGTTCCTCACGAGGAAACGCATACAGACGCGACTGCCGATGAAAGTCGGGACAGAGGACATCGAGGCCACGGGGAAAGTCAAGTATCTGGGTGTGACCATAGATACGAAGATGACCTTCTGGCCTCACATACAGAAGACGTCCCAGAAGGCGGCTGAAAGGGTAACAGCTTTGAGCCGCCTGATGGCAAACACAAACGGACCGAGACCGGGGAAACGCCGACTACTTATGTCGACGGCCCACTCGATCCTTCTCTACGGCGCGGAGATCTGGGCGGATGCCCTCAAGACGAAAAAATACTGCCACGCAATGACAACGGTACAGAGACAGAGCGCGCTGAGGATCGCCTGCTCATACCGGACGGTCTCTGCACAGGCCGTTTTGGTTGTAGCGGGCGTGATTCCTATAGATCTTCTGGCATTCGAGCGCAAGAGGATCTATGGAAGGAGCGCGGATACAAGACGGCAGGACGCGGCAAAGGCGGAGAGAGACAGGACGATACAGATGTGGCAACAACGCTGGACAGAAGACACAACAAGCAACTGGACGAGACGATTAATCAAAGACCTGAAATCGTGGACGAGTCGGGAGTTTGGGGATGTAAACTTTTACATCACCCAATTCCTGACGGGACACGGTTACTTCAGACGGTACCTCTACAGGATGGACAAAGTACAGACGCCGGACTGTACGTACTGTGGACACGAACGGGACGACGTGGAACACACGTTCTTCGTATGCGACCAATGGACAGACCTGAGACATGGACTAGAGACGACCGTTGGAAGTATCACTCCCGACAACATCGTGGAGGCGATGCTCCACGGAACAGACTGGTGGCAACTCGTCGCCACATACATAGAAACGATACTGCGACGGAAGAACACCGACGGCTGCCTGACATGACGGACCTGACGTGACACACAAGAGCTCAACATCAACAACTGACTTACAGAAAGACACACGGACAGGCCCCTCCAGCTAGAAGTAATACTAACGTAGTTCCTGGCTGGGGGGGAGACGCGGAGGATAACGCGGACAGAAGTGGTTCCTCCCAACTGGACGAAAGCGGTCCCGTTTTGTCTGGGGGAGGGGGGTTTAGTCGGTATGCTTCTCGCGGAAACCGTTTCCGAACGGTTTCCGCGAGAAGAGAGTCCGACACATGAACGTGGACGCTCCTCCTGGCGTTAAGGGGCAATCCCTAACACCGGGCGTAGCGAAAGCGTTTACAGTCTATAAAAGATTCGCCCTACATTTTGCCACGATAAAAAAAAAAAAAAAAAAAAAAAAAAAAAAAAAATAAGACATCATCATGGACAAGAGCAGCCAGTCGTCGACCAACTCTCAAAGTGCTAACACGTCAGAACGTGTTATTCTTGAAGAATTTGGGTCTCCGAATTCGTGGAAAAAACGCATAAAACATTCTTCTGCGCTCTCTGCATTTGTTGTACAAAATGGAGGGTGAAATAGTAAATATTCAAAATCCTATTATCTTTGATGAATCAATAATACACTGCGAGATCTATGCTCACCAACCGTATGCATCGGCATCTTTTAATAACAGTGATGAGATACGTATTTCCGTGCAACATCAAGATTTGTGCATACTACCTAGTAAAAGTTCTATACATATATGTGGAACATTATCTAAAGGTGATGGCACACCGCTTCTCGGCACATCTCTTGTCAATAATGCCATATGTCATTTATTTGACGAAATTCGATATGAGTTAAATGCCATAGAAATTGATCGAAATAAAAATGTTGGGCTTACAAGTCTAATAAAGGGATATTCATCTCTGAGCCCGGGTAAGAGTTCCATGCTCGAAAACGCAGGTTGGCTTGACGTTGAAGAAACAAATCAAATTGTAAATGCAGCAGGCTACTTTGATCTATGTATACCGCTGAGTTTGTTGCTAGGTTTCGCTGAAGATTATCGAAAAATTGTTGTGAATGCGAAGCATGAGTTGATTTTATCGAGATCAAAGACTGATGATAATGCTGTTCTGCAGACAGCAGCGGAAGAATTCAAGCTTGTATTGCAAAAAATTGAATGGCTTGTACCATATGTGACAATCTCCGATCAACGCAAAATCCAACTTTTAAAGTTTATCGCTAAAGATTCGCCGATTTCCATGAGTTTCCGAACGTGGGAATTGTATGAATATCCGCTGCTCCCCGCCACCTCTAAGCACGTGTGGACAGTAAAGACTTCCACTCAGTTGGAAAAACCGCGATACGTCATTTTGGCCTTTCAAACAGATCGAAAAAATAAGAAATCAAAGAATGCGAGTCAATTTGATCATTGCAAAGTCACCGACTGTTGGGTTCGTCTCGGCCGAAGCCCGAGTTCGAATCGCGCGCCCGGGCCTCGCCGCTCGCGGCGGCGCCACCGATCGGCGACGGTAGCGCGCGCGGGCGGAAGTGCGGCCGGTAGGAGAAGCGCCGGCGCGGCGTCGCTGCCGGTGGCGGGGAGCGCGAGCCCGCCAGTCTTCGCCCGGCAGTCACAGCGAGCGGATCGCATTGCCGAGCATCGTCACCCCTTCGCCGATAAATCGCGACCGCGCAGTTTCGTCGTCGCATCGCGCGTGCCCCGCGTCAAAGAGGTCTCGGCCGCGTCGCGAGTCGTTTCCGCGCTGCCGACAAGGAGTCGCACGAGATCCGCGGCTTCCCGCAGCACGCGTCCGCGGGACGCTTGCGGCAGCCATTTTGCGCGCGCTCGTGGCCATTGTTCGCGGTGCGTTGTTGACTCGTCGTTACGAGTCCCCGGGCTAGATTGGCGTCTCGGGCGCGTCGGAGCGTGTTGTGTGTGCGTGTGTGTGTGTGTGTGTGCTGGAATCGCGAGTTGGCGAGCGGACGGATCAAGCGAGATCCGCGGCTTCCCGCAGCACGCGTCCGCGGGACGCTTGCGGGCAGCCATCTTGTGCGCGCTCGCGGCCATTGCGCGTCGTGCGTGATTAACTCGCCGTTACGAGTCCCCGGGCTGGGTTGGCGTCGCGGGCCCGTCGGAACGGGTTGTTTGTGTGTGTGCTGGACGCGGTGTGCATTCGGCGCCGGTCCACGATTGCGACCACGTGACGCGGCGGTTGGACCTGGTGCCGGCCGCCCGTAGCCGTCGACGTTGGATCCCCGAGACGTCGGGACGCGTCACGGCAGTCGAGGGGCACGAGTCCCCCCGCGTGTTCCATTGTGCTTCCGACGTGTCCGGACCCGCTCAGCCAGATTGCGCGCATAGGACCGGGTATTTGCGAGGTAAGAGAGCTCTCGAATAGGGACTTGTGCACAAGTTACGCGTTCGTACCGATCGTCGGCATTAGTTTAAGTTCGCGTAGTGTAACATAGATTATTTCGTTTGTTTTATCTTGTTTTGTTATTGTGTTTCGCGATTTGTTGCGCGTTTTCTCGTGCGAGTAGTTACTCGCGATAAATCCCCGCGATAACTCCGTTAATTGTCGTAATTGAGATTAGTTTATTCGTGATTTGTGTTTTTAAAGTCGTTCGTTGCATTACAATTAATTCGTCGAGATTAATTTGTTGTATTGTTATAATTTAAGTTTCGTTTGAATAAAATCAGTGGCTTGCGAGGGCTTTTCCTTCTAATCCGTGAAGGTTTTTACGCCCACGCAAGTCTCTTTTTGTTTACCGCGGAACATTGTGTGTGAATTATTTCATCTCCTTCCCTCGCTCCTCCATTAATTACAGGAACTCACAGGAAACCACTACACCGACGTTAAACTATATTTAAATTCGCAATGTTATCCTTATGGAAATTTAAACCTCAATATAGATCAAAATCAATATGCTTTGCTCTATGAGATGTACGCAAACTTCCAATCTACGTATTATAATCATGAGGCGGAACCGTGGTTGGATAAATCTTCATTTCTAAAATGTGCTCCTCTCGTTGTCATTGACTGTTCAAAGCAAAATGATTCTCTCAAGTCCGGACCCGTGGATTTTCGTCTCGAATTTGAATTCAAAAATAATATTCCGGCTCAAACGTCTGCATATTGTTTAATTCTACATGATCGTATAGTTGAGTATAATCCAATCAGTGGTTGGGTGAAGAAATTGGTATAAAATCTCAGGCAATGAATTTGTTCCTATCAGTCGCCGTTGTGCCATGGACTTTATCGTCGATCTTCAAGGGTTCAAAAGACCTGTCAATGAATTTGTGCTCAAGGAAATATCATTTGTGGAGCTCAACGGTGACGTAAATTCCGAACCATTGACGTTATTCTTCGAACCGCCAGTACCCTGGAAGACTCTACCAGCGCAGTATAAAGCAATGAATTCCTGGTTGGAACACAATTTTCATTGAATGCGATGGAGTTTTGGAGATATACCATACGAAGCTGCCACAACAATAATTCAAGCTGTCTTGAAGAGCGCTCGCATTATTTACGTGAAGGGATTGGAGAAGACCATTTGGTTAAGAAGATTCATGGATTCATCATCAGCAAATATTATCGATATGGAATCACTCGACTGCCCATCTTTGCAAAAATTACCGAAAATATCAGCGAATAGTGAATGTCCGTATCATTCATGCGACACAAAATATAATTGCTCCAACGCAAATGTGAAATCTCTAAGGATTTGGATAGAGAAAGAATATCCGTAAAATATGTACAATGGATTTTTGAAATAAATACAATATTTTATAAAACTGTCTTTATTTATTAATAAAACTATGGAAAAAGTGCTTTTTACATATAAGTATTTTTTTCCTCGTCGTTATCACTAATTATTCACTAGAGTCCCTTTTAAAGTCTTTGTTGTTATTCACTGTACACTTGTTGAGATGAATTTTTCTCATCACTGTTATATTCATCGTTGTTGTCGTTATCATTGTCGTTGCTGTTGTCGTGTTCTTCTTCATCGTCGTAGCCGTCGCAGTTGAAGCGACCGTCGTCCCTGTTGCTGTTGCCGCCTTCGTGATTCTCGTTGTGCTCGCTGCCATCACCACGTCGTGGGAAGGAATATTCGAGGAAACAGTCTTCGTTATACAGCAACAGCATGAGATATGCATAATCTTTTTTATACACCTCTTCTAAATTGCATGTTGCTAAATTTACCTCCAGAGTATCTCATGTAGAGCTCTTTCTTTTGAGCAGCATCGGCCATATTCTCCAGCAGATCAGGATCACTATCAAGCACTTTTGAAAATCTCGGTGGTAGAAATACGGCGAATTCATCGTTGATCTCCACGACAATTCGCTTGCCGAATCGTGTCTGAACCAGTTTCAGCTTGGAAATTTGATATTCTGAGCCGTTCGAGAGATCGGCGAGCTTCTTCGTCGGCAGAAATTCCGGGATGTTGCCCACCCTGTTGATATTTGATAGATCCATATTGGTGTATCGTGGTATTTCTCAGTTTCTTCGTAATAATGAGAAGATCAGATCTCACGCGAATGAGATTTTTTAAGTCTTCAATATTTTCCAAAAGTATGTCCAAACGTTTTCTTAGCTCACAACGTTTGCTCTGCATGACAATCTTGACTGATGCATTTTAAGCTTGAAACAGCAGATTATATGCGTTTGGTCTAGTATCCCCTCCATTTTTTGGGGGTCCTACTCACCCCCACCCGCCTCCAAACCACCCACATAAAAGATTTTTGAATCAAAGCGGTTCTTTGTTTTCCTTTCCATCCCTACTTCGTTCCACCAAAATTCCCCTCATTTTCCTCCGGCACATTTCACAGTTACATCGAAATGGTGTTGGACCATCGATGTGCGATTGCATATGGGGCATATTCCAATGCTCAATGCATGGAAGGTATGATATTACTTCATTATCGGTGCGAATACGTTCAGGCAAACGATCCCACAACACATGGATATATCGAGGCCAATATTTTAAAAGCATAGTCTTTGGAATATTTTCGAGTTCTTTCTTTGTCAGCTCCCACGGCTCGCTAGCAGGGGGTGTCATATTCAGTCTGACGTCAACTCAAGGGCTGTGCAGAGAGAGGGAGAGAGAGAGGGAGAGAGAGTGAGACTCGCTTTTCTATTCAGCTAAACAGTGAACCTCTGTAGGACTCAAGTGTGTATACACGATAAATTTGGTACTCGACTGAGGGTTGTCAACGACTGGCAAGATATGAAGTCTTACCACACCCCAACTCCATTCGATCGTAAACTTGCACACAACCATCCACCCACCCACCACCCTCCCACCAATCCCAACAGAAACCCACTCACAGACGCCACAATCCACCAAAACTCCCACCGTGGTCTGAGAGCAGAACGTATCGTATCCATTTTAATGTCGAGTCTGAGAATGAGAGAAAATTTGTACTTGACCTCCCCCCATGCAACCAACCACCCTCCCACCCATCCGCCCTGCGATTCTCCATCACAGATTAAATCTGGGGGGGGCAGGTGGGGGGGGGGGGGGTGGTCGGTGGTTGGTTTGGGGGGGGGCAGGTGGGCGGGTGGGTGGTGGGTGGTTTGGGGGGGGTGGTTGGTGGGAGGTGGGTGGGTGGGTGGGTGGGGGCGGGGGGGGGCAGATGGCGCCATCACTCGGGTTCGAGTCTGAACTAAGTGGTTCGTGTCTGAGCTAAAGAGGTCGGTAAATGCCGGTAACAGATCCCTTGATCCAGAACCGGCCTATTATATCTACTTCCGCAGACGGATTAAAAGTCGATGATGACTGGAACTCGAAATTTTCTAAGTCCGTGATACGATTTTAAATTCGGAGCTGATTTTTCCTAATGTCCGCGATATGATTTAAATTCGGAGCTGATTTTCTTCTAAGTCCGCGATACGATTTAAATTCGGAGGTGATTTTTTCTAAGTCCGCGGTCGATTTAAATGATTTTTCCTAAGTCCGCGGTCGATTTAAATGATTTTTTCTAAGTCCGCGGTCGATTTAAATGATTTTTTATAAGTCCGCCGTCGATGTAAATGATTTTTTTCTAAGTCCGCGGTCGGACAGAAATTCGTCGTTAATTCGATTTTAAAGTTTTAGTCTATGCTCGGGCAGAGATTCGATGTGGGCAGATCTAATTTTCGGGGCGCACTGTCTCTTGTCGATGCCTTTTTGTCTTTTATATATGATTGGGTCCTTTGTATTTTGATTGAGCGATGGTAGGGGTAGTGCCTACGTGATCTTCGACTCCCTATCTCATGCTAGAGGAGGACACCGCACCTTGCAGGTCGCGCGTGGCTCGCGCGTGGCTCCCGGCCCCCGCGCCTGTCCCTTGCCCTAGCTCCAAATTTACGACTTCCTCTTTCGTCAATGTCTTCTCGATGTTTCGACCAGGTGTTCACGCTCTTCGTTGGTGCGATTTAGTTTCTGCCTTATTTGGACCTCTTCGCTTATAAGTTTTGTAGGTTTGTTATAGTATACATTATCTGATTCCCTGCCGTGTTTTTTTAAGTGGTTTCGCAGGGCGACAAGAATAACTTCTTAACAAGATCGCTTTGACCAAGATTTTGAATTTACATAGGAAATCGTACAGACTGTAATTCTCGAATTTGTTGTTAAAAGTTCATCTTCGCTTGTTGTTGCTAATACGCGTTGTTATAAATTTTGTATAAAATTGCAGCTCCATATTCTCGCGGGGACGTATCTTAACTTTCTTAATTACCAGAGATTATGCAACGTCATTTGTATCTTAACTGTGTGAATCCCAATTTTATAAACTGTTAAACCTTTCACCATTTTGTTTATATTAACAAGTATCCTATCGAAGGTTATAATTTTCAAAAGTTATTCATATCTATGTGTACGAAACCCGATTTTATAAGCTATTAATCCTTTTACCATTTTCTTATGTTAACAAATTATCCTACCGAATGTTATAACTTTTAAAAGTTATCCGTATTTAAATGTATGAATCCCGATTTTATAAACTATTAATCCTTTTACCATTTTCTTATGTTAACAAATTATCATGGTGAGGTATATAATTCTTAACAGTTGTTCATGGACAATTTAGTCGTTTTTGCCTCCTTATCTTACGGGGCTCCGTCTTTTGAGTTCCAAAGGTTCCTTGAGACATTGATTATTTCATCTTGTTGCATTCTTCTATTCTTTAATCTGTGCATTTACAGGGGTCTTCAAGAAAAGCGGAAGAATAGGTTTAGTTATCTGGCCAGACCATAACTCCATTACGTACAAATCATGATTTCCGAGACGAAAAATGAAACGACGATTTTGGTGGAACGTAGGGCATTCAACCGGGGTTCTCATAATCTTCTAGCTCTCAGGGCTAAGTAGATTTCTTTTATTTCCCTTTTTTGTAACCACAGGCGGGTTCGGCTGCAATGAGTGATCGAGGATCGTTAAGAGGCGTGGTAACGCAAGGCCCGCGGCTGACGGTCGATAACCGACCCGCCCGGTTGCCTCTAGTTTCGTCTATCGCCGCTCGCTCGAGTGGCGTAGGTGACATTTTCTAGAGAGCTTAGTGTTTTGAAAAATCGGGCCCTGTTGTACCATCATCCGCACTCTTTTACCTCGACTGACCCATCGGAATCTGTTAACAGATATTGTAGTTTCCGGGGCCTGCAGGGACCGTTGCTCGTATAATTGTTTACCGAATGCCCCCCCTTTCGCCAGAAGTCTCGAAATCCATGACTGAACTAAGAGTTCGTTTGTACGAATAGCGCGAAGTTACGGCCTGACGTAACACCTCCCCCCTTAAAACGATTATTAGGATGAAAGACTAATAATCGAACGTACGACTATGGGGGTGATGGTGTGTTTCCGCCCTACTTGAATTTACTGAAAAAAAGTTTTTGTTGTTGTAATCATTTCATACCTGCTAATGATCGGTTCGCGTGATTTCTTCTCTCTTTTTGCAATTTTCTTTGATATTATTATTTTTTATTAAGAGAATCAATTTCTTGTTCGCCTTTGGAATTCATAAGTAGGTAACCTCTACGAGGGCACGTGTCAGTTCCCCTTTTTTTTCATTTTCGCTTATTCAAGATTATTCGTTTTTCCCTGGACTTTCCGTGATCTATCATTGTGTATCTCGTTGTACGTGTCCATATCGTTCCGATTGTCGTGTTTGTGTATTCCCTCGTAAATATTTGCAATTATATTTTAATTAGTATATTCAAAACACATTATTACTAGTTTTTCCCTACCTATAAGCGTACTGCGAGTAGATTCCCCTTTTCTTCTCTTCTTCTCTCTCCCTTTTTTCTGGAGTTTATTTTTTCCTCTCTTTTTTTTATTTGTTTGTTAATTCAATTAAAGTGTTATCGTTCAAAATGTAACCTAGGTGAGTTTTTTTCTCCTTATAACAATTAGCCTCTTTTCTTCGTTTTTTTTTTTTTTTACTATGCGGTCCTATGTAAAATTAATCAGAATTAGGTGTGAAATCGCACCTGACCATATACTTAACTAAGGCCCTAATTAATCCGATGTTCTTAAAATTAAACCTTCCTAATGCAACATATCTACGCTATGTAGTAACCTAAAAAGGGTGTTTCCTACGGTCTTGAAGTTGCACGGGTGATGATGGTGGCTTCTGGTCACGGGGCGTTTTCTTTGAATTCTCGTCGTAGATGCCGGTAGGTCAATGACTTGTTGGAGATGTCTACCTGATGTCTTCGTCTAGAATGCGTCGTCGATAGTAGATTGAAGCTCTCGACGTCAGCAGCGAGCGTTTTTCTTTTGGGCGGGACACTGGTTGTCACGGCGGTTTTGATAAGTCGCGACGAGAAAGTGAAACTTCCGTCTCTCTTTTTCCCATTGGGTTGCCTTTACCAGATGTGTCCGAGAGCGCGATGACCGCTTCTCCGTTGTCAGGTATGAATGGCTTCCGGACTTCGGGCCCCTTGCGTTCGTGTTGCCCGTGCCTCGCGCGTGCCTGGGATAGCCCTCTTAGCCTCAGGTGACTAGGTGACTCATCTTGTAATCCTCTTATTCAATCGGCATAATGTGGCTTAATCTGGACTATCTAATGGTAAGAAACGAATTAATACTTGAATTTACACGTACGTCTTATTCGTTCTTTTTTTCGGTTATTATTATTATTTTTTTCTCTTTTCGTCTCCTTCCTCTTTTTTTTTTTGGTTCATTTTTTTGTTAATTGATATGTCTATTTGCTCTGTGTTGGTATATTATTATTATTAATTATTATTAATATATATATATATATATATATATATCTTTTTTAAATAAATAAAAATCTAAAACTTACGCTCTGCTCTGCTCGGCTGGTCTTGCGGCACGTTCACCAGCTCGCCCATGACGACCGTTTCGTCGTCGGAGTTCCCGTTATTGTCGTCGTTGCCAGGGCTGGATTCGGTCGTCCGGCTCCGTCGCGCTGTCGCTGATCTCAGCGTCCGGAACCACCGCTTCATTGTCCGTGTTGACGCGTGCTGGGGGTTCGCCCGGAACCCGGTGCTCCACACTGTCAGCGTCGGTGCTGCTACTGACGACTCCCACCGCGACGTTCGGGACCCCGGCGACGTCCTCCATTGCCTCCGCGACGATGAGCTGTCGCTCTCCAGGAACCTGGTGGTCCTCGTCGTCGCTGTGTTACGTCAGGCCGTAACTTCGCGCTATTCGCACAAACGAACTCTTAGTTCAGTCATGGGTTTCGAGACTTCTGGCGAAAGGGGGCATTCGGCAAACAATTATACGAGCAACGGTCCCTGCAGGCCCCGGAAACTACAATATCTGTTAACAGATACCGATGGGTCAGTCGAGGTAAAAAGAGTGCGGATGTTGGTACAACAGGGCCCGATTTCTTCAAAACACTAAGCTCTCTAGAAATGTCACCTACGCCACTCGAGCGAGCGGCGATAGACGAAACTAGAGGCAACCGGGCGGGTCGGTTATCGACCGTCAGCCGCGGGCCTTGCGTTACCACGCCTCTTAACGATCCTCGATCACTCGTTGCAGCCGAACCCGCCTGTGGTCACAAAAAAGGAAATAAAAGAAATCTACTAAGCCCTGAGAGCTAGACGATTACGAGAACACCGGGTGAATGCCCTACGTTCCACCAAAATCGTCGTTTCATTTTTCGTCTCGGAAATCATGATTTGTACGTGATGGAGTTATAGTCTGGCCAGATAACTAAACCTATTCTTCCGCTTTTCTTGAAGACCCCTGTAAATGCACAGATTAAAGAATAGGAGAATGCAACAAGACGAAATAATCAATGTCTCAAGGAACCTTTGGAACTCAAAAGACGGAGCCCCGTAAGATAAGGAGGCAAAACGACTAAATTGTCCACGAACAACTGTTAAGAATTATATAACTCACCATGATAATTTGTTAACATAAGAAAATGGTAAAAGGATTAATAGTTTATAAAATCGGGATTCATACATTTAAATACGGATAACTTTTAAAGGTTATAACATTCGGTAGGATAATTTGTTAACATAAGGAAATGGTAAAAGGTAGGGGTGTGCAAAAGCTCGACTGGATTCGAACAGCTCGCCGTTCGACTCGGCTCGTCGCTGATCGAGCCTGCTCGAGTCAGCTCGATGTTGCTCGGTACTATGTCGAGCTTCGACGAAAACTCGAGTCATTTGGATGCTCGAGCCGCTCGAGCCTCTCGAGCCTCACGGGCCGCTCGAGCTTCGACGTAAGCTCGAGCATCTCGGGCCGCTCGAGCCTCGCGGGCGGCTCGAGCCTCGCGGGCAGCTCGAGCTTCGCGGGCGGCTCGAGCTTCGCGGGCGGCTCGAGCTTCGCTGGCGGCTCGAGCTTCGCGGGAGGCTCGAGCCGCGTAGGTTGCGCAGACAGCTGCTCGGATCGCTCGAGTCGCGCAGGTTGCGCCCAGCGTTGTGAAATTTCTAATGTCAAAATAATGCATTATTTAATTTGAAAAAAAAAATGGATAATGGAATTGGAATCCTCTACACATTACTTTTTTAATGAGTAATGGAGTCATCACCCATTATTTTCAAAATTTTTATTGGAACAGAGTTCTAGCAACCATTACTTTTTAATAGATAATGGAGCTGAAATCCAGCACACATTATTTTTTTAATGGAGCAGGAATTCATCACACATTACGTTTTAAATATGTATATATTTCGATGTCCAGGTTGGTTTCCATAGTTTTCGATGTCCAGATTGGTTTCCCCATAGTTTTCGATGTCCAGGTTGATTTCCCCATAGTTTTCGATGTCCAGGTTGGTTTCCCCATAGTTTTCGATGTCCAGGTTGATGTTTCCATAGTTTTCGATGTCCAGGTTGATGTTTCCATTGTTTTCGATGTCCAGATTCATTTCTCCATAGTTTTCGATGTCCACGTTGATTTCTTCATAGTTTTCAATGTCCCGGTTGATTTTTCCATAGTTTTCGATGTCCAGGTTGGTTTCTCCATAGTTTTCGATGTCCAGGTTGATTTTCCCATACTTTTCGATGTCCAGGTTGACTTCTCCATTGTTTTTGATGTCCAGGTTGATTTTGGCCATCGAGAGAATGGAGAAATCAACCTGGACATCGAAAACTATGGAGAAATCAACCTGCACATCGAAAACAATGGAAACATCAACTTGGACATCGAAAACAATGGAAACATTAACCTGGACATCTAAAAATATGGGGAAGTTAACCTGGACATCGAAATCTATGGAGAAATCAACCTGGACATCGAAAACTATGGGGAAATCAACCTGGACATCGAAAACTATTGGGAAACCAACCTGGACATCGAAAACTATGGAGAAATCAACCTGGACATCTAAAACTATGGGGAAACCAACCTGGACATCGAAAACTATGGAGAAATCAACCTGGACATCGAAAAGTATGGGAAGATCAACTTGGACATCGAAAACTATGGGGAAACCAACCTGGACATCGAAAACTATGGGGAAACCAACCTGGACATCGAAAACTATGGGGAAACCAACCTGGACATCGAAAACTATGGAGAAATCAACCTGGACATCGAAAACTATGGAGAAATCAACCTGGACATCGAAAACTACGGAGAAATCAATCTGGACATCGAAAACTATGGGGAAATCAAACTGGACATCGAAAACTATGGAAAAATCAACCGGGACATTGAAAACTATGGAGAAATCAACCTGGACATCTAAAACTATGGGGAAACCAACCTGGACATCGAAAACTATGGAGAAATCAACCTGGATATCGAAAACTATGGGGATACCAACCTGGACATCGAAAACTATGGGGAAACCAACCTGGACATCGAAATATATACATATTTAGATAGTAATGGGTGATGAATTCCTGCTCCATTAAAAAAATAATGTGTGCTGGATCTCTGCTCCATTACTCATTAAAAAAGTAATGTGTGGTGGATTCGAATTCCATTATCCATTTTTTAAATAATGGGTTAAAAAAACGGTGATGCATAATAAAAATTATGCATTGTCCCCAACTCTGGTTGCGCCGACAACTACTCGGTACTGTACTCGGAAAGGTACTGAAATAATGAATTAACATAATAATAATTGTAACTCATCGAACCTGCTCGAGTCATTTGGATGCTCGAGCTGCGCCGGCCGTTCGAGCCGCTCGAACGGCCCGAGTAGCTCGAGCGGCCGCCGGGCTCGAGCAGCTCGAACGGCCCGAGTAGCCCGAGCGGCTCGAGTAGGTCGAGCGGCTCGGATTGTTCGATGCAACCGCCTTGCTCGATGCAAAGCTCGATCAGGTGCCGAGCTTCACGGGCATGCATCGAGCGTGTTCGAACGAGCTCGTGCACACCCCTAGTAAAAGGATTAATAGCTTATAAAATCGGGATTCGTACACCTAGATATGAATAACTTTTAAAAGTTATAACATTCGGTGGGATACTTGTTGATATAAACAAAATGGTGAAAGGTTTAACAGTTTATAAAATTGGGATTCACACAGTTAGATACAAATGACGTCGCATAATCTTGGATAATTAAGAAAGTTAAGATACGTCCCCGCAAGAATATGGAGCTGCAATTTTATAGAAAATTTATAACAACGCGTATTAGCAACAACAAGCGAAGAGATCCAAATAAGGCAGAAATTAAATCGTACCAACGAAGAGCGTGAACACCTGGTCGAAATACCGAGAAAACATTGACGAAGAGGAAGTCGTAAATGTGGAGCCAGGGCAAGGGACAGGCGCGGGGGCCGCGAGCCACGCGCGGAGCCACGCGCGACCTGCAAGGCGCGGTGTCCTCCTCTAGCTCATGAGATAGGGAGTTGAATATCACGTAGGCACTACCCCTACCATCGCTCAATCAAACGATAGACAAAGGACCCAATCATATAAAAAGACAAAAATGTATCGACAAGGAACAGTGCGTCCCGAAAATTAGATCTACCCACGTCGAATCTCTGCCCGAGCATAGACCGAAACTTTAAAATCGAATAAACGACGAATTTCTGCCCGACCGCGGACTTAGAAAAAAATCAGCTCCGAATTTAAATCGTATCGCGGACTTAGAAGAAAATCAGCTCCGAATTTAAATCGTATCGCGGACTTAGAAGAAAATCAGCTCCGAATTTAAATCGTATCGCGGACTTAGAAGAAAATCAGTTCCGAATTTAAAATCGTATCACGGACTTAGAAAATTTCGAGCTCCAATCATCATCGAATTTTAATCCGACCGCGGACTTAGAACCATTCTGTTCTTCGCTAAGATTTTCATTCTTCGTAATTCGAACCTTTGTCCTAAACGGGGACTTAGGAGTTCATAGACTTAAATAAGACTCTACAGTTTTGTATTCTCGGGCTTCGATAATTTTGTATTTTATTTTATAATTTCGCACGCTTCGTATTTTGAGAAATTTGTACATCCGAACTCTGAATTTTTTTACACCACGAGGTGCCGATATTTGTGTACATTATCACGATTCATTACATGTTAACATCCGTTGTTGAGAAAAATCGGTTTATTTAATTTCCTCGTTTTACGAATAAAATTCGACGGTTGCATTCTTAAATTCAGTGTCACAGTTTCTTTACGATCGTGTCCTTCCCATCTGCAGCATCAGCATCCAGTTCAACACAAAAAGGGTAAGTGAAATTTTTAATTATATCGGTGAAATTTCATACGCGCATTGTCTCGAGCCATCATCACATCATCATCATCTCAGACCTCAGTCAAATTCCCTTTAGAGAAGCATTCGCAGCTCGTCCCCGAGTAATTTTCCGAAAGGTTAGACTCGAAACAGAGCTTGCGCGTTTAGTGTACTTCGTCAGATGTGGTATAGGGAGGAGCCTTCCTTCTTGACCAGAGCACGGGTAAATCACGTTGAACCGCACTAATGCGTGTAAAATTGTCGCTCCAGTAAAATCCACGACACTTTTGACGTAACAGCTGTCACCGACGAACAGCTGCTCCGCTTCGGCGCTGTCGAAGCCCGAGTCTTCTACGTCCGCGGTGATGTCGCTGTCGGTGTCACTGTCGCTCTCGCTATCGACCAGGACCCAGATGCCATTTGGGTCCTGCAGGTGCCGCGGAGCCTCGTCGTCGTCGACCTCGATCGGCTCGGGATCAGGCGACGCAAGGCTGTCATAGACAGGCGCGCGCCTGATCACCACGACGGGCTCGACGTGCACCGGCTCGGGTGACGCGGGGCCAGCGTTAAGAGCCACTGGCAGTGCGTCGACCACCTCGTGCCCTCAGGGCGCTCTTGCGCGCCTTCTACCTCATCGTCGTCCGCTTCGTTATCGCCATTGACGGGCCTGTCGTCGGCGTTGACAGCCATGGCCTCCTCCTCCGCCTCCTGCTCTTCTTCCTCCTCCAACGAGGAATCGAGCGCAGGACTAAACAGCGAGCGCGTCGCGTCGTCCTCACACCCGAGAAGCGCTCTTGCGATCGGCCAGAATTGTAGATTGCTCTAGCGCACAACCTGGCACGCAATCACGATTGCGTACGCCGACGCCTCAAATGAATTATGCTCGTGCGCCCGAGCGATAACCCTTAAGGGCAGACGGCGCAAAATAGAGCGCAACTCATGCCGAGCGGCGCCGAGGCTCATAGCACGTACGACCGTCGCCCAACGCGTCGTGCACCGCCGAGCAATCACCGCACTCCTAATTTTGACCAAATTGGCCGCTTTAAGGATGGCCTTAATGAGGTCACGAGCCCGGTCGCACTGCATTTTTTTAAATATATTTTTAAATATATTCACACACACAAGTTGATGCTACTGCGGTTGTCCTCGTTTGACGTCACAAATACACACAAGGTTCGAAGTTGCTGCTGCTGCGGCTGTCCTCACTTCACGTCAGAAACACAAGTTTCGGCGAAGGCGACAGATACTATTTTCGCAAACGCGCACTTGCGATACAGTCACACACACACACACACACGGAAGTCGACGCTAGAGACTGCACGATGCGCGGCGAAGTGTCACAAGTGACGTGTGAAGACAGATTAAACAGACTCTGTCTTTCCAAATTCAGTATACTTTTAACCACACCCCCGTAACCAGATTTGGTCTCGCAAATGAGGTGGAAGGAGACTAAAACTATATTTGGAAGGTAAACATTGGCCAAAGCTCTAAGCCAATGCTCGTGAGGGATCTTTTGACTCATCAAAAACGGCAAGACAGACGGTCAGCAAAATACCGCGATGACCTTGGCGTTGCATACCCCTTGTAAAAAAAAGTTCGAACACCCGCAATAAGCATAAAAACAATACAGCATCTCGCAGAGATGTCCTAAAAGATCGACAGCGACCCTCGACCGTGCCATCGATACTTTCCCCATAGCCAACCCTCCGTACTACCAGCCGGAAAACCCTTCGCCGCTCGACCGTCTATACAGGTAGCCTCGGCGACACGCCAACACCTTGACGTAGACAATGACACGACCCGCGACAGCCGGTTAGCGACACCATCACCCCCTCAAACAGACCACCGTAAAGCTCTTTCGCAGCGATAGCTATCAATTACAATTTTTATTACCTCCGGGCCTACACTATTTTATCTTTAATTTATCCAACAGCGGGACTGCGGCGCGTCAAACCACTGCCTCGTCGCAACAGACGACGATAGCTATATTTCCCTTGGCTAGACAACGATTTACGACCGTTCGAAATTCTCACGACTGAGGAGGGAAATATCTGTTAACAAGCAATCTGGCGCTTCTTACACACATCTGGTTAATCTAGCGCTATATGTACACCTGTACACAGCAGCTAACCGGTCTCACCCCCCCCCCCCCCCCCACCTTTTGACAACACGTGTGATATTTCGAGGATCTTGGCCACCGTGAAGCGCATATATAAACACCCCTACAACAGTAGAAAGCGGCAGTCGGCCCGTGACTTCAGTAAACACCGTTTACGCGATATTACGCAGTCTTTTATCCTCGACGCTTCACTGCACGGCCTATTGTTCAACATGAGTCAGGCTATCACATCCGAAGATCAGCGCGACAGCGATCTGCAACCTTCAACCATGTACCGCGTGCTGTCGGTCATCGAAAAGAAACGCATCGATGGACCCCTAATTCTCGGGACTACGTACGGACTCAACCAGTCCGAGACGAAGAGGGTGAGCGTCGGCCTACAACCGCGAGCCGATGGAAGTATACATCCGATCGTAAAACTGCAGAATAATAACACGACTGGTGGTATTGTTTTCGAGGCTAAGGATTGGACTCTACTGCAAGCGGATCTTCCCGATTTATCGAAGTATTTTGCCGATGGGCAAAAGGTCGTCTGGGGATCGGGCTGGCGAACTCCGTCGCCGATATACATCGCGGACTGCGAGATATTCTTCACGACAAGCTACGGGTCGAAATCTATTGTGTTTGATCGCCGTGTTGAAGAAACACCCGCTGATGAGGTGACCGAGAGTCAGCTGGAGCCCGAGCAACCACCGAAGAAGATACGCAAGAATTATTCACCCGCTGTGGTGATGCAGAAACCATCGTACGACGGGCTGCTGCAGATAACGGTGTGCACCGACGAGCGCTTCAGACGACTGCAAAGGAACAACGCACATGTTCAGAAGTGCGCCGAAGTACTTTGCTCCGAATTGCTGCTGCATATTCCGGCCAACGAAACACCCGAAAAAATCAACGAACAGCGCGTCAAAGAATTCATAAAAAATCATTTCAAATCTTTGAAAGACGCCGTACTGCATCGCATGGATGCTGAATTTGTCGAACTCACGTTCGACATCGTCTTCCACGAGCTCACCGTATTGTGCACCGCGTTTATCACACACGAGCTGCGGAAAGTACTTACGGTGAAAAATCAGGAGACAACCCAATAATGACAAACCCTGTAAATATGAGTGTCTGTTTATAAGCGAAGCCCCCGCGACAATCTATATAATTTCTCATTTGTATCATGTAACGACGGCAGTCATAATCATCATCATCGTATCATATTGTAATTACCTATAAGATGTACTTTAATTTTAATACTTTGGATCTTTTCGTAACAATCGTGTATCTGTAAACTTCTCTGTCTTCGTGTACAACGGTCTAATAAAATTACTTATGTGAAAATCTTATTTTATTTCACGACTTACCTTCCCGAAAAACATTACCATCATCCACCCAGCGAAAATCGGCAGGAAAATTCTGTTTCACCATTTGTAATACTTACCCACCTGGAAAACTTACCATCGAAAATCACGAATTACCGATCGTAGGCTAAAAATCTAGAATACCGACGGCTGCTGCTGCACGATCGCGCTCGATTTTACCTCGAAAATCTGACGCGGTGGACAAAATCTCAACCGGCCAATCAGCGCGCGGGAAATCACCTCCACGGGCTTAACAGTCAACCAGCACACGGGGAATCAAGGCCCACGCCAGACGCCCCCCACTCACCGCCAAGACGCGCGGGCTCGCGCGCACGGTCGCGACACAGAGAAAATTCAACCGAAGGAGCGGGGGGCGGCGGCGGAGGAGACGGGATGCCAGAGCTCAGCGAGTCTAGGCCCACGAGAAACGCTTCCCCACTCGCACCAACGCGCTCGGGCAAGACGACACAGGGAAAATTCGAAGGAGTGGCGGGGGCGGAAGAGAGGGGACCTAGCAACCAACCCACGCTCGGGGAATTATGCTAATCAGTCCCACCACCGCTCAAACATTACAGGGAAAATTTTCCCGAAGGAGTGGGAGAGGAGAGGGGGTTTTTTCCGACCAATCAGAGCTCCGGGAATTATGCAAATTAATCCCACTCCTAGCAAACATTACAGGGAAAATTTTCCCGAAGGAGTGGGAGAGGAGAGGGGGTTTTTTCCGACCAATCAGAGCTCCGGGAATTATGCAAATTAATCCCACTCCTCGCAAACATTACAGGGAAAATTTTCCCGAAGGAGTGGGGGAGGAGACGGGATTTTTTTAGACCAATCACAGCCCGGGGAATTTACCCCCACTCTTCCCCCTCCACCTGTCTAGCACTGGCGCCAAGCCTCTAGACAGGGGGCGGAGGGGAGAGGGAAATGTCGTCTCCTTATACCTGTTCCTTACTACTGCCGGGGTCAAATGACACACTAGAGGTAGAATTTTTCTAAGCCCCATGAGGGTTCCCGAGGGATAGGGGTTCCGAATACAGGGGTTCCCGAGGCGTAGGGGTTGGAGTATGGGAGTTCCCGAGGCATAGGGGTTCGGAGTATGGGAGTTCCCGAGTATGGAGGTTCCCAAGAGATGGGAGATCCCGAGGGACAAGTTAACCCTACCTAACGGTAACGGGGTTCGTAACGGGGTTCCCGAGGGATAAAGGTTCCGAGTATGGGGGTCCCGAGGGATATGTATTTCGAGTATGGGAGTCCCGAGGGATAGGGGTTTTGAGAGATGAGGGGTCCCGAGGGATATGGATTCTGAGGGATGGGAGGGATGTCCCGAGGGATAGGGGTTCTGAGGGATGGAGGTCCCGAGGGATATGTATTTCAAGTATGGGAGTCCCAAGGGATAGGGGTTTTGAGAGATGGATGGACCTGAGGGATATGGATTCTGAGGGATGGGAGGGACGTCCCGAGGGATAGGGGTTCTGAGGGATGGGGGTCCCGAGTTAAGTAGAATTAAATTAAGTAGGGTTAAGTTAAGTAGTGTTTAGTTAAGTAGGGTTCAGTTAGATAGGGTTAAGTTAGGTAGAGTTAAGAGCTAGGTAGGGTTAAGTTAGGTACGGTTAAGTTAATCTGGGTTAGGTTAGATAGGTTTAAGGCGCTGAGGGGGGTGGGGAGCGTGCGAAGCGCGGGGGGGGGGGGCGAAGCCCCGTAGTATATATATATATCTGGGACTTTTATTCAGTGTTTTATTTTTAATTTTCATTTTTTTAAATTAAATTGGACTTTTGGCCAGTGCTAATTGTGAGTGCTAAGGTACGCATTCCTCAAGGAGCATGAATGGGTGAGCGAAAAGGATTCTTTTTTTTATTCTTATTTTTTTTTATTCTTATTTTTCATTTTTTTGTTTTTGTTTCGGAATGATGTTTATTGTTTCCTCGTAATTGAGATCCCGGGCTGGAAGCTTCGCACGGGGCCTCGCGTGAAGAATTTCTTTCATAAAGCGGACGTGACAGGTATCCCACTCCTGCCGACGGTTCCCGTCGGTTCGAACGCACAAGCGAAAGAGTCGATGGGGGCATCGACACCTAAGGGGGAGGGATGTCATGTCCCGCGTTTTCATTTCTTAAAACCACTTCTATAATTTCATTTTTCCGTCGCTTACACGACGATATCGTTTTTCGCGCACGAGGTTCCGGCGTCGAGTTCGGTTAAGTCGGGCCGCCGCATCCAGAGTGCAACTGGACACCGGGATGCGGCGGACGTGACAAAATGGATCAATCCGAGCCTGATTCACGCGGCGCATACTGTTGTCATGTGAGACCGCTGATTCTGCGGATCGCCCCGCTCGTGGGCCGACGGCAATTCGACTGTCGGACGACGAGCGGAAGACAGTCTCCTGCTATCATCTCAACTGAGAAGTTGGAAATCGGCTCCGCTAATAGCGCCTGCATAGCGGCAATAATTCTCATGTAGAATTGAAGTCCGGAACCGTTTGTAGAACCGGTCTACTTTGAATCTCTTGAGTTGCTCGCGCCGCGGTGGTCAGTCTTGTTAGCGTTAACTTTAAGACGTCCCGAACTTCGCCACGAACATTAAGTCGTGTATTTCTAGTGTTTGTGTGTTTGTGTGTGAAGCTGAGAAGCGAACCACCGATTGTAAGTGTGCGACGCGATCATTGTAAGCGAATGGGTGAGAGTCAGTTTAAGTATTAGAATTAAGAATTGTTTCCTGAATCGCACCATTCATAATTTTATCCGTATCTCGTTATTCAATATTTTATCCAATTATTCTTATTGCCATTGGTTATTTGTGTTTTGGGTATCTTCATATTTTTGTTGTATCATTATCGGCTGTCAATATACCCACCTTATACCAGATTTCCTCTTATCAATTTATTTCACGATCCTTTCCCCTCTCGATTATAGGCTCGAGGAACGCCCTGAATAAGGCGACGGTCAGTCAACCCACCAACAAAAATAAATATAAACTCCTGCGCTTCACGCAGGGGGTTAGAAGTCGCGCTGCGAAACCGCTCGGTACGTGACATTTCAACTTCGGTTTTTTATTTAAAAAAAACGAATGATTTGATTTTAAGGGGGGTCATCGTCGCAAAATCGCATTTGTCCTAGGAAGGTCGGGGTGACAACCTGATGGAATATCGTCAGAGCCGCGTTGGAAATTGAAAGTTGCTTACGTAGTGCGGAGGTCAATGTACGTGGCAATGACCGCCGCGTGTATTGGCAGGAATGTAGCGATTTGCGGGAGCTGGAACCTCTGGTAAGGCGATCGGGTGACGTCCGCGAATTCTTCAGCGGCGGCCGACTCATAGTCGCTCGGGGGTCACATATTGGGAAAAACTCCGACAGTCTTCAACAAGTCGTCGTATTCGAGGCACGATGGCATCAATCAGCAACGCGAACGTCGATGGGATGAGTGGATCCTATTTGGTGAAAGTGTGGAGAGTGGATTCTCTTTTTCGTATCTGGGTGAGCCTGGAGCATCCCTCGGATGGTCGTGAGGAGTTGATGGACGGCTTGAAGCGATTGGGAAATTCGGGAACGCGAATACTTTGCGAGGAGGAGGTGCACCTGGGAGTTCCAGCGCTTTGGCGGCATCCTGTGGACGGTTTCCGTCGGGTAGTGGTCGGTGAGGAGCCGCGCGATCCTAGGTCAGTGCCGATTTACGACGGGGATCGGGCGTTTACGGGGTTTGCCGACCACGATGACCTGTACCACATGCCAGCTTGGTCGCGGCGCACTCCGTGGTCTTTAGATCCCTGCGGAATGTCTGGGATTCGACCGCCAAGAGGCGTTTGGTCGTCCGAGACCTGCGAGCTGCTGCAGGGGATGATCTGCAGTAATTGGTGGATCGAGGTGGCTCGCATGGACTGCCATGCGGATGCTGTCTGGGTCGACTTCTCGTTCGACGAGGAGGAGGAGGAAGACATGTTGTATGCGGACGAGCATGTCGAGCGGGGTTGTGCCCTGCGAACCCGGGACCTTGCGCAGTTTAGTTGGGGCTCGACGGGGGGGTTCCTGGGGCCCGGGCGAGACTACGGAAGCAGGAAGCTTATCTTTCGCAAGTGCGGAAAACACTTCGCTGGTGCCAGCCGGAGCCCTGTACGCGTAACCCACCGATTTCACCGACATCTGGATGCTGGGGCTTCGACGTGCAGTCTTCGGATTTCGGCCCGGAGTTCGCGGAACTTGGAATTGAGATCGAGGACCTGGGTGTGGAGTTTTCGGACATGGTCCCCATACAAAATGGCAGACATCGAAGACCACCCGTGCGAGATAACAGGCATCGAAGACCACCTATGCGAATGACCAGTGACGTCATACGGAGGACCACTGACGCCGTACGGAGGACCGAGCCAAGAGTTCACCGACGACCTTGCCGGAGACGGCAGTACCTGCCGCTATCCTGGAGCCTGCAGCGGTTTAACAGCGAGGGTGAGTCCACCAGCGAGGAGTAAGTCCTGTCGGGACTTGCTCACGGTGGGCTTAGTAAACCGTAGGGTACGTTTTTTTTGGGTAATTTGGAAAAGGAAAAAAAGGAAAAAATTGAAAGGAAACAATTTTGAATCAACGAGGGCGTTGATTGTTAAGGGGGGAGGGGGTCCTGTCACGTGCCGTGACTGTGCGTCATGCGTAGGATAATTATAAATAAGTGATTATTTAGTAAGTAGTTGCTCGTTGTGATTGCACTCGGGATTATCCTCGCGGGGTCGCGCCGGTGTCGATGTCGACATAGGTGGGAATTTGCAGAGTGAGCAATCGAGCGGCTCGCCACCGATCGAACGGGGATTGCAGCATCTTAAGAAACCGCTGAACTTCCAAATTCCCCCTCGCCGGCCTGTCCGCCGTTCACAATAAAGTCGGACCGGTCAGCGAGGGGAGGCAGTCTCTAATTAGACATGATAACAAACGCTTGATTGTAGAGTAACTCCACACGCTGCCCCACGCAGGAGTATCAATCTCGTGGGCACAGTTCCGCGGTTTCCCCATAAGTCGCCGTTCGTAAATCGATGGGAGCCGTGTCGAAACCCCGAGTTTCTCGCGTAGTGTACCGTAAGCCAACGTGTATTAGTTTAAGTGTTAACATTCAACTTCGCCACGAACTGTCAGACGTGTAGTTTTAGGTAGTGTAATAAGAATACGAGTGAACGAGGGAGGTAAAGGAAAGGAACGAAACAAACAACACTTGTAAGAGTGAGTACGGGTGTGTGCGAGAACACGGATGTGAACATTGTAAGTGTGCTTGCGTAGGAAATCCATTCTGACTCTCGTTCTATTTAGATCAAGGACGTTCGAACATTCTGTAAATTTCAATCGGGTTAATTGTATCATTTTCGGCTTCCGCAATATATGTTATTTGTTCGAACGAACTAAACGCACCGATTTATTCAAAACAACCCCTTTCACCCAGCATCACTCCTCAACCTCAAGGACCGGGCCTCTATAGGACGGCTGTTAGAAACTTATCCTAAAAAATAAATATAAACCTTGGTGCTTCACACGGAGAATTGACTTGGCTCAGCGTGCAATAACGCCCTGCACGTCACAAAGTTAACAAACAAATTAAGTTAGCAAACATATTAAGTTAACATATAAATTTAGTTAGCAAACAAATTAAGTTAACAAACAGATTAAGTTAACAAACAGATTAAGTTAACAAACAGATTAAGTTAACAAACAAATTAAGTCAACAAACATAATAAGTTAACAAACAACTTTAGTTAACAAACAAATGTAGTCAACAAACAAATTTAGTCAACAAACAAATTAAGTTAACAAAAAAATGTAGTCAACAAACAAAGGAAGCTAACAAACAAATTAAGTTAGCAAACAAATTGAGTTAACAAACAATTTTAGTTAACCAACAAATTTAGTCAATAAACTAATTGAGTCAACAAACTAATTGAGTCAACAAACAAATGAAGTTAACAAACAAATTAAGTTAACAATCCAACTTAATCAACAAATAATTTAAGTTAAACAAATTAAGTTAACACACAAATTAACAAACATTAAGTTAACAACCAACTTGTCCCTCGCAGTATTCGCAAGACCGTGTGCGGCGCGCAGAGGGGCTGAGTGTGCGCGAAAGGGGTTTGCGGTAGTGCCGCGTAGTGGGAGAGCGCCGTGTAGTGGGAGAGCGCCGAGTAGAGGGAGAGCGCCGAGTAGAGGGAGAGCGTCGTGTAGTGGGAGAGCGTCGAGTGTGGGAGAGAGCCGAGTAGAGGAAGAGCGCCGGGTAGTGGGGGAACGGACGGGTCTATAAGTATCGCGCAGCAGCGTCAAATCGCATCATTCGAAATGGAACTTCCTGGCCGTGAGGACGCGGTAGCGACCGACCTAACGACGACGCAGCGGGGATGGAAACTCGGTTTGACGAGATCCATCCCCCTTCCACCTGGATTCGATCCGGCACAGCCTCCGTGACGGATCCGGCATTCGAGGCAGATTCAGAGCCTGACATACACGATATGTTCAGGCAATTTAATGCGCGATTTTTTAATAATGAGATTAAGGGCTTTACGCGAAAGTGGACGAAGACCAACAAGGACAAATTCGGTTTGGCAAATGTCATCCAAAAAAGGATATCGTTGTGCTCCATGCTGAAGTCGCAAAGGCGATGGGTTACGACAACAACGCTTTTGCATGAAATGATCCATGCGTACCTAGACGTTCGTTACGCGTGCAGGAAGGAAAACGCCGACCATGGACCGTGCTTCAAAGAAGAAGTGAAACGAGACGACGAGTTGGGACGTTGAAAGATCGACTCTCGTCGCGGACTCACAACTAAGCCACTTCAGGACGTTTGGTAAGTCTTCAAGTGTACCACATATCCTGAATTGGCTGAGAGAAGAGTGAACCGCCCTCCTGACAGGAAATTTTTCAATGTCAAGATGGCGGAACACGCAATTGTGGCGTATAACCCTCAATTTCGATATTAAAAAACGCTATTGCCTGAACCTCCCATGATTGTCAGGCCTCGAATCTGCCTCGAATGCCGGATGCCACAAGTATCAAATCCAGGTGGAAGTGACAATCTCAGCTGCGTCGTCGTTAATAGAGTAAGAAAAAATGGTAAAACATAAAATGAAATAAAAATTATAAAGCAGAAAATAAAAAAATAAAAATAAAACAGAAAGTAAAAAAAAATTATAAAACAGAAAAGCAAAAAAAAAACAGAAAAGCAAAAAAAATAGAAAACACAAAAAAAACACAAAACAAAAAATAAAATAAAACACAATAAAATAATAAAAAAATGCAAAGCTGGTTTTTCAAACTTGAGGCCTCTCACAGAAAGTAAAAAAAAATTATAAAACAGAAAATCAAAAAATAAAAAAAATAAAACACAAAAAAACACAAAACAAAAAATAAAATAAAAAACAACAAAATAATAAAAAAATGCAAAGCTAGTTTTTCATACTTGAATCCTGTCTCGTACGATAAATCGTTGAAAAATCGATGAAAAAAAAGCTACGAGGGCCACAGTGATAAAATCGATCGCGATAGACGGACGATCTCTCAGTGATGATATAATTAGCTAATCCAAATCGTCTTCCTGCGACAGTTTCGCAGATACCGGCCTCTGATCACTTAGTGCAATACATATTTTTGGTGTAACAGAACCCAAAAATTTAATTATTAAGCTCGGTCGAATGAAAGTGTTTTCATATCTCTAGCTCGCTCAGTTGCGAAGTGTAAGCAATGCAATGATAAAGGAAAACACTGGGAAAATGATTTCAATAAATCTTGGATCATGAGTTTGTAAATATCGTAATGCACAAATCGAAACGTCTGATGGAGTTCTGCAAAAATCGTACCCCAGAGAAGTTAGCCACGTCGAATGAGAATGGTTTCGTATCTCCGTAATTGAGAGTCTGTTGCCACTAGTAAGCTGTAGCAGCGCGGCTCACGCGCGACTGTCAGCTACGTGAAATGCATATTTTGGCCTGTGTAATGCCAACGTGTCGACATGGCGACGATTTTGAGGTCTAGGTGTCATTGCGCTCAGACCTCGTTGTACTCGAGTACTACGTCGAGTACTACGTCGACGTTATTTATTTCACCCTGCTCTCCCCCTAAACTTACCGTCCTCTCACGTCGCTGTCACCCTGCTCTCACCTTGATCTTACCTTGCTATCACTTTGTTCTCGTATCGCGACTCTTGGGTGTGAAGAGACCGAACTTCGTGCCTCTGTCGTATATCTGATTGAACTCCACGTAGCGGCCGAGCCGCAGGAGTTGCCACTGTACGACATGAGGACGGCCACGGCACACGTGGTGACGAACTCGAAGGCCGTCTCCTGGCTCGGCGTGTCCAGATCATCGAAGAATATACCGCCGACCCCGCGTCTCTCACCCCCTGTCCGGTACGTCGAAATAGTCTTCGCACCATTTCTTGAATCTCGCGTAGTACTTGGGGAATGCCTGTCGCAGTCATCCTTGTGTGTCCGATGAAAGTGCCGGGCGTCCTCTTCGTTGAGATAATACAGCGTGCGATTGGTGCCGCCGCAGAACCACCATTGAACCGAACCGTCCTTGTTCACCACCGCGAAATAACGATAGTTGAAGTCTATCATGGGAATCATCGGGTTGCGCGGATAAATCGCGGCGCTCATGTCCGCAGCGCAGAACAGCAAGGAGCCGTCGCCCATGTTTTTACCCCTCGACCTCATTTGCTGCACGACGCCCGCCTGCAGCTCGCCAGACACCACAGAGATGTCGACACCGGCCTTCTGGAAGACCGCGCCGTCCCTGCAGCACGCAAGTTGTACCACCGCCATCTTCCTTCCTCGACCACCGCTCAACGATGATTCGAGTTTCATTGGGCTCGTACACCTCGTGAGACTTGCACAACTCCGCCTGAATCCTCATGATCAGCAATACTATATCGGCCTTAATGTCTCCCGCGTTTTCCTCCAAAACTTAGCCGCTGAACACGTGGTACCTGATCGGTCGCAACAACTCATAATGCGAGCTTACACCGCGTACGCGTCGCGTCTCGTTTATTGACCACGAACTAGACGATCTTAATTACGTATTTTACGGATTCGAAAACTGTGAGACAGGATTGCTAAGGAGGATTTGTGGAAATACGGCGAGCGAACCATTTGTCTCATTGACATACACGTAGTATTCATTATTAATACAATATATAAATTTACGGGCTCATTAATTATTGTTATCAATACAGCTGCAAACGCCGTCGTCGCGGGGTACCAAGCAATATCGTATCCGATCGATTAGATGACAAATTTCTCTCATCTCGTTCCGGAGAAACGACGACGGCGCGACGACTAAGAAGCAAAGAAAAGATAACGTGAAGAAAACTTAACGCGGCTCCATTTTGTCGTATCAATGATAGATAGTTTAAAAAGAATTCTTTCTACGCTATTTATGTAGTCGGTTTCATCTTGCACGGGAATCTCCGGTGTAGCATTTCCACCTCGTCAGCGGAGATCTGCACGACGCCCTCTTGATTGTCGATCGAGATAAGCGTTCCGAGGGCCTAGCGTTTCTCGCGCAAGATGACTTTGATGGGGTCGTCGCGAGTCGGGACCACCGCATCAACCTGCTCGCGGATCAAATTCTCGACCCGATACTCGGCCAGCTGAAATAAGGAGCACGTACCGCCCTTTGGAGGAAAAAGATAATTAGCCAAATGAGTGAGACGAAAACTCATCTCAATCGTCACAATAATCGTAGCCCTTTGACCGTTCCTACTGGAAAACTTGAATATTTAACATTTCGATGTACCCAGCTCATAGGGGATCAGCACTTGTGTAACATAAAGGCAAGTGCAATTTTACATGGTTTGCTACTTGCAAACACGTGCGATAATTGAAAAAAATGTATGTATCTTCCAGGGACGTCGATAAGACGCGAACTGGACTGCACCTTGTATGTCTGTGTGTGTCTGCGTGTGCGTTTGCGTGTGCGTGTGCGTGTAACGTCCGGAGACGTTAGGAAGAAAGAGCGAATCGCGTCGAGCGGGTAACGCGACTCTTGTTATTACCAAGGATCAGGTAGTGGACCGAGTAAAGGGGTAGTGGGGAACGCTGAAGATCTCGAGAGATCGTGTTTTGTAACTGGTTGGTTAAGTAATTTAAGTGATCTTTGATGCACTTGTAATTTATTATAATGAAAACTCGATGCAATAGTACATAGCTTAAGTAATAGTAAATACCTTTCAATAGTTCGGTGCTTTCGGTAGCACGAGGAGGTCTCACGCTTCAGATTCGTAGTTACAATGTCTGTTCGTTGCGTCTACTGTTTCGTAGAAGTTATTCTTTGATTATTACAATTTGTCTTTTCAATACTTTGAATTTACTCGCAAACTCCGTAAGTCTTAGAGAAATAAAAAAGACTCAATCGCACTCAGCTAACGGAGAAGCCGCGCGTCGCGATATTACAGAGATTATCTCGAAGACTGAGCTCTCTGAGGCTTGGTTCCTCAGGTTTTTATACTGGAAAATTCGCAGAGCAGGGGATGGTTTTCACAAATAAGGGCACGTGTTGGGTGTTCGCTGGAGAAAGGGTTTACAATAATAGTAGCCTAGAATCTATGCTCGTGACATCAGAGATTCCAAGAATGCAGTTTTAAAAATATGACTCTTTAGTGTAGGGCCAAGTGTAGTCTGTGTAGTAGGTGAGAAGAATCTAGCTAGTTTCGGTAAGCGGAGCCGACGTGTAATAATATGTGATGTTTACGATGCGTCTCCTGCCGCGCTTGACAGTTCCTAGTCCTAGACAGTGCGCTGCCGCTAGTGCCGTAGAGGCGGCAGGGAGTTACTCAGATTACACTTGTTTACCGGGACACGCTTGTGCTCTTATTGGCGCTATTGCTTATTTCGCGTTTTATGGACACGAAGAAGGCGGGAGGTCGATCGTTTGCACGTGGAAAGAGTGTTAAAAATGGATCTTCTTGAAACCAGAAAAGAGTGCTCTATTTCGGGGGTTTCTATTGTATACCACGTGCGGAATCGATGTCCCCGTTTTTTATGTCGGCGTGGACTTAAACGGTCATGGGTGGAGCTTATGTTTTAGCGTGATGCGCGTTTACTGGTTGATCGGTCAGTGGTGTTAACAGGACCGGCAGTATCGCTTGTGTAGTGAAAGAGGCAACATTAAACGCATCAGGTTGAAAGTAAAAAGAATATTGAAAATTGCGTCGTACGTGACACCTCCCAACTTAGATTAGTCATCGTCCTCGGTGACTTCAAATTCGTGCATATTTGTAATATGAAAAATATCGAATATGTGCAAATAGGCGAAATGTAGTAGTTCTCCGAATGCATGTTTCCTTCTCCCTCGTTTTTTAATGAAAAATAGAAGAAATCCTGGGACGAGCTCATTTGAGTTTTCGCGCACCAACAACGCGACTTTCCTTTCATGATTTTAAGGAAATAATTGCTGGAGGAACGGCTTGTTTTATTCATAGTTGGAATATATCGAATTGATTTGTTCGATTTGAGCCTAATTCTCTTCCAGTCAATCTGTTGAGGTGTTAAGGCGAAATCAAGGCTGTCCATTCTGATTATTTGTTGTTTGATTTCTTCTGATGAGGGATCCTCACGTAAATTTTTTTTTTTTTTTAGAATGCACTAGGAGAACTTAAGCTCGAATAAAAATACTTTCTTCTTTATTTTGGGTTTAATTTGCATTATGTATTTGAAGTGACTTTGGTACGATGCTATGTATACGCATATGGTTTAAAAAGAATTTATTTGAAAAGCATTGAATTTATTGCCTCTTTCTCTTTGTCTTAACAATGGGTATAAATCTAATATTCTATCTCTAAACGCATTATCTACGATTATTCTTACGCGTTTTAACACACATTTTGTTTTTATCTATCATATATATATTTTTGGGCACACGCATTAAATCTATGTTAGTAATGTTTGTCTTTTTGGCGCACGAATTATATCTATGTCTTTTTATCGCTTAACTGTCTTTTCAATGTCACTGCCACTTTTATTAGTTCACTACCTTGGTGATGATTAATGTCACTCCTCATTGATGTCCTCATCAGCGATGTCGGTGTCGGAGCCGGAGAGGTCGGATTCTGGGTGGTCCTGCAGGTGTTGGATCAGCGAGGCCAAGATCATATTGATCTCTGCTGTTGATCGCTGTGCTGATCCCTCTTGTAGTTGGAAGACTTCCAAAATGCGGTTTAGATGTTGCAGCATCACAGGGTAGTGGTCAATCATCCACCGGAAGGTGAATTGATGTTGGTCAGGATCCATCTTGTTGTTGTTGTTGTTGTTTTATTTCCAGATGTTCACGATATCGATAGGTTCTCCTGTCGATATTGCCGTTGGATCCTCCAGGAATTGTTCAATACAACCTCTGCAGTCGGTTGCTGTCCGGATCTGAAGGTATTCTTCACAGCAGAAGTTGTAGCGGAAGTTAATTGGTTGCATAACATCCAGCAGTATATGATTATCCATATACTCGAATCCCGGTAGCCTTGTGCGTAGGTAACATTCCGGACACAGAACTGTAGATGTGTCTGAGTTTAAATATGAAACTCCGATGATGCAGACAGCGGTCCTTAGCGGTTGATAGAAGGAGTTCCAGGCCAGGTATCCGTCGATGGGCCGGGCTTCCTTTTCCGGGACTTCCACGGGTAGTTTCATCGGACTTGATGGTCTTGAAGTGTTGACTTAAAGGCAGTCAGTTTTCGAGTGGTGCTGTGCGTCCTTCGTGTTTCGGCTTATATATATCCTGCTTGCTATATATTTTCGGAGTTTTCTCGCCCTTACGGGAGGTCAGAGGGTTGTTACTTGACTCTTCGTCGACGAGTTGGTCGTGTTGCGTAGTCGTGGTAATAGATGTTCGGAGTAGGTGACTTAGACTGTTTGGGTAGTTGAGGATGTGGCGACAGCAGTCCTTAATTTTCCCTTCGGTGTATCATAAATTACCTCTTTAAATTGAATATCCCTGTGTGGTGATTCGTTTTGCTTGTAGCTGTTTGTTGAGTGTATTTCTTTTTCTTGTGGCACAGGGCGGCAACACGCCAGGAAGAGTGGAGTAACACCGCGTATTTGATTTTTCAGCATGTAGAGAATTAATATTACCGAGATGGCAACCTCTCTACATATGACGGCTGTTGTGTAGAAATCTTGTGCTCGTTTTTCTCGCTCGTGTGTTGCTATTTCCATTAAAGGTTCCTTAATTTCGTTCAAACTGACGTCGAATGATCGTGGTACCATGGTGTTTACCATTGGCGGTGGTGTGAAGGATGGGTCGATGTTTTGTAGTGGCTCGTATGTTGAGATGTTTGGAAGGAGCTGAGAGACATTCAGCGATATCTTCGGTTGATACTGAATTTCTAGTGTTCCTTCCACAGTTTGAAATCCTACGAGAGTGGCGTACCCCGTGAGAGCCACGCAGCCTGGACGAATTAGGAAAATTCCCATGCCTTGTAATCCTATTGAATGTGTCTCATCGTTGCAGATGAGGCGAATTCCCTCTGGTCGTGGTAGAGAAAACAGCCATCCTTTCTGCGCATCGAGTTGTCTCCAGAAGGCCATTTGTTTCTTAACGATTTTTATGTCACAGTCGTCGAAAGCGTGAATGGTTTTCCCGGTCATCAGAAGTATTTCACAGGTGGGGTAGGACGTCACTTCGTAGATCGGAAAGGCAGGCGTACAGATGTGGTAGTTCTTCTGTGATTTACACTATTGTAATTCTTCTTCGGTCATGAATGCGTATTTATCTTGTTCTCGAGATACCACAAGATACGGAGCCCTTGGTTTGACATATGCGGCTCCTTCGGTGTTGTTGCCGATCGTCTAAGTTGTAGGCCAGGAGTGCATTTTAAATAATGTATATGCAGTTTGGTCCACCAGTGGAATATGCATGGTGATGATTATTTTCTTATCGTGGTATACGGTCGTGAGTCGTGAGATTCGAGATAATACTCCTGAGTGTATTTCCTCCAGTGTTACAGGGAATAGTATATTGTGCAACAAGGGTCGAAAGTTGGCAATTGCGGCGAGTGTGAGGTTTGCTGCCCGAGCGAAGCGAGGGCTGCAATCACACGAGTCGCAATTGCCAATTCGGCCCGTGTTGCACATCATACTTTTTGTAACGAGTGCACGAATCTGCGGCACTTGGAATGGCAGTCGCGCGAGACGAACACTGAAAAGTGAGGTTGTGATTCAAGGGACGAAAGTGAATGACAGAAACTCCCAAGGGACGAAAGTGAACGAAATGCGAACTGCGCATGCGTGACTCTGTCATTTCACCACAGGTTCGCGACTGACAGGGAAACGTCCACTTTCGGCTCGCAAGACTGCCATGGAAAGTGCCGCGATTTGTGCACGTGTTACAAAACATAAATTCCTGATGGTGTTCCATAAATCCTTTGACAATCTTCTCCAGGGTTGTAGGGCTGATAAGTTCCAGATGCAAAAGTCCCAATTTTGCGAAGTATAGTGCGTCAATTATAGTCCGTAAATTTGCGAGATAGGCGTCGGCGACTAATTCTACGCTTTGTTTCCATTCAACTAGGCGAACAGCGTATAATGCCACGAACCGTGCATTGCGTTCTTTAAAAATAGTGACAGCCATATCCCATGTTTTGTTGTTGATTGCTTCTTCTTCGTCAAGTCGTTGATGCAAAGTATGTAGTTCAGATTTTACTATGTGTGTTTGGTTTTTTACTATGATCGCTATATCTTGTTGGTCCCGGTATAGTTTGTCGATTTGGTCATTGTAGTATTGTGATCTTCTTCTGTCAAGGTCACAAAAAGTGACTTGCTCACGGTTCCAATTATTCCCAACGGGGCACTTCTGGTCACGACGAGGTTTTCATCGTTCAGCTTGTGTAAGAACGAGAGATATTTCTCGATTTGAGTGGCCTTGTATCGGATTTCTTCTTTTCCAATGAGGTTTTTGCAGCGGTCGGCAAGAATTGGACGGCACTTGGCTTCTATGGCGTCCAATGGTATTTGTGTGAAACTGGGTTGGCGGTTTTCGAATGGACGTAAGTCGATGAATATGGTCAAGCGCCATTCCGTCCGTGAGAGGCGAACTTCGTTCATTGGCTCATAGTACAGTCCGGCTTTACCCCTTATGTATTCTACATTGAAGGGTGACGAATCAGATATTCCCCCGATTAGGGAAAAGAGGAGAATGCAGTGCATATTGCTGTTGCTCCTTTAATCATAAATATGAGCGAAATTAGAACCAAGGTTCTGAATCATGATTACTAGTATTGCATTCGCTAAGACGGAAAAATAGTGCGTCAACAAGTATCGCATCGGACGGGTATCCGACTCAAGCGTACCCCTTTTCAATTATGAGTTTTCGAACATCGATGATTTGATTAGGAGTAACAAAATCTACTGCAAGCGAGTTTTGTGAGAATGCGCTACGACAATGTAAAATTTTCATTTTCTTGGGTGTTGACGTTAAGCATCCTTCGAGGAAGATTGCAGAGTCTACGATCCACGGATCTTCTGTTCGAGGTATGAGATAAGTGAGATGAACGTGTATTGCCTTCCCGGAATATTTGGCGAGTTTACGAGGCAGAGGTTTTAACTTATCTTACCAAAAGGTATGTGACCTCCTACATCTACAAACTCTACTGTGCATAAGCCAGATCTGTATTCCAGTATATTTGAGCGGAGGTACAATTCATCGACTTTTACGGCGCAACTTTTTCCTTTAGCCGGTGTAGCAATTTTGAATTGAGCTTGTTGGGCATCCAAGAACGTCTCGATTTGTTCGTGGTACTTGTAGATTTTCCTCGTATTTCTCCATGTTGTTACGTAAAAATTTGATGGTGAATAGATGGTTCCCGGGTAGACCAGAAGGGTTTTTCCAATATACTTCAGCGGAGATTTCTTTGGAATGGCGGGAGTTATCATGAACTGTTTGAAAATTGTTTGATAATTTTTAGAAGAAATTTTATGATTTGTTTATATTTGTATCATTAAAAATTTTCATTTTTATTTTAGAAGAAATCTAGGACATGTCCTCTTTCTGTTAGGTCTCGGTGCCATAACCACCCATGCATGCATAAACGATACAAATATGGGTCGCGGGATTGTAGTACAATTGTTCTACAGATTTTGCACACAATTATTGGATTTGTTTCTGGCGTTAGTTGATGAAAATCTCGAACTTCGAAACATATGCTTTTGTCTACTGGACATTCGGGTTTGTTAATGCATATTTCACAAATTACAACATTTTTATCGGCGGATACGTATAAAGGAAGGAAATTAAGATTTTGCGTCACACAGTGTGAGTGGACAAAGCTTCGGTAAAATTCGTAATTTCGGCCTGGTATGCGGCTTCTTTTGATGGTATATCTCCGGTCCATTTCTTCGTCCGTTCTCATTTCAAGTAATTCGCCTGAGGTTATTTTCATCCTTTAAAAATAGAGTATATTAATAAGCATACCTTTTATTTGACGCAAGGGTTATTTACACACGCACACACACGGTTAAACTTTACACGGGTTAAGTTTATCCAGATGCTTCATGATGCGTTTTCCGGTCTCGGTTTCCAGCACAGCGTTGTGTCGATCGAGGATTTCAGTGATAACGTAGGGTCCTACGTAGTGACTATCAAACTTTCCTTTTCGTGGTTCTTTCATAACGTAAGCTTGATCGCCTGGCCGCAGGGTTGCCAGACGCTCGGAGAGCACAGTCGCCGGAAGCTCCCCAAGTAGCCCAAAAGCTCACCAAGTAGCCCAAAATCGCCTGCCGGAAACTCCCCACCAAGTAGCCCAAAATTGCCTTCAAGCCATGACGAATAATTATTCATCCAACTATTTGTAAGAAGTGGAATGAATGGGGTTAAGTGAAATAGGTGGGGTAAACGTAAAAGCCTGAAGAAGGCATACGTAGGAATCAAATAAAAAAATATATTAAATGGTTCTATAAAAAATGACGTAACGTTATATTTTTAAAACATTATAATGATTTTAACGTTATATTCTCTCTATATTATAATATTTTTTGGAACGTTTAAAGCTTGTTTCGTTTACTCCTTTCACTTTCAGTCACGTTTAACACGCCTCCTTGGCGATCAGCATTATCTTCTCGGTTAAAGTATCAGTCCCGGTTAGCAGTCCTCCTCGGCGAACAGCGTTATCGTTTCGGTCAAAATATCAACCGAGTCTTGTCCAGAAGAGGTCCCTTGTCCATCGTCAGCGATAGGAACTTTCGCGTCGTACATTTTAGCGTTGAACGCTTTGTACATCATCGGTGATGGAATAAATGACGTGCAACAAGTACGCGTTGCCTGGAAGTGTGTACGAATTCGCAGTATCGCGTCGAGCATGTCGAAGCTCATTTTATTTTGGTTCGTAGTCTTCGCGCCATTCATAATTGAGAACACTCTTTCCACTACCGCATTGCTGAGCGGAAGCGAAAGAACCCTCAAAGCGAATTGCGCCATGTCTTTGAATGGCTGCAAGCCTCCCGCGGTTTTATGCATATAGACATTTGACCAGAACGCCGATGCGCTTGCCGTGACTTCAGCCGTGAAGATTTCGGACCAATCGACGAATCGGATTTTTCGCAGTTGCCCTTCGATTTCCCCAATTTTCGATGCATCGTTGAGCAAAAGTAGAGGCAAATCCGCGACTTGAAGTGCCTTCGCCCTTAACAACACGGTTTGTGGAGACAGCTTCGTGGACGATTTCAGAATTGACATGCTGCTTGGGAGCCGCTTCAGCAATTCAGTCAACAGCACAATAAAATATTGTCGACATCTGCCTTTGACGTCGTCCAATTCTCCTGCTGTCAAATTGTACGCAGCGACCGTATTGGTGAATTCTATGCCGAAATCCACCGCGTTGACTGGTTGGAGTGCCAAGCTATTTCCTAAAGCTTCCTCGATGTCTTCGATCCGCTTATTCGCCTTTTCGAGGAATATTGGCTTGATAATGCGGCTCGCAACTGACAATATCAGCGATGAGAGCGTTTCGTGAAGCTTAGTGACATCTTCGTTTGTCCCTTGAAACAATATGTTCGCCTCGTTGACATCGCGCAGCACAGACTTGAGGAATACCAAGTACAGATGATTTGCCGGATCCTTGTACATGCCATTCAACGTTCTCGCCGTGTAACATTTCTCCTTCCAGTTGGCGACCGTCTCGAAATGAGCTTTTAGTTCCAACCATTGGTAGAGGATGCGTGTTACGGCTCCTTCCCAGGCGAGCCATCGAGTGACGGACAATTGAATAAGATTCAAGAAGGTTTTGTTGTTATCGTTGATTTTGTTGTACAGCTTTTGTTGTACAACCAATTCCTCGTTTCTCGTACCATGAACGCCAGACTCGATAGTAAGACCGACGCCGCCGTCGAACTACACAAGTGCAGGGAGTGACAGACACATCGAACGATTTGAAGATTTGGCAACGGCACTCTTTCCTTCAAAAGCTTGTACAGCGAGTGGTTTTTGCCGCACAGATTGCTGGCGCCGTCAGTTCCTATACCGATCAAGTTTTGTACAGGTAAATGGATCTCGTTTAGATATTCTATTAGCCGATCATAAAGCGCGATAGCCGTAGTTTCGACGATCTGGATGATTCCCAAAAACTCGGTCACTATGTCGACCTTGCTCGCACTAAAATATCGGATGCAAATCGCCATGTATTTCTGCGTTGATACGTCGGTAGATTCGTCGAGAATCAAAGAATACGGCTCATTACCGACGTCGGTCACGAGATCGACTTGCAGAGCTGGCAAGATAACATTCGTGATCAGTTTCGGCACTTGGTGCGATGCATACGCAGCGACTCGAGCATCGATTTTTTCCCGAGATCGACGAGTAACGAGTTCAAATGATCCATACTGCGGACTGCGCTGTGAGTCGCAATATACACCGCCAGCTTCAAATCGATCATTTTGCTTTCGTCAGAAACAATGGCGATTCGGCAGGTCTCGAGCGATTTTTGTTTCACGTATGTAGAGGCGTTGTCCCGGTGTAACTTTGTCTTGCTATGCTTCTCTAGATCGTTTTTCTGGGCGCGCAAGGAGCTCTTGCAAAACGTGCAATACGCTTCCTGATTGCTGTTATTGTTGTCGGGGTTTTTCTGCAACCACCCTGCGAATAATGAAAACATGATAAAATCTGGGTTTTATCATTATAAGTATCAAGAAACGCGGCAGCGTCTCGACGCCATATTATCGAAAACAAACATGTTCGTACCTTTGAACTCTGGCAAACTTTCCCAGGCTATACGATATTTCTTTTCGTACTTCCCAAATTTTCCCAATTTGAACGTCGATTTTTGCCGTTCAACGCTTAAAATCAAACCTCACTCAACGTTTAGCGTAGTACTCTGTATGGCGACTCGTGATGGCGACTACTTAATGTAACAGCTGATCGTCGGTTGTAAGCACAGTCTATGAAAATGCATTTAGTAGAGTCGATGCTCTCCGTCGAAGCAACAAGCATAAACTCATCCGACGACCTTCGGTGGCGCTGCTACAAGTCACGACTGTAAGTATAACTTGTAGCACTGAAGCAGCACCACCTACGGCCGGCGGCTGAGTTTACGCTCGTTGCCGCGATGAAGAGTATCGACTCTATTATATACATTGTCATAGGTCGTGGCATATTCGACGCATATTCGAGGTTACTCGGGAAAGAGGCGTACGAAGCGGCGCAATACAATACTACGTTAATCATTCAGTGAACATTAATTTTAAATAGCATTTTTTATCTTTCGTATATAATTGAGATGCTATAACACTTAATGTACAGGGTGTATAAAAATTATGTGTCGCGACTATGCGTATCGGATTCTCCAACTCATGATCGGCGAAGATCCATCAAAATATGGCCCCGCAAAATTGACCTTGACCCTGAAACTCAAGGTCAAAGTTTTTTATTAGCTTAAAAAAATCTCCACATCAAGACGAACAAAAGTCTCAAAGGGACCATGGCTCGCAGATGCGTTCGTCAGCCTGAAAATAGAGCATCAAGTTAAAAATAAACGAAGAAGTGAGTTCTTAATAAGTAGGTGTTATGGCGGCCTTATAAGAAAGCCGTTCGACGCTCACACCAGAATCTCTATTGTCTAAAATCAAGAATTGTCCCGATTCCCCGAATCTACCCACGTGAAAGTCGATGCGCGACAGTGATCTTTCAGGGGTGGACAATTGTTCGCGATTGGTGTTCATGGTGTTATCGCCAAATGCTTCTGGATCGGGCAAACGGTCGCCCTCTACGGGCAGGGGCAATTCCAGATCGGCGGGAATTTCAACGACTCGAAGATCGTTTCAACGATCAGATGAGGTTTGAGGTGCAGAACGCTGGACATCGGAGAGCCGGTCGCCCGCGAGTTCATTGGCGCATTGAAGACCGAGTTATTGCATTTGCACGCGCTTTTCCCGTTATGGGTTTACGCCGAATAAGCGCTCGCATTGGCATTGCACACATGACGGTGCGTCGCATAATCCGCGAAGAGGGTCTGCGACCTTACCGCGTGCAATATGTGCAGGCTCTACAAATAGGTGATCGCCGGGCTCGTCGAAATTTCTGTTGATGGATGCTTCGAAAACTGGAGAGAGATCCCCATTTTCTTCGACGTGTCCTATTTACCGATGAGGCAAGCTTCTCGAGCACAGGTATCGTAAATCGGCAGAATTTACGCATTTGGGCCTCTCTCTGGGGACTGCACGACCTTGACGCTGGTGGGAGAGCTTGCGTGTCTCAGGGACCCAACAAGCTATGCCGGCGGGGGGCAGATAAACTGCCCCCTGGCAGGGTTACCCATGCCGGACAGGTTGGAGGGTAGAGGCCAGACGAACAAGCAGTCTAACAGCAGCGTAGGGAAGGTGGCGAACCCATCGCTCGGAGGCGCAGCCTATGCACTCCGCAACAGCCAACCCAAGCCAAGGCGTTAGCCACCGTACCGAGGGCTGAATGGCACTGGGGGATAGTGTCGCGAACGGTGCCTCCGGAAGACCAGGTCGAATTCCGGAGTATTTAGACCTTACCCCGGCACTCGGGGCTCTGCCGGGGCGGACCTTTACTTCCCTAGATACTCGTGGGACCAACAATGGAGACTAATGGGAAAAACAAAAACAAAAACGAACACACAAACAACACAGCAGACACACAATACACACAAACACCAACAAAGTCGGGGCCAGAAAGGCACCAGGAAACGAGCGAGGGCGATAAAACGCCCCGCTGTGCGCCGCTCCAACTGGACAGTGGGACCCTAGAGGACACCACTTCCGGTGGTAGCGGTGGGCAGCGTGAAGGCCGCGTAGCAACCGGGGCCGACGAACTCGCAAAGGACGTCAGCCGGATTTCCATAAAAAAGACGCGCTTCAGCGGCGCGGCTAGGAGGAAATTCCGGCGGAGCAAGATGCAGGCTGACTCGGCGGACCAACCTGGAACGAGCAAGGGACAGGTCCGGACGGGGGTCAGCAGTCAAGGACAGGCGCGCAGGGAGGAATGGAGGAAGAGGCCGAGGGAATCCAAGGACACCCCGCCCACGGAGAGGAGGGGACCGAAGAGGCCCAGGGAAGGGGGTTCTGGGGCCCAGTCCTACGCGTCGGTAACCAGTGATCTCCCGAAGTTGGCCATCATACATGAGGGCTTTCGGAGGGAGATCACTAAGGAACAGTCGCTCCTTGTGCAGGCGGGGCTCATGGAGATCGCGGATGAAATACCGGAAGGTGAGTTCATCCCGCGGTTCAATGAGACCTACCTGTACAAGGGGGCGTTGAGGGTGGTGTGTGCCGACCAACAAACGGCGGTGTGGCTGAAGAGCCAGGTGGTGAACCTGCGGAAATGGGAGGGCGCGAGTCTAGTGGCAGTAGACCCGAAAGAACTCCCTAAGTACGTCAGGTTCATGGCATGGATCCCGGGACCCCCAGTGGACACGGAGAAGATCCTGAGCAGGTTGGCACGGATGAACCCGGGTCTAAACACACGGAGATGGACGGTCCATGAGCGCCAGGATGGGGACGGAGAGAAGGATACCCGCCTGGTGCTCAGTGTGGACGAAGAGTCCATTGGGTTCATCAACAACCTGGGAGGGAAACCCTACTTCGGGATGGGCAGGGCATCCTTTAAGATGCTGAAGGCGAACCCCCCGAAGGCAGGGGAGAAGACGGCGACGGAGACGGAGGATGCAGCCAAAAATGGTGATTAAACTCAAATTCGTACAAATTAACCTGCACAAAAGCGCAGCGGCGACGGGCGTCCTCGCCAAAAGGGTGACGGCGGACCAAATCGAGATAGCCCTGATCCAGGAACCGTGGCAATACCGCGGGCGAGTCAGGGGTCTCAATGTGCAGCAGGGACAGATTCATTATTGTACCTCTGTTGACAGGCCAAGGGCGTGCATCCTCACAAGGGGAGTAGCCGCAATGGGAATGGGCGAGTTCACCCGGGGAGACCTCGTAGCGGTAAAGCTAGAGGTATCCCTGGGGGGACGAGCACAAGAGCTGGTGGTGGCGTCGGCATATATGCCGTACGACGCCCCAGCACCACCACCCTCGGAGGACATTGCGGGACTGATCGAGGACTGCAGGACGAAGAGGAGACCGCTCATCATCGGATGTGATGCCAACTCGCACCACACGGTGTGGGGGAGCTCTGGCATCAACACGAGGGGAGAGGGGCTGTTGGAGTTTCTGGCAGGGGCGGAGCTGGAGATCTTCAACCAAGGTAAGGAACCAACTTTCCAAATAAGTAACAGGGCGGAGGTAATAGACCTCACTCTGGGCACCCAGGATTTGGTGGGGAAGGTCGCGAGGTGGCGGGTATCGGACGAACCGTCGCTTTCAGATCATAAGCACATCAGATTCGAGTTGGACGCGGAAGCGAGCAAAAAAGACAGGGGACCGTACAGGAACCCTAGGCTGACAGACTGGACATCCTACAAGGAGGAGTTGGCGGGAAGGATGTCCAGATTCCCAGTGAAGTATGGTAGCGAACTGGAGGTGGAACATGCAGTAGACATACTCCAGGAAGCGCTAACCAAGTCCTATGAGAATAACTGCCAGACAAAAGTAGAGGGCAAGGGCAAAACACCATGGTGGAACAGCAACCTCGAAAGGCTGCGAGTAAACACCAGAGGAGCATTCAATAGGGCCAGAAACTCCAAGATACCAAAGGACTGGGACTGTTTCAAAGAACACCAGAGGACCTATAAGAACGCGATCAGAGACGCGAAAAAGGAGTCGTGGCGAAAGTACTGCCAAGACATCGAGAAGTCCTCGGAAGCCGCAAGGCTGCAGAGGGTCCTGGCAAAGGACCCGGTTCCGATGAGCGGCTCATTCAAGACCCTATCGGGGGGCTTCACGGAGTCTTGGTAGGAAGAGCTGGAGATATTACTGGGAAAACATTTCCCGGGATACAGGACAGTTGAGGAGTGGACCGAGTGGCCACATCCAATCTGTAAAAAAGGCGAAAGGGATTGGGCGGCTGCGGCGAAGATCGTTACCGCGGAGAAGGTAGGGTGGGCGATAGCGGGCTTCGAACCGTACAAAGCTCCTGGAACGGACGGAATCTTCCCAGCACTACTACAGAGGGGGATGGAGTCGATTCTGTCTCCCGTCACGAAACTACTGAGGGCCTGTGTGGCACTCGGATATATACCCCTACCTTGGAGAATAACAAGGGTGGTGTTCATACCTAAGCCGGGTCGTAGCGACTACGATCAGGCAGGGGCCTTCAGGCCCATCAGCCTGACATCTTTCCTGCTGAAAACGCTGGAGAGGCTGGTGGACCGGAACATCAGAGACGAGGCGCTTTCGAGGTGTCCGATCCACGAACGGCAGTTCGCCTACCAGGCGGGAAAATCTACGGAGACGGCACTCCATAAACTGGTATACAGGTTGGAGGACGCCCGAGAGAGGGACTGCCTGGCGGTAGGACTGTTTCTGGACATTGAGGGGGCATTTAACTATCAGTAGGGCGATGGACAGGCATGGGCTCGACAAAATAACCACTAGGTGGGTCAAAAACATGCTGACCAGCCGGCTGCTGACGGTGGACCGAGGAGGAGGGACACTGAAGGTAACGGTGGGGAGAGGTTGCCCACAGGGGGGGGGGGGGTGTTATCCCCTCTGCTGTGGTGCCTAGTGGTTGACGAGCTCATAGCAAGGCTCAATGAGGAAGGACTGTACACACAGGGATACGCAGACGACATTGCGATAGTTGTAAGGGCGAGAGACGCCAATACAGCGGCGTGTCTGGCGCAGAACGCACTGAGGAGGGTGAATAGATGGTGCAGGGAAGTCGGGTTAACGGTGAACCCTGAGAAAACGGAGATGGTCATCTTCACGCGCAAGAGAATACTGGAAGGATGGAAGGATCCCATATTCCAGGGGAAGCGGGTGGAAAGAGCGTACACAGTCAAGCATCTGGGGGTAACCCTCGATGCGAAGCTGAACTGGGGCCCACAAGTGGAGAAAACGTGCAGGAAGGCATGTGCCCTGCTGTGGGCAACAAAGAGAGCCTGTGGGGCGACCTGGGGACTCACCCCAAGAATGCTACACTGGCTATATACGGCCGTAGTGAAACCAGTAATTCTCTACGGGGCACTGGTGTGGTGGGAGAGAACGAGGCTGAAGACGGCCGCGAGCAAACTCACCCACGTACAAAGACTGGCATGCCGGGCCATCACGGGAGCCATGAGAACCACACCTAGTGTGGCGATGGACGCGCTACTCAACCTACCCCCACTAGGGGTGGAGGTGAGGAGCGCGGCAGCGAGGGCTGCGTATAGACTCAGGTGTGGAGGGCAATGGAGGGGGGAGCTCCGTAAGGGTGGACACACGAAAGTGATGGACATCCTCAGGGTAGCGAGCCCAGCTTCACAGCTGAGGAACGAGGAGGTACACCTGGAATACTGCTTTAGCAGGAAATACAGGATTGTGTACCCGACTCGAGAAGAATGGGCTGAGGCTCCAGGTCCGGTAGGAGGACAGGAGATGGTCTGGTATACCGATGGATCCAGAACGGAGGAGGGCTCGGGGGCAGGGCTATGCCTAGGGAACTCAAGGAGAGAGACATCGATGTCACTGGGCAAATATTGCACGGTGTTCCAGGCGGAAATCGCAGCCATTTTGGCGTGCGCGCTGGAGAACAGGCGACTAGGGTATCGGGGCAAGAGGATTTGCATTTGCACCGACAGCCAAGCCGCGCTGAAGGCACTAGAACAATGCCGCGGCAAGACAGGACTGATAAGGGACTGCAGGTCGGCTTTACGGGACTTGTCGGGGAGCAACAGGGTAACGCTGATGTGGGTACCGGGTCACGGGAACATTACGGGTAACGAGAGGGCAGACGTGCTGGCCAGAAAAGGGTCGGCCGAACCTCTCGTGGGCCCAGAGCCGGCAGTTGGCATTGCCAAATGCTTGGTGGAAGAAGAGCTCCGTAGGTGGGCCGAAGAACAGCATCAGACCACCTTCGAGATGGCAAAGGGTATGAGGCAGACGAAGGCGCTTATTGCAGGACCGAGCAGGAAACTGGCACAGCGCCTGCTAGACCTCAACAAACAGGAGCTAAGACTGGCAGTTGGACTGCTTACGGGACACTGCCACCTGCAGAAGCACCTGAAGAAAATAGGGGCCAGTGATACGGAAACCTGTAGGAAATGCGGGGAGGACGAGGAAACGCCTCTTCACGTGATGTGTCTCTGTCCGGCACTAGCCGAGCAGAGAGCAAGGAGGTTAGGCTCGCACTTGATGGAGCCGGGAGTGATCGTCAACCTCCCTCTGAAGAGCCTGGTGTCCTTTATTATGGAAACCGGGCTAGTGTGAGGGAAGGTTGACGGGAAAAACAGGGGAGTACAATGGGCCATAGGCCTAAGTGCAGAGCTACAAAGCCCCCTGAACAAAACTAAAACTAAAACTAAAACTACGCATTTGGGCGGAGAGAAACCCCCATGCGATAATTCAACGCGTTCAGCAGGGCCGTTTTGCCGTAAACGTCTGGGCAGGGATCATTGGGGACAACATCATAGGCCCAGTCTACCTTCCAGCGAGATTACGTAGCCCAGATTACTTGCGATTTCTGCAGCGAGATTTAATGCCGCGTCTAAGGGATTTGTTTCCACGACATGCTCGACAAGGCATCTTTTTCATGCACGATGGCGCACCACCGCACTTCGGTCGTCAAGTCCGTGAGTTTTTGAACGAAGCGTTTGGAACGCGTTGGATCGGTCCTAGGCCTGCCCCTCATCTGTGGCCACCACGCTCTCCAGATTTAAATCCCTTGGATTTTTTTTTCTGGGGAGCACTCAAAGCTATTGTCTACAGAGAAGGTAGAGCGATCAGGACGCTGGCGGATCTCAGACGCCGAATCAATGAGGGAGTCGTCCGGTTGATGCGGAACCAGGATGTCCTCGTCAGGGTCTCTGAAAACTTGGAGGCAAGGTTGCGGGCGTGCTTGCGTAATGGGGGTCGGCATGTGGAAGCCGGGGAGCAAGCCCGAATGTTGCGAGCGATTGGACACGACGGATCCATTCTCTGGGTTCGTCGCCACCGCCGCCGACGTCCACAACCGCAGCACAATGAAGCCGCGTAAATGATTGAGTTTTCAATGAAAATAAAAACAAAACGGTCCTTTTCAGGGCCAAGGGATACCGGGCAGACAACCTCCACGTGGTGTATCCTGGGTAACGCTAATGGTCTGCCCCTAATTAATATATTAAAATCAAACATGCACACACACAAGCATCTGACTCTGAAACAAAAACAAAAAATGTCACTCTCAGTTTCAGAGTCAAGGTCAAACATGGCGGGATAATGGTTTGATTGATTTTCGGTGAAAATCAGCTGGATCGAATGCGCCTAGTTGCGGCACAAAAGGGTTATTGCAAAGATCACTGTCGCGCATCCACTTTCGCGTGGTTAGATTCGGGGAATCGGGAAAATTCTTGATTTTAGACAATAGAGATTCTGGTGTGAGCGTCGAACGGCTTTCTTATAAGGCCGCCATAACACCTACTTATTAAGAACTCACTTCTTCGTTTATTTTTAACTTGATGCTCTATTTTCAGGCTGGCGAACGCATCTGCGACCCATGGTCCCTTTGAGACTTTTGTTCGTCTTGATGTGGAGAATTTTTTAAGCTAATAAAAAACTTTGACCTTGAGTTTCAGGGTCAAGGTCAATTTTGCGGGGCCATATTTTGATGGATCTTCGCCGATCATGAGTTGGAGAATCCGATACGCATAGTCGCGATACATAATTTTTATACACCCTGTACGAAATGGGAAAGTTTAGAAAATATTAAGAAGACAAAAATTGAATAGCCTCGGAAAATTTGCCAATTTCAAAGATATGACCATGTTCATCTTAAGTAATAACTAATATTTGTAATGATATAACCCTGATTTTCTTATGCTTTAGTTGTAAGACCTGTGAACAAAACGCATTAAAACTTAAGTAGCCCAAAATCGCTGATTTGAAATTTGGATAGCCCAATTGGGCGACAGGCGACTTGGCTTGCATTTTTTATCGCCGTTTTCCGACCAAGATAGCTCAAATGGCGACAAGTAGCCCAATCTGGCAACCCTGCCTGGCCGTAGATTGGCTGGATGGACACGTTTATCGTAATATTGTTTCGATCGATGTTTAGATTGAATGAGAGAATTTGAGGCGAGTTGTCGCATCTCGTTCAATCGTGACGTAAGATCACACAAGTAATCACCGTACGTTTCAATTTTCTCCGAGGCGCCGAAGGCACTGGGGATACGGGCCGGTCTACCAAATATAAATTCGAAAGGCGTGAAATTGGTTGATTCCTGTACCGACGTGTTATAAGAGAACATCGCGAAAGGAACAAGTTTATCCCAATCCTCGTATTTATCGATGTAATGTTTAATGAATTCGGCCAGGACAATGTGGCTTGGTTCCAAAGAGCCATTTGTCTGTGGGTGATACCCAGAAGTTGTGACTTGTTTAATTTTGAATATTTTCGCAAGGTGATAAAATACTTTGCCGACGAAAGATCTACCTCGATCACTTAGGATGATTCGTGGAGCTCCGAAATGGATAATAACATTTCGTGCTAGAGCGTCGGCTATTGTTTCGGCCTTTATATTAGGTATTGGTGCGGCAATGCAGTATTTAGTTACATTGTCTTGAATCGTCAGTATGTGTTGGTTGCCGTTCGGAGTTAGCGGCAGTGGGCCCACCGTGTCAATTGAAATTTTATCGAAAGGTTCCGAAGGTGTGTCAGTGATGATCATGGGCTCGCGAGTTTTTATGAGTGTCAATTTTTGTTCTTGGCATTCGCGGCATGTTCGAACATATTCAGTAACGTCCGTCTTAATATTTGTTCAATAAAAACGTTCGCGTATTCGTCGATAAGTTTTCGTTACGCCTTTGTGTCCTCCGATTACACTGTCGTGATATTCTGCGATGATGTCATGTCTCACTTCTTCATCGGGAATTATTACATTTCCTCGGCAAACAAAAATATCGCATTCACATCCTTCGAGACATTCTTGTAATATTTCAGAGATGAACGAGTAACCGTAATTTTCTAGCATATCCCCGGGTTGCGAAATACGAAGTGATTTTAAATCGTAGGTGATTGTTACCTTTTTGATAGTGCGAAGTAGGGATGTGCACGACCCTGCTCGAGCCCGCTCGAAGCATGCCTGTGAAGCTCGGCACCCGCTCGAGCTTTGCATCGAGCTTCCCGCGCGGCTCGAGCTTCCCGCGCGGCTCGAGCTTCCCGCGCGGCTCGAGCTTCCCGCGCGGCTCGAGCTACCCGCGCGGCTCGAGCCTCCCGAGCCGCTCAAGCTTCCCGCGCGGCTTGAGCCTCCCGCGCCGCGCGAGCCTCCCGCGCCGCGCGAGTCTCCCGCGCCGCTCGAGCCTCCCGCGTCGCTCGAGTCTCCCGCGCCGCTCGAGCCTCTCGCGCGACTCGCGCCTCTCGAGGCCCCCGTACCGCTCGAGTTGCTGAACGCCCGCAGTCCGGAGAGCGCCTTGGTCCGACTATATCGATAAATCAACAAAATTATCGATACAATTTTATTTCATTTTAATAATACAAATAATTCTGCTCTTTCGAACCTGGCCACAACTGGGTCAAAGGTGTCCGAAACCAGTACCTTTACCTTATATTTCGCGGAAATAAATTTCCGGGCGGGAGATGACTCGTAACTGTGAAATGAAGAACATTGTATATTTGATCTACGTATTATTTATTCAGTCAACAGCGATATATTTATTTATTTTATTTTATATATACTTATATTTGGAAACCGAGAACGATTTCTCGGGTATCACGAGGGACTGACCATCATTGGGCGGAGCTTCCTGTTTGTCCCCCATGGAAAATAAATATATCCTAAAATATATTTGACATACGCAACTTTTCGGACGATAAAATAACTTAAATCTATTTTAAACATATTCTGGATATTTCTCAGATATATTTTTCACTGGCATATATGTGACATATATTCCGAAATATATTCGGCATATGCAACTTTTCGGACGAAATATGCGTCGGTGGCTCCTCCTTCCGTCTCTTGACCTCGCGGCTCCGTCGCGCTCGCACCGGTTGCTCCGGATCCTTGATCTTGAACGTTATCTGCGGTGCCTCCGAGCTCGTTTCCGCTTTGCTCTGCTGTTATCCAGCGTTGCTCGTTCCTCCGTCGCGTTTTCTCGGCGTCGTCCGCGCTCAAACGGGATTCCCACGGCTGTCGAGATTGGCGCCGTTCTCTGTCGAGGTTTTGATGCGCAACGATTTCCGCGTGACGATCAATTTTTTGAGTCATTTTGCTCTGAATTTTGCTCGCCACGTCGGTTTTGTCGCTCGACGTGACAGACGCTTCGGTCTCCTTGCCCTCGTTGTCACCGCCACGGCCGCCACTTTTCTCCGGTTTTCTGCTCGTTCTCGAGATGCCGATCTCGTTGTCGTCCGCGACGCGAAGCGCAAAAACTCCGGAGATGTCGTTAAACTCGACGAAAAGTCGTAGACCGTCAAACGAGAGGGGAAAAAAAACAAAAAAAATCGCCCGTCGCCTGCTGCTGCTCGTCCCTGGAGACCTCGGCGTTAGCCGACTCGCTGTTCTGCGTATCGACGAGCTCCGCCAAGAATCATCTTCGCCACTATTCAAAGTTTTCGTGTAGAAAGGCCAATTGCTCCACTTGGTCAGACAGCAATTGAGCCCTTCTTTGCGTCACGATGTTTCCCGCCGTCGAAAAAAGCCTTTCGCTTGTGGTTTGGGCTGCGGGTATGTTCAGATGTTGTTGCGCCACAAGTGATAAGACCGGGTAACGCGTGCGATTCTTCGCCCACCATTCCAAGACGGAGACTTTGCGCGTCTGAACTTTCTCCTCCAGATGCTGTTTCAGCTCCGTGTTAATGTCACCCTCGTCGTCGGAGTCTTCGGAATCAAGAAATGTGTCGAATAATCTCCGCAACTTCGACTTCGGCTCGCCTAGAATTGTAAGGGGATCAGAGTTGTAAATCTTCACATTAAAAAAAAATAAGTTTGATGGTACAATTGGTTTTATAATTATGAATTAATAATACCAACATGGAAAAACTACATTATAATGTGTACATTTTTATTGGCTGCAAAGAATAGTTATTCTCAACGAGATTTCAGTCATTTTCTCGAAAACATGGAGAAATGCGGTTAACGCATTACGAATGTAACGGAGGTTCGAACTCTTCCATTTTTTGACAATTGCTCATTTTTTTAAAGGAGTTATCTATGCAGTTATTCAAAAGTTCACACATTATTTCATAAAGGCCGCAGGTTATTATTAAATCACACCTTCAAAACAAACTCTACTGTAACGTTTACTCAGGAAGGAATCGCGTGTTCATGAGCAAATAAACAAAAAGTATTTCAAAGCAAAATACCTTCCGCTTTACTCCGACTCGTGTTGTGTCTGACGCACGCTGCCGAGACTTGATTTCCGTAGAGAAGAGTAGCCTTCCACTTGAATCGCTTGATGACCTCGTGCTTTTCCGTTGAACTTCGAAGAAAGCGATCTTTATAACGCGGGTCCAGAATCATCGCGAAGACTATCGGATCGTTACTCGTGTTCACGTACGCGAACCGTCGATCTAAAGCTCGAAAAAGCGGCCCGGCCAAGTCACACTCGCTCTCATGGACCTCACTATCCACTTCCATTTCGCTGACATCGGAGAGTGCAGCTTTCTTAAGCGTTTCGACAACGGGTATATACTGCGAGAGCCCCGGATACGTGTCGCCGCTCATTAAGTCCGTGGCTTCTTTGACTGGCTGTAGAATCTCCACGTACTCCCTGACAGATTGCCATTCATTTTCCGTCAGATTGACTGGCATACCTTGTATATATAAACGTTATTAGTATATTACGATACGAGTGCAATAAAACTTTTTCGAGACAAGTGTGAGTTTGCAGCACGAGCCAAAGGCGAGTGTTGCAATCACAGGAGTTGAGAACAAGTTTCTCGCACGAGTTTTGTATACAACTTTATGTCACTAGTGCGAAAAGTGCGACTTCTCGCACGCGAAGCGAAGCGGAACGTGTGAGAAGTAGGCACTTCTCGCACCGAGTGGCATAAATATATAAACAGTACAGTTGGGTATACACAGTATATTATAATACAAAACGCGCATTTGCACTAATAATCTGGATGTTTGATATAACTTTTTTATGAATTTTCTGATGACTGGCCCGAAAGCAAATACCTCTATCACATAACACAACGCTTAGTGCTTTTCGCAACGTAAGTAACCTCTCAAACATTTCGTACTCGCTGTTCCAGCGAGTTTCTACGTTCTGTATCAGTTTGAGAACGTTTTTTTCCGGCGCGAGATGCTTTTGTGCGTTATCAAGCTTTGCTTTTCCCGATGAAGATCGCGCGAAAAAACTGACGATCGCTTGCGTCTTACGACGAGTAGACGTGAACGCGGGAGACTCCTAAGTAGCAGAAATACGTTCAGTAAACAGTCTGGGTGCCGTTTTTATAAATATCACGTTGTACATTCATTCGCGGAAACTATACTCCATGAATAAAATTATTGAATAAAATGATAATTTTACAAGTTTGTTAAAAAAAAATCGAGACGTATCACCTTCACAGCATCTTTTACAACAAGTTGCAAAGTATGCGCGAAGCACGGTATTCTCGACCATCCAGTGCCCATACGTATGTCGGCAGAAATGTTGGCTGCATTGTCCGTTATAAAAAATACCGACGATATGCTCGATTTGTCCAGGCCCCACTCGATGACTGTCGCGTGCACAACGTCGTATAAATTCTTAGCCGTGTGGCTCTCGGCTAGATATGCCATTGCCAACGTGAAAGTTCGACGCTCGAATTCTTTCGTGACATAGTGCAGCGTCAACGAAATGTAGCTTTCGATTGCGCGCGAAGTCCAGCCGTCGGTGGTCAGTGCTATCGATGTTACACCTTAAATACGGTATGCAAAACGAATACGCAATCAGTTTTATGCTACTCTGTGCGTAAAATGCGGTTTTACGCACGCTTCGCGTGCGTTAAACTGCGTTTTCTCAGATCGTGACATAAAATATCGTTCAATACTCGTGCGAAACACTTTTTCTATCTTGTGTCGAAATACACTATTTTCATTCAAAGTTGTAAAACCCTAATTTTTTAAAAATAAAGTTGACGGTACAATCGGTTTTGTAATCATGAATTAATAATAGTAACTCGAAGGAGTTATAATATATAATGCGCACATTTTTTAATGGCTGAGAAGAATATTTATTCTTCATAATATGGCATGGTAATTTTCATGAAAAAATGGAGAAGTGTGGTTCTGTTGTAGGAATCCTGTTCGTCTTTTCACCTTCTTCTACATCACGATTTATTATCGTCTTGATACGTTCCTTTTCCTGAGCGTAAAGCCGCGGAATAATTTCTCGGGAGAATGTCGTCCGAGCAGGAATCGTATACCTCGGTTCCAGGGTCCTCATCAAATCCCGAAATCCTCGTCGGTTGACGAGATTGTACGGCTCGAGGTCCCAAATAATCATCTTCGCGATGGCCAGGGTCAACTCTTTCGCGCGCGCCGAATTCGGGTCGAGTGAAGCAACGTTTCCCGGGGCGTTTGCATCGACTAAACGCAAAATATTTGATTACTTGCGTACAAAGCTTTTCTGCAAAAATGACTTTTCTTAACTGTATTTAAATAAAAATTGTGTTAAAAAAATATTTCATAAAAAAATTTGTATTAAAAAAATATTTCATAAAAAAATTTTATTAAAAAATATTTCATAAAATTTTTTTTTATTAAAACAATATTTCATAAAATTTTGTTTTATTAAAAAATTATTTGATTTAAAAAATACTTTATAAAAAATGACCCTCTTTTCAAAAGTTCGTGAGAGAGAAATGCGTAATTCGTAGCAAACTATTCGAGCTGTGAGATTGGTTGGCAGGAACATCCGTGGTAAACAAGCACAGTGTGGTGTCAAGGTTACGGGCGCGACCTTGTATAAGAGCGCAGCAGCGCAAAAGTATTTCAGGCACGCGAGACAGCGCGTGTGATTAGCCTAGTTGGCTAATCACACGAGTTGAGAACAAGTTTCTTGCACGAGTTTTGTATACAACTTTATGTCACTAGTGCGAAAAGTGCGACTTCTCGCACGCGAAGCGAAGCGGAACGTGTGAGAAGTAGGCACTTCTCACACCGAGTGGCATAAATATATAAACAGTACAGTTGGGTATACACAGTATATTATAATACAAAACGCGCATTTGCACTAATAATCTGGATGTTTGATATAACTTTTTTATGTTAGCCTAGTTTTATTAAAAAAATATTTTATCAAAAAAACCAACTAAGGAAACATTTATCGTGAGTGAGCGAGCGTCATGGTCCTCAGTTGGATTAACATTTTTTTTAAATAACCTCACAGGTAAAATTGTCGTATTTTTTCATTACCTTGAGCGGCCGCGTGTGTTCGAAAATGACGCCAAAGTGACGTAGTCGAGCCACACGATACCTTCATCATTTTGGAGCAGATATTGCACCTCGCCTGGTTTTGTCCAACCCTCGTGAACGATTGCCAAATCGTACTCCGCGCTGTTTTCGGAACCGCTGTAGCCGTGTCGCTACTCTCTCCGACGTTCGATTCGCCGTAAATCGGAGAGCCATCGCTCGAATTTTCCTCCATTTACTCAATTTTCCTTCAAATAAGTCGGTCGTCTCAAAAAAATGTATTCGAGCGTACTGGGCGACTCGAGTGGCTCGAATAAACTGATCGACTTGGGCGGCACTAATCGTTCGAGTGCGGGGGCGGCCCGAACAGTCCCGAGCGGCGCGGGAGGCTCGAGCAGTGGGGGAGGCTCGAGCGGTGGGGGAGGCTCGAGCGGTGCGGGAGGCTCGAGCGGCCCGAGCGGCCCGAGCGGCCCGAGGGGCGCGGGAGGCTCGAGCAATTCGGGCGCCGCGAGACGCCCGGGCGACTCGAGCGGCTCGACGATCGACGTGTACCGAGTCTACAACGAGTTGACTCGAACGGGCCCGATCAGCGACGAGCCGAGTCGAACGTCGAGCTACTCGAGCAGCGCGAGCTCCTGCACATCCCTAGTGCGAAGTACCTCTTTCAAATCTTGAATTGAAAAAGTCTCGAAATGTTTATTGGTCAATACCGCACTTAGTATTTTGTGACTTCCTTTTGTGGTAATTAATACTTGTTTAAACTTTGGCTTTTTCCATTTCAAATCTTGTGGACAAATCTTATCAGTTTCGATGAGGAGTCGCGATATCGAACTAGTGAATTCACAATCAGCGGAAATAAAATGCAAATAATTTCCTTTGTGGTAAGTCAGATTTTCGTTTGTGTAGTGAACTTGGAGATTTTGGTTTGTTTCTTTCATTTTTGGAAAGTAAAGTCCCGGTGGTATACTACCTGAGGCTAGATTTGTCTCGATCGGAGTATTATTAGTGACTTCGACTTCACTATTATGATCATCTGAGCTTTCGGATTCTAATTCTAAGTCCTGAGGTGGAATCGAATTTACCGCGGAGTTTGTTTCTTCGTCAGTGCTTATGTCAACCGTGGGCCTTATGGCAGGGGTCGATACCCAAGCTGGATGTCGAAAAGTTATTAGGGATTCATGATTTCTACCGATTTCATTATCAGCGTCTTCAGATTCCGAGGCATCAGATGTTTGTGTGGAAATATGTCTTGATGTATCTGAATTTCCATGGGTTTCGTCCCACCAGTACGGGTCTGAGCATCGCGAGGTTTGACTTGCAATTTCTACGATATTTTTATTCGCGTGGGAGGTCCCTCCTTCATCTGTTGATAATTGATCTGCTTCTAGTTCCTCGTCAATGTCAAATGCAAATTTTAGTGCGTTCGTGGTTCGTTTGGCTGGTAACGAAGTTTTGACACTTACCTTATCAGGAGGCAATTTTCGTTTTGTCACCAGGCTAGGAAATGCGCTATTCCTAGCTCGTGCCACTGGAGGGGGCAAAGAAGTTTTCGATGGTTTTTTAAAAGGAGCTGTCTTGGTTGTTACCGTAATTGGGGGCTTAGAAACTTCTCTACGATTTTTAACTCTTTCAGCAATTGTTGATCCTATAGTGTTGGATTCTTCCAGAATAGTATGGAAGGGTTTATTCTTACTACCTACCGGTCGCCCGGGCTTGACAAATGGTTTACAGGAGGTTCCTTTTCTAGGTTCGGCCGGTTTCTTTGCCGATGACGAGATAGGAAATATTTTAGTTTCCTCAGAAATTGGATTTCGTGAAAGTGCGTCAGCGTTGGTATTTATTCGTCCTGGTTTATAGACGAACGTATAGTTGTACTCACGCAATCGAATTCTCCAACGGATCAGTTGTTGTACAGGCAGTTTAACTGAGTCAATCCATCTCAAGGGTTCGTGGTCACTGACGAGAGTAAAATGTCGTCCGTATAGATACGGGTGGAAATGAAGTATTGCGTAAACAATAGCTAGACATTCCTTCTTTGTGGTGCCGTTATTTTTCTCTGCAGAATTCAATGCTCTGGACATATAAGCTATTTGTTTATCTTCACCAATTTTTCCTTGACTTAAGACTGCACCGATTGCGTTGTTTGAAGCATCGGTTGTTAGGATAAAGGGTTCATCAAAGTTTGGATGCTGCAGAATGGGAGCTGAGCACAATGCTCGTTTTAAATCGTCGAACGATTTTTGTTGCTCCGGGCCCCAATTAAATTCAACTGATTTCTTCAATAGATCTGTTAGGGGTTTTGCAACACGTGAGAAATTTTCTATGAACCTTCGATAATATCCAGCTCGTCCGAGAAATTGTCGAATATTTATGACGTTTTTGGGGACGGGGAATTTATCTACTGCCTCTGTTTTTTTTGGATCTGGGCGGACTCCACCGTCGCCAATTATATGACCGAGATATATCACTTCCGTATTAAAAAATTCACATTTGTCCGGTTGAAGTGAAAGCTTCGCGTCGTTAAGTTTGTTAAAAAGTCTTTTAACTTTTGTTTGATGCTCTTCGAGTGAACACGCGAATATTACTATGTCGTCCAGATAGACAAATAGTTCGGTGTCTTGTAGTCCGAGGAGTACTTTATCCATTAATCGTTGGAAAGTCGCGGGAGCGTTTTTAAGACCCAATGGCATTCTTACGTATTCGTAGTGGCCGATCGAGGTCGAAACGCAGTCTTCTGCTGATCTTTAGGATCCATTTCTATTTGGTGGAATCCGCTGGCTAGATAAAACGTTGAAAAATATTTTGCGCCGCCGAGTCTATCGAGAATCTCGGTTATATTTGGTAATTGGTACGCGTCACTAATAGTCTTTTCATTTAATGCGCGGAAGTCTATTACCATTCGCCATCGTTTGTTCCCTTTCGAGTCGGGTTTCTTTGGCACTATCCAAAATGGTGAATTATGGGGTGACTGTGAGTCGATAATAATACCGTCGCCTTTTAGCTTCTTCACTTGTCTATTAATTTCCTCCTTTTGTGCAGGCGGGTATCGGTACAGTCGTATTGTGACGGGTAGTTCGTCGGTAGTAGGGATCGTATGTTTAATCAGGGGAGTAGCAGGTAATCTGTCACCCGGCAGATGAAACAAATGAGAATACTCGGTTACAAGATCGAGTACATGTTTTTTCTCTACTGAGTTTAGGTGGTCTAGACGTAGAGCGTTGTGGATTCTTTGACATCTGTCGGCGTCTGAGATGGGGACGTCGCTGTCAGTGTCGTCGTCGAAAAAGTCCTCTGAGCTACCGCTATAGTCGAATGGAATTAACTCTTGTGGCGGGACCTGAATTTCGGCGTCATTTTCATACGCATTTACAGCGACAACATAACAAACATTATTCCGATTCGTTACTACCGCGTTTCCAATAAAGATATTTTCTGGAGTTTCAATTCGTGGGAGATATCCCGTGTCTAAATCCGACTTGATTAATTTTATTGGAACCGTGACTCGACTGCGTCCTTTGAAGGTAAAAATAGAAGGTACGTCATTTTCTTCGTACGTATTATTTGACATTCTATGAGAGTTTACGTTTTTCTCCGGGACATTATTCTCAAACGGAATTCGGGTGATTGGCCGAGAGGCAGTAACTAATGTGTTATGATGAAAAGAAATCTCAGCTTGTTCATTTCGCAGAAAATCTATTCCAATTATACCATCCATGGGTATTATTCCTTCGTCCCGAAGAACTTGAAATTTTTCTGTCTTGTCAAATATCGTTAATTCCTTAGAACCAACAGTGTTAATTCTGTCAGCTGTGATTCCCGATATACTAACTGCTTCGTGGCCCGCGATGATACAGCGTTGTTTTAGTGAGTGTATGTTTACGAGATTTATGTCGGCGCCGGTGTTCACAAGAAAACGTCCGCGTCCATTTAAAAGTTCGGGGGCTCGTAGTGTTATTATTGGGGACTGTCCTTGCCCTGGCACCCATCTAATATATCGGCAGTCGGTAGGAATTTCACGTTCGCGGCACGCATGTTTGAAGTGTGGCTCGTCGAAGTGTCGGCCAGACGAGCCTCTTGGGAGTTTAAAGACTCGGTGATATTTATGGGTCGGGGAGAGACGGCACGCGCGCCACTTGCTTCGTTACGAGTGTAGTCGTAACGTGGAAATCTTTCACGATTGTTGAATGATCTTTTCTGCATGGCTTGCGGGAAATATTGTTCTTGTTGATAGTACGGTGGGTAAATAGGTGGCATGTAATGCATTGGCGGGTAGAATCCAGGAGGTGGATAATAACCAAAATGTTGTCGCGTCGGGTTTCTGTTATACTGACGACGCGGAGATTGATCGAAATTATTTCTGTTTTCACGTGGCGGGGTATTTTTCCGGTGTAGAAATCTTTTGAAATCATTATCGCGAGGAAAGTTTGAATAGTCGTTGTTTAAAATTCTGCGTTCAGGATTTTGGAAGGATACGCGAGGAGAGGAGGACGGTGGTGGATTTTGCTGACCAACGTCTGATTGAGCGTATTGTAATGAATTTGAAGTTCTGGCGGTTGCGCCTTGCATATCTCTCGCTATGCGTTGAATAATTTTAAATGCATCTTCGAGGTTATCGAGATCTTGAACGCTAATAGCGTATATCAGATCATCTGATAGGCCTCTTTTGAATTATTCTAGTGCCGATCCATTTCGCATTGGCTCCATTTGTGCGACTTGGGGTGCGGTGAATTTATCTTCGAGTGCCACAACTGCACTTGCTCGTAATTGCTTTATCCTTGTGTAATAATCTAGTACAGTTTCATCTCGTCGAAGACGTACAGCTTGAATTTCCGCACAATAATATGGGTAAGACTTTTTGGGAGAAAAATACTCTTTTAGTATATTTGATAAAGATTCAATTGAATTGATTGTTTTGTCAGTGACTGCGTCGCCTGCAGTTTCTTTTAATTTTGAAACAACTCCTTTGAAGAAGGAGTCACGTAGACCTTCGGGTACGTACGTATATCCACTTTCAACGTCTTGAATAAAAAATGTTAACGGCATATTTTTGCCATTGAAATTTGGCACATGAAGCAATGCTTGCTGTAATGCCATGCATTCGCCCATGCTCGTAAGCATGGCGTCAGTAATATTTTGATAGTGGGTGAGATTTGCAATTTCTTCACCCATTTTTGCTTAATTTGTTGAACCAATATTAGTCAGAAAACGTACAGCGCAATCCCACCGCTGTCACCAAAATTTCTGTAACGTCCGAAGACGTTAGGGAGAAAGAGCGAATCGCGTCGAGCGGTTAACGCGACTCTTGTTATTACCAAGGATCAGGTAGTGGACCGAGATAAAGGGGTAGTGGGAAACGCTGAAGATCTCGAGAGATCGTGTTTTGTAACTGGTTGGTTAAGTAAGTTAAGTGATCTTTGATGCACTTGTAATTTATTATAATGAAAACTCGATGCAATAGTACATAGCTTAAGTAATAGTAAATACCTTTCAATAGTTCGGTGCTTTCGGTAGCACGAGGAGGTCTCACCCTTGAGATTCGTAGTTACAATGTCTGTTCGTTGCGTCTACTGTTTCGTAGAAGTTCTTCTTTGATTATTACAATTTGTCTTTTCATTACTTTGAATTTACTCGCAAATTCCGTAAATCTTAGAGAAATAAAAATAGACTCAATCGCACTCAGCTAACGGAGAAGCCGCGCGTCGCGATATTACAGAGGCTATCTCGAAGACTGAGCTCTCTGAGGCTTGGTTCCTCAGGTTTTTATACTGGAAAATTCGCAGAGCAGGGGATGGTTTTCACAAATAAGGGTACGTGTTGGGTGTTCGCTGGAGAAGGGGTTTACAATAATAGTAGCCTAGAATCTATGCTCGTGACATCAGAGATTCCAAGAATGCAGTTTTAAAAATATGTCTCTTTAGTGTAGGGCCAAGTGTAGTCTGTGTAGTAGGTGAGTAGAATCTAGCTAGTTTCGGTAAGCGAAGCCGACGTGTAATAATATGTGATGTTTACGATGCGTCTCCTGCCGCGCTTGACAGTTCGTAGTCCTAGACAGTGCGCTGCCGCTAGTGCCATAGAGGCGGCAGGGAGCTACTCAGATTACACTTGTTTACCGGGATACGCTTGTGCTCTGTTCGGCGCTATTGCTTATTTCGTGTTTTATGGACACCAAGAAGGCGGGAGGTCGATCGTTTGCACGTGGAAAGAGTGTTAAAAATGGATCTTCTTGAAACCAGACAAGAGTGCTCTATTTCCGGGGTTTCTATTGTATACCACGTGCGGAATCGATGTCCCCGTTTTTTATGTCGGCGTGGACTTAAACGGTAATGGGTGGAGCTTATGTTTTAGCGTGATACGCTTTTACTGGTTGATCGGTCAGTGGTGTTAACAGGACCGGCAGTATCGCTTGTGTAGTGAAAGAGGCAACATTAAACGCATCAGGTTGAAAGTGAAAAAGAATATTGAGAATTGCGTCGTACGTGACATGCTTGTGCGTGTGCGTGTGAGTGTGTGAGGCAATACATGATGAAAAATAACCACAATCACGACGTAACGATATTTAATGGTAATTTAAAAGATTAATACAATTTGCAGGTTTTTTAAGGGAGTCATGCGACATGCCGGCCAAGTAAAACTTCATTTCTCTTCTTGAGATTTCCTGACGGTGCGGCACAAAAATTTCATTATATTTTGAAACTTCTCGCTGTCTTGTTTCGGTTCCGCGTTCAACGACACATAAGCTGAAAACGGTTTAAGGTGAGTGTACAATATTAATTGTATTCGTGCCTAGCACGGTGCAATTTTTACAAAAAATCGTAAGTTACTCACTTTCCACAGCTTCATATGCTTTTCTCGTGATGCGCCGAAGGTTTGCCCGCACAGTCGGAGACATGCCGCTCAAGTTTTCCTCACCGACATTAATCCGCATTAAGCGGCACGCGAGTTTATTGACCTTTGTGCGATACAAGCTTGTCCAGCGCTCCAGGTCTGTGGCTTTCATGTAAATCCCACTTCCAGGTAATATCTCCTGATATTAAAGTTGTGAATTTCTAACCTCTTCTGGTCCCTACGCTATTCCTTCCATGTTAAATAAATAATTTTTCTATAAATGTGACGTTCCACAGCAAATAAGAAGTACTTGACATCGTTGTATGTAACGACCGACGGAGCCGTCTACACGAGGAAGCAGAAGAGAAGGTTTCTGGCTTCTAAGGAATGTGACGCTGCCGACGTTGATGTCCCTGCTCCTCATCCCTGTATATCCACTACGCCCAATGCTTCTCGTGTGGCTACTTCTGTCTCTGCACCCATCGCCGGTCTCGCTACTCATGACGCTGCTCCCGACTCTGCCGTCGCAGATCCTGGTGTTGCATCTCATGATGCTTTTGATGTTGCTGCTGACGTTAGAGCTGTCGATACTGATGGACATGCTTCTCCTCTCGATACAATCAGCGACGTTTCCGATGCTTCTCCCGACGCTGCTGTCGCTGCTCCTAGTCCCGCTTCTTCACTCGATCCATCCAACGACGTTCCCGACGCTGCTCCCGACGCTGCTGTCCCTGCTCCCGATGCTGCTCCATAGGCTGCTCGTGTAAAAAAACGAAGGGATTCTCGAAACGTCACTGATCCCAGGTCCCACAAAGGTTTGTATCGAGTTTAAAATCAATTGTTATTGTCTCCATAGTCAATAAACAAACTGAAACTCAATGGTTAAAACCCAGTAATAATCGAAAAAACAAATTCAAAATCAGTAATTATAATTTAATACTATACTGATAATATTGCTATAAATTACTAGCATTTTCAGATCGAGATATTACCTGGAAGTGGGATTTACATGAAAGCCACAGACCTGGAGCGCTGGACAAGCTTGTATCGCACAAAGGCCAATAAACTCGTGTGCCGCTTAATGCGGATTATTGTCGGTGAGGAAAACTTGAGCGGCGTGTCTCCAACTGGTCGGCAAACCTTCGGCGCATCCCAAGAAAAGCATATGAAGCTGTGGAAAGTGAGTAACGTACGATTTTTTGTCAAAATGGCACCATGCTAGGCACGAATACCTTTAATATTGTACACTCACCTTATACCGTTTTCAGCTTACTTGTCGTTGAACGCGGAACCGAAACTGGACAGCGAGAAGTTTCAAAATATAATGACATTTTTGTGCCGCACCGTCAGGAAATCTCAAGAAGAGAAATGAAGTTTTACTTGGCCGGCATGTCGCATGACTCCCTTAAAAAACCTGCAAATTGTATTAATCTTTTAAATTACCATTAAATATCGTTACGCCGTGATTGTGGTTGTTTTTCATCATGTATTGCCTCACACACGCACACGCACACGCACACGCACACGCACACGCACACGCACACGCACACGCACACGCACACACACAAGGTGCAGTTCAGTACGCGCCTTATCGACGTCCCTGGAAGATACATACATTTTTTTAAATTATCGCACGTGTTTGCAAGTAGCAAACCATGTGAAATTGCACTTGCCTTTATATTACACAAGTGCTGATCCCCTACGAGCTGGGTACATCGAAATGTTAAATATTCAAGTTTTCCAGTAGGAGCGGTCAAAGTGCTACGATGATTGTGACTATTGAGATGAGATCGTCTCACTCATTTGGCTAATTATCTTTTTCCTCCAAAGGGCGGTATGTGCTCCATATTTCAGCATTTTCATTCGATGTGGCTAACTTCTCTGGGGTACGATTTTTGCAGAACTCCGTCAGACGTTTCGATTTATGCATTGCGATATTTACAAACTCATGATCCAAGATTTATCGAAATCATTTTCCCCGTGTTTTCCTTTATCATTGCATTGCTTAAACTTCGCCACTGAGCGAGCTAGAGATATGAAAACACTTTCATTCGACCGAGCTAAATAATTAAATTTTTGGGTTCTGTTACACCAAAAATATGTATTGCACTAAGTGATCAGAGGCCGGTATCTGCAAATTTGTCGCAGGAAGACGATTTGGATTAGCTAATTATATCATCCCTGAGAGATCGTCCGTCTATCGCGATCGATTTTATTACTGTGGCCCTCGTAGCTTTTTTTTCATCGATTTTTCAACGATTTATCGTACGTGACAGGATTCAAGTTTGAAAAACTAGCTTTGCATTTTTTTATTATTTTGTTGTTTTTTATTTTATTTTTTGTTCTGTGTTTTTTTGTGTTTTCTATTTTTTATTTTTTATTTTTTGATTTTGTGTTTTATAATTTTTTTTTACTTTCTGTGAGAGGCCTCAAGTTTGAAAAACCAGCTTTGCATTTTTTTCATTATTTTGTTTTTTTTATTTTATATTTTGTTTTGTGTTTTCTATTTTTTATTTTTTGATTTTCTGTTTTATAATTTTTTTTCTGGGACGCTGCGGTGCACTAGTACACTAGCAAACACGAGCAAATATTTACTCCAGTCTCGCAGTAGTTTTTCAGTGGTTTTCGGCGTCAAATTCGTGTCAGTGACCGCTCTGCCGAAAGCTGAAAATTCCCTGTGTCTATCTATAATTAAACTGCCATAATCATCATAAGACTTAGTTGTGAACTTTCGCGTACAAAATGGTTGTTGTGGTATGGAGGTTATGGATGTCACAAGCGACAAATCCGTCAACAGCGTCCTCGCCGAAGCGCGGACGAAAGATCCAACTGTCGACTGTTTAGATCCCAGCCCGGCCGGTTGCAGCGGCACCACCTTCACCGACGAGACGCAGCAGATCACCCCCACACCTGTCAAGAACCCGAAAGGCCGACCCTCAACCAACGCACTACTTTGCAGAGAACATTGCAATTCCGACTGTTCGGTGAAAGACTTTTTTCTCGCCAAACGAAAAAGAGATGTTGAAGAAAAAATGGGTGAGATTTCCCCGACAGAATTGTCAGGCATCTTTAAAACATCTAATTTGACTATGAGATCTCCGGAACGCCCTGCTACTAGCTCGCCTAGCGACACTGTACGAAAATCCTCTCCCTCAAAAGATCGAGCAAGTCTGTTACAGGATCAATTCCACACGCCAATTGGTAATGTTCCCTTCACTGCAACGGTGAACGATATAACTTCCGTCGGTAAAGGAGAAACCGCTGTCACAGAAAACGCCTCTATTACCGAAGATCAAATGGCAAATGACGTCCGCGCCGTTACATTGTCACAGCAATTCGAATGGTTGCCGAAGCAGATATTGTAAATGAAACAGGAAAGCAAAATACAATTTCAAACCCTTAATTCAAATTTAATTACATCGTCCGCAGAAAACAGCAAAAAAATCGAGGAATTGACGACCGTGATAAAAAACGACAGAGAAGACGCCAAATCGAGAGAAGCAGCTCTGGAAGCCAAATTGACGTCAAGGATGGATACGATAGAAGCCGAAGTGCGTATTGGTAATTTACGTCCTCAAGATCCCGCCGGTCGACGTGGATCTTCGCCCACAGTAACGGACTCTGAAATCCGCGCCAACCTCGAACAACTGAATCGTAAGCTCGAAACACAAGAGAAAACGCTCAGGAAAAATAACATAATTATTCAGGGTTTCCAGTGTGCCCCGGCGAATTGCAAGGATATAGTCAAACAATTTCTCACCTCCAAATTTGACCTCGAAAATATCGATTCGATAGTCCAGGCTGTCAGGTGCCTCGGGAAAACGAATAAAATCATCCGTGCCACACTGGACTCCGATGAAACGAAGCTTACGATCATGAGATCGAAGAAAGAGAAGGCCGGCAACGGCGTTTACATCGACAACGACTTAACTGCTACCGAAAGGGAGATTGCGTTCAAAATAAGGGCTCGCCCAAAAACCGAAAGGGCGCTCGGTAAGCTAGTTAAGATCGGATACGACAAATTACTAATCGACGGAGTCGAGCACCACTGGAATTTCGAGGACAAAAATCTGACCCCAGCAGCCGATAAACACCCAACGACGGCGGATGCGGCGGGATGCAGCTCATCCCAACCGTCTGCAAAAAATTGAACCTGAAGAAACTGTCAATCGCTTTTTGGAATGTCCACGGAATAAAGAATCTAGAGAGTTCTTCCCTCCTCAATTCTGCGCACGTGATCTGCGCCTGCGAAACTTGGCTCGACAATAAGCCGGAACATCTACCGAGAAGTCTGAGTGATTTTGAAAGCTGCTGGGCGAACGCCCGGAGAGAGCACAGCGTGGGTAGACCTAGTGGAGGTCTGGCCACCCTGACGAAGAAAATCTTGAACTGGTCGCTTATAGACAAATATAATTGATGGATCTTCGGAACAATACACTACCTAAACTTCAATATCATCGTGGGGTCTGTCTACTTCAAGCCCTGCCTAAACATTGAAACGATGCTGGATCTGCTGCAATTGACGATTATGGATCTACAAGAAAAGCACAAGGCTGATTTTATCGTCATCGGTGGCGACATCAACGCGAGGGTTGGCGAGGAAGAAGATGACTTTCCCGACTAAGTCTTCGACGGCACGACACTCTCACCGACGCGACAATCCGGCGACAAAACGTCCAATGCCCGCGGCTCGTTGCTAATGGACTTTATGAAGGAAAATGGCTTTTTTTTGGTGAATGGCAGATCTCCGAGTGATCAGCCCGGTCAATTCACGTTTAGCAGCCCAGTAGGTCACAGTACCATCGATTTAATATGGGTGAATGTTAAGAACTTAGGGGCGATTGACGATCTTTACGTGGTAAGCGAAATTTCTCCCTCCGATCATTTCCGGTCACTCTGGTGCTTAAGTTACCCTGGCATGATCTCAGCCCTCATTCTAAGATCTCTGAAACACCACAGGCAACGGGCACGAAATAAAAATGGAAACCCGAGCGGGCGGAAACTTTTCAATCGGCACTAAAATTCTCGAACAGAGTCGCTTTCAATTTCGGCAATACAACTCCAAATGATGAATATGAACATTTTTTAAAAGCTATCGCGGATGCCGCTAAATCTTCAAATATGCTCTCAGTGAGCGCGGGTTGCGTTTCTTATAGAGGTATGAGTCGATACAAACCCTGGGTCGGCGCAGAGGTCAAAAAGGCTAAAGCGGAGGCTAGAAATGCACTAAAGATTTGCAAGCAAGCTAAGTTTAATGCGACGGAAAAAACGATTTTTGTAACATGTAAAAACAAATACGAGGCTTTGTTGAGAAAAAATAAAAATATGCACGTTAGAGAAGTCAGAAACAAATTTGCAAATGTGTCAAACAATACAAAGTTCTGGAAGGTAGTGAAAGAATACAAGTACACGCACAAGCAAAGCGCATCTCTCACAGTTGAACAATGGGAAGTTTTTTACGAAAACATTTATCCGCCTAGAACAATATCCGGCGACTTGATTTTAATCGGAACTGCCCATCCATCTCTGGACGCCGACATAACGTTGGAGGAATTAGTCGCTTGCATAAAGAAATCCAAATTCGGCAAAGCCGCTCGTCTTGATCAAGTGTCAAATGAATTTATAAAAAATCTTCCTTCGAACTGGATCTTGTACACACTGGTCATGCTAAACAACATTTTTGAGGCAGGCTCAGTCCCTGACGACTGGGCCAGGGTGGCACTGACGATGCTTTTCAAAAAAGGCGATAAAACGGATCCTGCGAACTATCGCGGTATAGCGTTGGTCAGTAATATGACGAAATTGTTTACGCAGATCACCTGTCACAGATTAAATGATTGGGCCGAGCAGTCACATCTTCTCCCTGAGTGTCAAGCCGGGGTTCGGAAAGAAAGAGGCTGCCTAGACAATATTTTCTCACTGTTCACGGGGATCCAGTTGCAGCTCAGGTTCGAGAGCAACATTGTCTTCGCGCTTTTCGTTGATTTCAAAAGAGCCTTCGACTCCGTGCCGAATGATAAGCTTTGGAGAAAATTATGGTCGTTAGGAGTGAGCGCGAAGATAATTAATGTTGTTAAAAGTCTGTACGACAAGGCAAATGTACGAGTAAAGGTTTTCGACAAACTAACACAGAGTTATGAAGCCACCGAAGGTGTCCTACAAGGTGAAACTTTGAGCCCGCTACTTTTCATCCTTTATATTTCGGATATGGACATTTTTTTCAGAAGAAGAGTATTAACTGGCCTTAATATAAATGGATACGACGATCTGTTGCTCTTGCTGTACGCCGACGATGCGGTTCTCTTCGCGCACTCTCCGGCCGATTTAAAGCGGAAAATCCGTGCACTTGAGGATTACTGTGACGTGAACACTCTAAGAGTTAATATAGCCAAAACGAAAGTTGTTTCGATTCAACGCGGCGGTCGCACAGCTGCGAACGAATTTAAATACAAGGGTGAGAGACTGGAAACTGTGTCGTCTAACAACTATCTGGGCATCCCTTTCGTTTCCTCAGCTATAGGACTCCGAGCTGCAAATTGTGCTATCGAGAAAACAAAAATCGCCTCAGGTGTCGTTTTATCTATTCTATCGAGAGCTAAATCCGACTCGTGGTCAAGTCAGCTAAAACTGTACAATAGCATCTGCACTGCCAACCTTCTATACGCTGTCCCGGCGTGGGGTTTAAACTATTTAGAGACAATCGAAAAAGCGCAGGTTAACTACTTTAAAAGGCTGCTTCTCTTGCCGAAAAACACGCCCGGGTACGCCCTTAGACTGGAGCTAGGAATTGTGGCCATTTCCTATCAAGCCATGCGGGTGGGGGTTAAAATTAGGAAAGTTCATAATTCAGACTAGCTAAAATTTTGAATTTCAAAACTAACGAACGCCTAAACTCAGAACGGTCATTATAATGAACGGCTTTAAATTAATTAACAAAAATTACGAACATGAAAATGCGAAATTAAATTTATATTGAATGCATATATTCGAATGAGCAAAATAGCGATTGGTGGAATGCCGAATCGACGTAAATCCAATACTTAATAATCCAAAGCTTCCAATTCTAGAATTACAAATATTTAGAACGCCTAATATTTTGAAATGATTAAAGCGAAAGACCAAAGAACGGAACGATTAAAATAGCGAGTAACTAAAATGTGAAGCAATAAAATAGCGAACGACTAAAATGTTGAACGGTCAAAATAGCGAACGACTAAAATGCTGAACGGTCAAAATAGCGAACGACTAAAATGTTGAACGGTCAAAATAACGAATGCTTGCGAATCCTTTAAAATGTATTTTACACTTCTTGAACTACTGTATCGAGCAAATAGATGGAGCTAATGGTTCTGTAAAACACCAACTCGTCTGCGACTAATCGTTCACACGCAGACGTCCTGCGAATAACGGCATCTTATTTTCACTAATATAAACTACATCGCTGTAAGGGGTATAAAAAAGCCAAACACTATTGATGCATTAAAATAAAAGTACAATTCTCAGGTAGAGTCAATAATTGTAATTCCGAGTAGCTTTATCAGTCCGAGTTTAATTATTCTGTCTTATCTTCAATAAAAAATAATTTAATAATTGAGTTATATGACATATTGTCCATTTTGTAGTGCATAAAATAATTGCAAAATTAAAAATGCAATGCCAAGATGTGCGTTTCTCTGAATTTTTTTTTATATATTCGTGCCGACGAAATCGAACCGCCGACTTTCCAACCATGAGCCTGGCTCTTGTTACGTCAAAAGTGTCGTTGATTTTACTCGAGCGACAAATTTACACGTATTAGTGCGGTTCAGCGTGATTACCCGTGCTCTGGTCAAGAAGGAAGGCTCCTCCCTATACCACATCTGACGAAGTACACTAAACGCGCAAGCTCTGTTTCGAGTCTAACCTTTCGGAAAATTACTCGGGGACGAGCTGCGAATGCTTCTCCAAAGGGAATTTGACTGAGGTCTGAGATGATGATGATGTGATGATGGCTCGAGACAATGCGCGGATGATATTTCACCGAAATAATTAAAAATTTCACTTACCCTTTTTTGTATTGAACTGGATGCTGATGCTGCAGATGGAAAGGACACGATCGTAAAGAAACGGTGACACTGAATTTAAGAATGCAACCGTCGAATTTTATTCGTAAAACGAGGGAATTAAATAAACCGATTTTTCTCAACAAAGAATGTTAACATGTAATTAATCGTGATGATGTTCACAAAAATCGACACCTCGTGGTGTAACAAAATTCAGTGTTCGGATGTACAAATTTCTCGAAATACGAAGCGTGCGAAATTATAAAATAAAATACAAAATTGGTCGATGCCCGAGAATACAAAATTGTAGTCTTATTTAAGTCTATGAACTCCTAAGTCCCCGTTTAGGACAAAGGTTCGAATTACGGAAAATGAAAATCTTGGCGAAGAACGGAATGAATCTAAGTCCGCGGTCGGATTAAAATTCGATAATGATTGGAGCTCGAGATTTCCTAAGTCCGCGTTACGATTTAATTTCGGAGCTGATTTTCTTCAAAGTCCGCGATGTGGTTTAAATTCGGGGCTGATTTTCTTCTAAGTCCGCGTTACAATTTAAATTTGGAGCTGATTTTCTTCAAAGTCCGCGATATGATTTAAATTCGAAGCTGATTTTTTTCTAAGTCCGCGATCGGTTTAAATGATTTTTTTCTAAGTCCGCGTTCGATTTAAATGATTTTTTCTAAGTCCGCGTTCGATTTAAATGATTTTTTCTAAGTCCGCGGTCGGGCAGAAATTCGTCGTTAATTCGATTTTAAAGTTTCGGTCTATGCTCGGGCAGAGATTCGGTGTGGGCAGATCTAATTTTCGGGGCGCACTGCTTCTTGTCGATTCTCTTTTGTCTTTTTATATGATTGGGACCTTCGATTGAGAGATGGTAGGGGTAGTGGTCTACGTGGTCTTTGACTCCCTATCTCGTACTAGAGGAGGACACCGCACCTCGCAGGTCGCGCGCGGCTCCGCGCGTGGCTCGTGACCCCGCGCCTGTCCCTTGCCCTCGCTCCACCTTTACGACTTCCTCTTTCGTCAATGTCTTCTCGATGTTTCGCCCAGGTGTTCACGCTTTTCGTTGAAACGATTCAGTTGTTGCCTTATTTGGACTTCTTCGCTTATAAGCTTATAAGTTTGCTATAGAGTATATTGTCTGAGTCCTTGAATTTTTAACAAGATCGCATTGACCCGGATTTGAATTTTACAGACTGTAATTTCTCGAATTTGTTGTAGAAAGTTCATCTTCGCTTGTCGTTGCTAATACGTGTTATTATAAATTTTATATAAAATTGCAGCTTCATATTCTCGAGGGGACGTATCTTGACTTTCTTAATTATTCTAATTGTGCGAATCCCAATTTATAAATTGTTGAACCTTTCACCCTTTTGTTTATTTTAACAAGTATACTTTATGACGCCCGGCCCTACCTCCTGGAAGAGGGGGGAGGGCGGGTCATGCGGATGGCACAGGGGGGAAAGGAAAAAAAGACGCACGCAAAATAAATAATGCCGAAATAAAGATAGATAAAGCTAGTTCTTTAATTAGTAGTAATACAGAACCGCCCTGATGGCCACAATCCGACCACTCAGAGGGATAGGGGCGAGCTAGACATCTGGGGCATGCGGGGGGGGGGGGGGGGAATGTAAATCGCGTCACATCAGCGTACTCAGGGGCGCCAGCTACGAGTCGGCGTAGCGCCGTGAGCGCCGGGCAGAGGGCCCGACTCTCAATAATACTCGAAAACACGCACGCGCAACTAAGGGGGGGGGGGGGGAAAACGGGACTTCTCATGAGACTCGGCTCGGGCTGGGTTCCCGAACACAACGGCTCTTAATTATTACCTCGGCACCTTGACCTGGTAGGACAGCAGGGACGGCTCACTGAATTTTGACCGGGAAAAGAAAAAGAACCTTGGGGGGGGAAGGAGTAGAAGACACGAGCGATCGCCACCGCTCACTGCTACGCGCGAAAAGGGGGATGCCACAATGGCCGCCTCCACAGGTGTCTCAATGACACGTGGTTGGCAGAAGGCCGGGTAATTTCTCGCCCACAGGGCGGCTATGCGGGGTTCTGGGGACTGGAAACACGGAAGAATGGCTCACTTACTTGGTACTTCAAAGATAAAACTCCTAACGCAACTATTTCCTCGCTTTTTCCTACGTCACTCGCTGTTCTCGCTCGATGCGGCTCGCTGGCTGTCTCGAAGTGACGATCCCTCACGTCGTTGTCTTCCTCGTTCTTCTCCGGCGGTCCTCCCCTCAGATTGGCCCTGGCGAGTTGTTGCTGATTGGCCCATTCGAATGGCCGGAGAGAACGGCGCGGCGGCATTGGCCGCGAGTTCGCGCGCACGACGGTCCGCCAATGAGGCTCGAGAACGGCCACCAGTAGCCCGCACGACCGCAAGCCCGAGTGACGTCGCCTCGGTCGCCGCTCGAAGACGCTCCGGGTAGTGCTGCCCCCAGTCGGACAGCCTGGCGTTCCGAAGTGGCCGACCTCGGTGACAGCTCGACTCCCCGACAACAGCCACCTCGTCGGTTTACACTCTCCCCGAGAGCCGAGAGGGGCCAGGGTCGAGCTGTCCAGTGCCAAGTGTGTGTGTGTGAGGTGGGAACGCCGTCCGCGGAGCCGTGCGTCCGCCCCCGGAAGTGGCCCGGGTCGACCAGGCGCGTCCGAATACGGCGTGTCCTGGCCTGGGAAACTCCTTCGCAGGGCCCTCGAGGTCCTGCTGTTGGCCACGAACCGCCTTCCTGGCTCCGTCCTGGCCTCCCTCGCAACCGCCTCCGCCCGCCCACTCTCTCCGGTACCTCTGCCTTGGCCACGACGCCGGACCGCTGGAGCAGACCCTGGGCCGGAGTCCATCTGGCTGGCGCAGCCAGCGAGCGCGTCCCACCTAACGCAAGGAGGGACCCGGAGCAGAGAGCCTCCAGGGAACCAAAAGGGGGTAAGGACGACCTAATTTTAGATGGCAGCGGCTATCTTCCCTGAGCTAACCCCCTGTTCTTATTGCAGTGAACGGTGGCCTTCGAGCCAGTCAGCGATACCCGGAGCCACCACGTTACAACTTCCAAATGTTATACTTTTCAAAAATTATCCGTATTTAAATGTATGAATCCCGATTTTATAAACTTATTAATCCCTTTACCATTTTCTTATGTTAACAAATTATCATGTCGAATGTTATAACCTTTAAAAGTTATTCATATTTAAATGTATGCGTCCCGATTTTATAGACTATTAATTCTTTCCCCATTTTCTTATGTTAACAAATTACCGTTTTCTTATGTTAACAAATTCTCATGTCGAATGTTATATTCCTTACGGTTGTTCATAGGCTTTTTAATCATTTTGCCTCGTTATCTTACGGGGCTCCGTCTTTTGAGTTCCAAAGGTTCTTTGAGACATTAATTATTTCGTCTCGTGGCATCCTCTTATTCTTTTAATCTGTGCATTTACGGGGGTCTTCAAGAAAAGCGGAGGAATAGTTTTTATTACTTGGCCAAATTATGATTCCGTCATGTTCAAATCATGATTTCCGAGGCAAAAAATGCAACGACGATTTTGGTGGACCGTAGGGCATTCACCCGGTGTCCCCAATAATCTTCGAGCTCTCAGGGCTAAGTAGAGTTCTTTTATTTCCCTTTCTTGTGATCACAGGCGGGCTCGGCTGCAACGAGTGATCGAGGATCGTTGAGAGGCGTGGTCAAGCAAGGCCCGCGGCTGGCGGTCGATAACCGATCCGCCCGCTGCCTCTAGTTTCGTCTATCCCCGCTCGCTCGAGGGGCGTAGGTGACACTTTCTAGAGAGCTAGGTGTTCCGAAAAATCGGGCCCTGTTGTACCATCATCCGCACTCTTTTACCTCGACTTTTACCTCGACTGCCCCAGCGCTATCTGTCAACAGATTTTGTAATTTCCGGGGCCTGCAGGGACCGTTGCTCGTATTATTGTCTACCGAATGCCCCCTTTCACCTGAAGCCTCGAAACTCATGACTGAACTATGGGTGCGTTTGTGCGAGTAGCACGAAGTTACGGCCTGACGTAACACTCTTAACGACCCGGCTATTCGTCATTATCATTTCAATAACGTATTTTTCACTCTATGAATTAACTGCAGTTAACATAATCCGACAGTGTCTCTTTTTATATAAATATTGTCGGTAAACGCAACTCTGTCCTGGACAACTGAAAGCGGTAGCCTCCACCATCGATCGTAAACGGCATTGCTGTTACAAGTTGCAGGCATTCAGTACAGGTGCGTCTCGCTCAATATTAGCCCATCTTCTTCTATAAGACCGTGTCAATCACAATTTTTGGCGTCCGAGCGACGCCCTGCAGCACCTATAAGGGCTTGTCTCTCACACGCACGCGTTCTGCAAATAAAGACATCTCGTTTTCACTCATAACTTGCATCACTGTAAACAGAAGGAAAGTCCAGCATTTGCGCATACAAATTAATATGCATATCTCAGGTAGAGTCAATCACCAAAAAAAACTCCCAAAAAATATCTTACAAAAATATTAACGAATCAATATATTAGCCAAGTAAAACTCCTCGGTAAAAAAAAAAAAAAAACTTGGTGTACCAGCGTTTTGCTTCCGCACATAGTTCATTGAAATAAGGACGAGAAGTAAAATGCTGGTACACCAAGTTTTTTTTTTTTTTTACCGAGGAGTTTTACTTGGCTAATATATTGATTCGTTAATATTTTTGTAAGATATTTTTTGGGAGTTTTTTTTGGTGAGAGTTTTTTTGGGAGAGTTTTTTTTGGTGAGAGAGTTTTTTTGGGAGAGTTTTTTTGGTGAGAGATTTTTTTTGGGAGAGTTTTTTTTGTGAGAGACGGCTACTCTTTTAATACTTGGCGTACAATTTTTGTTTTGAAAAAACATTTTTTGGTTTATTTCACATCTTTTTGAAAACCATCTTCAATACATGCATGCAACGACAGGGCTCATTGGGCGTATGGTCAGATCGCCCTTCTTGCAATTGACGTTGTTCACTGTTATGCTCCGCCAGTGGACAAACCATTTTCACCACGTCTATCCTCTGCATTCTTTATGTCTACAAGACACCAAATAGTTAGTGCTCTATCACGGATAAGTAATGGAAACGTCTAAAAATACTACAATAAATTATTCCAACATGACAATTAGTCCAAATTAACCCAAAATATAACCTCAAAAAATCGATCTTTCATGGACAGGATAAAGTATCCTCCACATGATGATTTTTGTTGCTTTGAAAAGACACTTTTGCGTTAAGACGCGAGATTATTATTAAATCATTACACTCGATAGTAAATGTTAAAGTAATAATCACGCACGATCTTCTCACTTTTTGTCACACGTCGGGAGCAGCCGGTCCGCTCAGGCGATTCACGATCATCGCGATCTCATGACTTTGGGGCCGTCGCTCCTGTGTGTGCGTCTTTCCTTCACATCAATTATTTTTATTGATATGATAGACAAACCATTACACTAGAGTCCTCATTACACTACAGTAGAGTGTACAACCCTGTCACTTTTTTACTGTCAGACGACGATTATGTCAGACGACGAGAGCGAGCTGGTCGATAGACGATCGTTGCCGCAACTTCTTCAGGCTACCGCTGCGGGCGCCATTTGTTATGTTATGTGTGCGTTGTTCGTTTACACGGATGCACACGTATATGCAATCGGACAAATCTGTCTCGATGTGTGAGTTCAGACAAAAGTGACATTTTGCCAGATATCAGCACTTCGGGAACCGATTATATCGAAATAGGTCTCATTAATAAGGCGGAAAAAGATGAAAAATATTGGCGCTGACACATTTAGCGCCCGCGATGTATTGCCTGAGATAATTAGAGTTACAGACGAAGTGAGAGTGTGCTGGTACACGCCATGCACGTATACGGATCGGACAAATTCGCATCGATGTTGTGTGAGTGCGGACGAAAAGTTTTTGACAGAATCGAAATCGTAAGTGGCCAGATATTAGCGTTGCGGTCACCGATTTGATTGAAATAGGGTTCATTGGAAAGAAAAAAATAAATAAAAAATATTGAACCTGACACATTTGGCGCTCGCGACGTGTTGACTCAGATAATTCCAGTTAGAATTTCGTAGCAGACGAAAAAGGACGAACGTGCTGTAAAGTAAGAGTAGCGCTAGCGTCTCGTCGTGAGAGTCTCGTGAGGCGGCATTATAGATTTCTTTTAATATTGGCGTCGAGACGCTACCGCGTCTCTTGATATTTTTATTGCTGAACGTATTAACTTCATCTAACTTCATTTCGTGACCAGTGTTCAATTGCCCTTTTATCAAATGTAATGCTAAATAGGAAATCGATTGACTTACAAAGCAATAACCAATGTTTGGAACTCATATCTATTTTTTTAATTGCAAAAATTAGAATAATACTTAGTAAGTCAACTAATTTTTTATTTTTAATTAAATTTGATAAAAGGTTACAGAAAATTAACACTAGTTACTAAATGAAGTTAGATGAAGTTAATATGTTCAGCAATACAATTTTTGTCTCTGCCTGAGACTTGGATATTCATTTTCATGAGTCAAGTGCTGGGCCTTCTTATTCCCTTTACAGCGATACAGAGGCTATGAGTCAAAGCGAGATGCCATTATTCGCAGGACGCGTGCGTGTGAGCGAAAAGCCATTATAGACGTTGTTGAGCCTCATTCGGACGCCAGCAAATGTGAGTGAGATGGTCTTACAGGAAAGATGGGTTAAAAGTGAGTAGGACACGCCTATATTAGACGCTTGCAACTTGTGACAGAAATGCCGTCCGCAACCGTTGAAGGAGGTTGTCTCTTCCACTAGAGCACCTTTAGTAGATCAGTACTATATTGTGGATTACTCAATTTCGATCGATTGTGTATTGTTTCTTTATAAGAAACAAAAATGTACTGCCAGTATTTATATAAAAAGGTACACTATCAGCGCCAGGCTCACGGAAGGTCGGCCGTTTGATTTCGCCTGAAATCATCATTTATTCACAGAAAAACGCACATGTAGACGTTGCATTTGTAATTTTGTAATTATTTTATACACTAAAAAATTGGTAATACGATGTATTATTTAATTGAAAATATGACAATAATTAGACGCGTATTAGTAAAGAGATAATAAAGCGAGGCTGATTTAGAATTTCAATTGTTGACTCTGCCTGTGAATTGCATTTTAATTTTCATACGTCAAAAGTGCTGGGCTATTTCTTATTTCAACCGTTTAGAGAATACATCAAGTCAGAATTCTATTTTACTCTTTCTTGTGAAGTTGATGATTTACCTTCAAACCATACAAATAAAATGCGTTTCAATAGCACATAGGTTTTTTATACTTGATGCGAAATAACACTTGGCAGTCCAAAAAATAGAAGTTGCCGTATGCTCATGATTTTTGTTGCTCATTCACCGGTGCATATAGTTTTCCCGTTTTCAACTCGCTGAATACCGGTTGCATTGGTAAACAGAAAGTTTTATACTCTTCATACAAATACTTCATCTGGTGCAAGTATACATATTTATAGTATGAGATTGCATAAAATATACAAACTTCATAAATAATTCTTTACTGACGTAGACATTTTTTACCATATTTGATTGCAACATCTGGTACACGGAACATTGAACATCTTTTCAATGGACATTTCAGACCAGATGCAATGTTCTTCCAAAAAACTATTACACATCACATATCCAATTTATACGTGTTTATTCGTCGTCGAACGTAAATTATACTATACTTTCAATGAAAAAAACCAAATATGTGGTAGATAATTTAATCCACAGCAAATTAATGAACGAAAATATTCACCATTTTCATTAAGTTTTTGATTGCCTGGCGGATTCTATCACTGCAAAACCACCGCTGAACTCATCGGTGGTTTCTATACATTTCGCACCGCAATTCACCACGAAGCGAATTGTTTATCTTCCTGGTGACGGTGGTTTTAGGGTTTCGTTCACTCTTAAATTATGGAAATAAATTTTGAATAAAAATAGTCTACGTCTAATTTCACTAGTTATTTTACTCTTTTAGTTTCATTTTCAACAATTTGGTACATATTTTTCATTATGATCTGATTGGTCGTGGACCGTGATGACCGACAATCGTTTTTTTAACACGGCGAGATTTGACAGTTTGTCACATTTTTATATAAGCGCTGCAGGAACCTCCATATGCCTACACATATTTGTTACAGATAGCGAGTCTCACGAGCTGAATGCCGCGCTTGAAGTACCTTTACGTTGTTCGTCAGCTATTTTACATCTTTAGGGACTTGAAAAAAGGCATTTTTTATTCAACATTTATAAATAGCCGTCAAATAAGGGCTAGTTATTAATAAGTCAATTGCATACTTTGCTCATTGCACTGCGGTTATACTCCGGAAATTGACCCGGATGTAAAGCAAAAAATACGGCAAAAAGAACAATTTTCAACTTCTAGTTCGCGAAAACTGAAGAACGTGAGCCAGGAAAGAAAAAGTCGAATAAGCTATAAAGCCAACTTAACCAGGTAAGTAAATGAAAAATACGCAGATTAATCGAAACTGCATTGCTTTGAAAAAACAGAAATTTGTACTGTCCACCGAAAGCAGACGCGCATTCGGTGTATGGCTTAGGCGGTTTCCTATTTTCCATTCAGAACTCAAATACGAGCGGGTGTTTATCAAGCTCATACAGGAAACCGACATTTTTAAGTTTCTTACTTCAGGGTATATGTTAATTGATGGATGATCCTGTAAACTTGTAATTTCAGCTTATTCAGGTAAATCAAATTAATAAATGAATGCTACTTCATTATCTACTAATTAGTAGATACTTCAAATATCTACTAATTAAGAATAACTTTCGAATATCATTCTCGTTTAGTTGATTTTTCAAGTATAAAGTGTATGATTTTTACCAATTTGAATGCAGCGTCATTCGGTAATTAATAATCCAAACCATTTATTAACTACAGCCAATCAATAAGCAACAAAAACTTACAAAAACAAAACCGTCGCCCACCTGGGAAGTTGTCAAAAGAGTGTGCAGTTAATCGATTTTTAGAATTTCAGACCTTTCAATAAAGCAAGACAAGAATATTTGGTATAATCTACTTTTGTTGTGTCAATGAATGTACACATCAATTTTGCTTCCTCATAGAGGAGCTTTGTTTTCACGACATTTTTTTTTAGAGATTTTCATGTCGGTATACTGAGAATGGTCCAAAACAAATAAACGAATAAAGTAGGTACTCTTTGAATGTTGTGATTTTTGACAAAATATACATAGTCATTAAGATTTTATTTAGTTGTTAATTTGTGGAAAAAAGGGCGTGGTCGCTTTAATTTTCGTGAAAGTTTGCGGATTTAGCTAAATAGTCTTTTATAACTGAATATACGTTCAACGTTGTATTGTATTGAATTTGGACGAAATCGGTAAAGCGGTTCGGATTTCATAGAATTTTTAATTAAAAAAAACAAAAAAATTCTCTAAATCGTGGTGAATCTCAACAAATCAACTGAAATGTTCTATAGATGAAAAATAATGTACAGCGCTGCTTCGTACTAAAGACAAAGGTTTCTGCCAAGACAAAGGTTTCTGTGTACTGCAGTCCCTGTCATTCCCGAAAACTGCCAAACGACCCTTTCGGTGACGTCGTTTTGAGCCATTCGAATATTTGGTTGCGCGATGTAGCTTATCTACGTTCGGAAACTGTTTCACGTCGTTTCAATCGTTTTTGAAAAATCGAAATCGTCGTGATAACTGATTTGCAACGTTTTATCGATCTTTCGATTTTTTCGTTTCAACAAGTTTTTTCACATCTTTTTTTCAACGATGCAAAACGATTACCGTGACCAAACAATCGAAAATTGAGAGAAATGTCGCAAAACAGTTATCACAACGAATGACGATAACGTCGTGGGACAGTCTCAGAATGCAGACCATCGACGTCGCTCGACCTAATAGTCGAGCGGCCCAGAAGCACGTCGCGGAAACCGTTCTTGGACAGTTATCAAACCGTCGTCGGGACCGATAGGGGAGATTAAAAAAATGGAGTTTTCAGTCATCGACACAACACAACTTGAATATTTAATCTATCAAGTTAACATATTCGCCAAGACAAAGGCAATATAAAAGTCCCTCTGGGCTAAGAAGAATGAAATATAACAGTTTGTAGGCATCGACACCAAATAAATTTAATATTTAGTCTATCGACTCAATATATTTGCCAGGACAAAGGCAATAAGAAGGTCCCTCTGGGCTGCGGACACTGAAAGATGAAAGTTTTTAGGCATCGACACCAAACAAAGTTAATATTGCCGCTACCAGCGTCGGTGGCCTAGTGGTTAGGTACTAGCCCAGTACTGCCGACGACTGGGAGGTTCGGGTTCGATTCCCGCCGAGGGCAAAAATGTTTTTCTCGAGCAGCAGCGTGCCGGGTATACAATGTATACTGCCGTAAGACGCGTCACGCTGTCCGAGTAAACATTGGAGCACGGCGAGGAATAGACCTAGCCGGCTACACTCGACGTAGGTTTTCTGTGGTTTCCCTACGTCTTAGGCGAATGCGAGTGTTCCTATCTCAATCTTAAGTCGGCCACAGCCGCATCGCACATAACCACGAGTATCACCATCTCGCATCAATCTCTTCGTAGAGTTCTGGTAAAAATCTCGCGCCTGATGGTTGGTATTTGTGGGTGCAACGAAGCAACAAATGGGATACGGCCCGTATAATGAATATAAAATAAAATAAAATAAAATATAAAATAAAATATTTAGTCCATCGACTTAATATATTTGCCAAGGCAAAGACAATAAAAAGATCCCTCTGTGCTGCGAACAGTGAAAAATGAAAGTTTTTAGGCACCAACACCAAATAAATTTAATATTTATTCCTTCAACTCAATATATTTGCCAAGACAAAGCCAATAAAAAGGTCTCTCTGGGCTGCGAAGAGAGAAAGATGAAAGTTTTTAGGCTTCGGCACCAAATAAATGTAATATTTTGTCCATCGACTCAATATATTTGCAGAGACAATAGCAATACAAAGCTGTCTGTACACTGCAGTGAGTGAAAAATTTAAGTTTTCAGGCATCGACACAACACAACTTGAATATTTAGTCTATCAATTTCGTCTGTCTCTGTCTATTTGCCAAGACAAAGGCAGTAAAAAGGTCCCTCTGGGCTGTGGAGACTGAAAGATGAAAGTTTTTAGGCATTGACACCGAACAAAGTTGTTTCTATCTTAATCTTAAGTCGGCCACAGCCGCATCGCACATAACTACGAGTATCACCATCTCGCATCAATCTCTTCGTACAGTTCCGGTAAAATTCTCGCGCGTGATGGCTGGTATTTGTGGGTGCAACGAAGCAACAAATGGGATACGGCCCGTATAAATAAATAAAAAAAAATATATATATATTTAGTCCATCGACTTAATATATTTACCAAGGTAAAAGCAATACAAAGCTGTTTCTGTTTTGCAGTGAGTGAAAAATGTAAGTTTACACATACAATACAATTTGAATATTTAGTCTATCAATTAATATATTTGCGAAGATAAAGGCAATGAAAAGGTCCCTCTAGGCTGCGGAGAGTGAAAGGATACGTATGAATACGTATGAATACGTATGAATTTTTACATCACTGCGGCACGGAAAGTGATTTTTCCCTTTCCTTACCTTGTGATGTAAAATAGTACACGATACTCGGCGGAAAAACGTCTTCTCATCTCGTGTGCGTTGCAGCACGAACCGAAGGCGAGAAAACGTTTTCCCTCCCTCGTGTCGTAATATACTATTTCTGATTTTAGAGTTCACTTTGAATTTTGTACTTTTTTATATGGGAAATATGTGAGAATTCAAAGTGAACTTTAAAATCTGTAAATATTCATACCGATTTTGAAAAATGAATGAATCATTTTCATAAAAAAAAGTTGGGTCATCGATAAATATGTTAAACTTTTTTTTCAGAAATTTTGTTCGAAATAACGCGAGTATTTTGCCGGATGGAGCGAGAGGTGGGAAATCAAAGCAGGCACGGTTAACAGGCTAACACTCAACACTTTATTTTCAACCAACAATTGTAAATTTTTAATATAGGCGATTTTGACAGGAGTGCGATGAGTAACGCGGAGCTGAGAGGCGTCGATGCTCGCTTGTTGCGATTTGGAGCGAAACTGCCTCGCTCCGGATTCAAAGCGGAGGCTAGCGGTCAAAACGCCCGAAAACGGTAACGGCTGATTTCTCGGTGTTTACATCGACGTCAAGGCCCCGGGATCGTCGACCGGAGTTCGTTGCGGGCTAACAGCTGTCGCGCTCGGTGACGCGACTCGGCGAAATCCCGAACATTCCGCCCGCCTCGTTGAACGACGAAATCCTTGTAAATTGCCGGCTCAATTCCGGCCGTTCTCGAGGTCCTCCCTCGTGGCCAGCGGGCACAGCTTCACGATTGGCCTCTTGTACAGCGATGTGGCTGTCCTCACGGTGACCACTCGTACGTGGCCGTCGTCTCCAGGGTGCATAGCGACAATGCGGGCGAGCGGCCACTTCGTCGGAGAGGCGATCTCGCTCGTGACGAGGACGAGATCCCCGACGTCTAGCGGAGGCCGCGGCTCGCGCCATTTCGGTCGGACTTGCAGCTGTTGCAGATACTCTGCTGCCCAGCGGCGCCAGAAGCTGTCCCGCATCTGCTGGATGTGCTGCCAGCGTGACAAGCGAGACACGGGAAGCTCTGCGAGAGAAGGTTCGGGAACAGCGGAGAGGGGGGCTCCGATGAGGAAGTGTCCGGGAGTTAGCGCGTCGAGGTCCTCAGGGTCGTCCGAAAGAGCGCACAGTGGGCGCGAATTGAGACACGCCTCGATCTGCGCGAGAAGTGTCGCCATCTCCTCGAACGTGAGGGTGGTGTCGCCAATGACTCGTCTGAGGTGATGCTTGACTGACTTGACTGCAGCCTCCCAAAGTCCTCCGAAATGCGGTGCGGACGGAGGGTTGAACCGCCACTCAACTCCGTCGCTTGCAAGCGCCTTGCTGATCCGGGCGCTGCTCGCGGAGGTGGCTGCGACGAGGGCACGAAGCTCAGCGTCGGCGCCCACGAAGGTGGTGCCGCAGTCACTCGAAAGCGTCTTGCAGAGACCACGGCGAGAGGCGAATCGCTTGTATGCAGCGAGGAAGGCTTCCGACGTATAGTCGGAGACAGCCTCAAGGTGCACTGCTTTCGTTGCGAGGCAGACGAAGACGGCGATGTATGCCTTAGTCGATTTATGCCCGCGCCCCTTTGAAGTGCGTAGCTGCACCGGCCCAGCGTAGTCGACGCCGGTGTTGTGGAACGGTCGAGACGGCGTTACTCTCTCCTTCGGAAGAACTCCCATGAGCTGCGACGCCTTCGCTGCGCGGAAGCGGAGACAGCGGATGCAGCGACCGACCAGGGTCTTCACTACAGAGCGGCCGCCGATAACCCAGAAGCGTCGCCTTAGGGTCGCGAGCGTGAGCTGTAGACCCCCGTGGAGAGTAGTCCGGTGCGTGTGCTCAGCGAGAAGTCGAGCGAGCGGCGAGTCGTGCGCGACGATGACCGGGTGCTTCGCGTCAGAGTCGAGAACCGCGTGCTTGAGCCTCCCTCCGACGCGGAGTTTGCCCTCTCCGTCAAGAAAAGGGTTGAGTCGAGCTAAAGGTCCCTTCAGGATAGCGCGGCGCGATTGGAGAGTCGTGACTTCTGTGGGAAAAACGCGGAACTGCTCGAGTCGAATGAGGCACGAAAGCGCGCTCGAAAGCTCCTTTGGACGAAGCGTCGAGGAGAGCTCACGTTCTCCGGCGCTCCGTTCGCGCGCGCTCCTCGCATTGTTAAAGAAGCGGCGGCACCACGCAACAATGCGTTGCAGACGGTCGAGGCTCGAATACCGACGAAGGAGCTCGCATGGCTCGGCGACTTGCTCTGTTGCAACGAGCGCGAGTGCTCGGCGCTCGGGTGCGTCGGCACTCTCACCGGTCGGCTGGCTCGGCCAAGTGTCTCGAGGAGAAGCTAGCCAGCGAGGTCCGGTCCACCACAGCTCGTGCTCGTGCAGCTCCGCTGCTAGTAATCCCCGCGAGGCGCAGTCAGCTGGGTTCTCTTTGGTGCCGACGTGGCGCCAGTGGGCGTGCGGAAGCGAGCGCTGTATCTCCGACACACGATTCGCGACGTACGTTGTCCAGCGTACCGGGTGCTCGCGGATCCACGCGAGCGTCACTGTCGAGTCCGTCCATAGCTGCACCGGACAGTCGAGAGCCAAGACATCGAGCACACGCTTGGCCAGCTTCGTGAGCAGTTGGGCGGCGCAAAGTTCGAGTCGCGGAAGCGAAATTTGCTTGACGGGTGCCACTTTCGTTTTGGCCGCGACGAGCGAGGCTGAGCGCGAGGAGGCGACGACCAGGTAGACGACGGCGGCGTAAGCTCGTTCCGATGCATCCGAGAAACCATGGAGTTCGATATCGTGAGCTGCGGAGCGCGTGCCCATCCAGCGCGGCACGCGAACGTCGGCGATCCGAGGAAGATTTTCGTAGAGCGCGGTCCACTCCCGTGACTCGGCGCGCGGTAGCGAGTCGTCCCAGTCAATCCTCAGCAGCCAGAGAGATTGAAGGAAGATCTTGGCCCTCACCACAACTGGTGAGAGCCAGCCGAGTGGGTCGAAGAGCGACGCTATGGCCGAGAGAACTTTTCTCTTTGTAAGCGGCGGCTCGATCTCGAGCGGCGTGAGCTGGAACACGAAGCTGTCGCTCTCCGCTTGCCAAGAGAGCCCGAGCATGCGGAACGACGACTCGGCTGGCCAGGCGAAGCTCGTCCCGGTGGCGAGGAGCGGCGGCGCTAGGTTCGCGAGAACTTCCGGCGAATTCGACGTCCACTTCCTGAGCTCGAAGCCGCCCGCCCTGAGCAATTCGACCGTCTGGCGCTGCTTTGCGAGGCAGGAGGCCACGTCGTCCGCTCCCGCGAGGATGTCATCGACATAAACATCGGCGAGGAGAACGTCGCATCCCAGGGGGAAGCGCTCCTTTTCGTCGAGGGCGAGCTGGCATATGACTCGCAGCGCGAGGAACGGCGCGCACGCAAGTCCGTACGTTACGGTGCAAAGACGGTAAGCGACTCGCTGGCTACCCGAACCCCTTCTCCACAGGATGCGCTGCAGGTCGCGATCGTCGGGGTGTAGAAGTATCTGCCTGAACATTTTCTCCATGTCGGCCGAAAATACAATAGCGTGCTTTCTCCAGCGGAGGATGACGTCGAAAAGATCCGGGAGCAGCAGAGGCCCGGCGTGGAGTCGGTCGTTGAGCGAGATTCCGAGATTCGTTTTCTGCGAGCCGTTGAAAACAACACGAAACTTCGTTGTCTCGCTCGATTCCCTGATGACGCCGTGGTGAGGGAGGTAGAAGACTCGCTGCGGTTCGTGGTCTTCCGGCGGCACGAGCTCCATGTGTCCGAGGCGCTCGTACTCTGACAGAAAGTCGCGGTACGCTTCCGCGAAGGTGCTATCGCGCGATGCCCGCACTTCCATGCGGGACAGAGTGCGTGAGGCGGCTGAGAGCGAGTCTCCGAGCGAACTTGCCGATCCCTTCAGCGGCAACCGCACCATGTAACGTCCGTTCGGCTCACGCGTGTGCGTCGAGACGAAGTGGGCTTCGCACTCTTCCTCTTCGGCGGTAAGCGGCGCTGGGGATGTCATCTCTTCTTGCTCCCAGAAACGCTGCAGAGAAGATGATAGCGAGCTCTCAACCGAGAGCTGGAAGCTCGAGCACGACGAGCGCTCCTCGCCTTGCGGCGAGATCCTGCCCGAGAGAACCCACCCTAGGTGAGTGTTCTGGGCGATGGGGGCGTCGGGAGGGCCTCGACGCAGTCCCGGCAGTATGACTCGTGACAACGCCTCAGCGTCGAGAAGCAAGTCGACGCGAAGCCCCGACGAGAAGTCCGGATCGGCGAGCGCGAGGCCGTCGAGGTGAGGCCAGTGCGCTGCGGAGACGGACCGCGGAGGCGCGTAAGACGTGAGCCGAGGGAGCACGAGCGCCCCAACCTCGAGCTCATACCGCGCGTTGAGACGAGACGAGATCCTGACCGACACTCGGCCTCGAGAGTGCAGCGCAGCCTTGCCTCCAATCCCGGTGACGGCGACCGACGCGGATGCGCGCGCGAGACCCAGCCGCTGCGCGAGCGACTCCGAGATGAGCGAGGCTTCCGATCCTTGATCCAGCAACGCACGGACGCGCACCGGTGCGCCGCCCGCCGTGAAAGCGTTGATGACCGCGGTTGCTAGAAGGACGCGCGCAGTCGGCGCCGACGAGCCACACTGGGAGCTCAGCGCCGCGACGTTGGCACCCGGAGACGTGTCCGCGCTTTCGATGGGCGCCGATTGAGTCGACGTGCTGCTGGATCCGCCTGACACTCCGGCTGCGTCGGCGGTGCAGGCGTCGTGAAGAAGCGAGTGATGCTTGGCATTGCAAGTCTGGCAGAGTCGCTGCGTGCCGCATTCCCGAACGTAGTGTGGTCTGAGGCAATTCAAGCACAGCTTATGCGCGAGTACGAATTCCCTCCGCTCGCCTGCAGATTTACCGCGAAACGAGCTGCACGCCCCGATGTAGTGCTCCTGCGAACAGAGAGGGCACTTTTGCGGCGTCGCGGACGCGCGGGAGGCCTGATGCGTCTTCACCTGGTCCTTGGGCTTCGACTCCTGCTTCGGAGGGCGCGACGACGAGCCTGGAGCCTTCACGGCTGCGGAGGAGTCGGGCAGGAGCGGCTCGAGAGCCTGAACCGCGCAGATTCGGTTCGCGAGGAATTCCTGAAGCTCGGCAAACGTCGGTGGGGTTTTCTGCGAGCTGATACGGTTCTCCCACTCTCGGCGAGAAAGCGGGTCGAGCTTGTGCACCGTGAGATAGACGATGAAGTCACAGCACTCGTCGACAGGGCGGCCGAGAGCTCGCAATGCTGAAACGGCGTTGACGGTCCCGTTAAAAAGTGCCTTCAGTTCGGAGGACGACTCGCTGCGCATAGCCTCCAGACTGAAGAGGTTCGCAATGTGCGACGTGGTGAGCAATCGAGGGTTCTCGTAGCGTTCGATGAGCGTTTGCCACGCTGCGGTGAGATGCTGGGCAGTGATGGGGAGGGCTCCGACGAGGGCTGCTGGCTCGTCCACGAGGCTCATTTTCAGATAGTGCAGCTTCTGGATCGAAGAGAGAGCCGAGTTATCGCCGACCATCGACGAAAAAAGGTCGCGGAACGAAGGCCACGTGGCGAAGTCTCCAGCGAATTTCGGCAGGTCGATATGCGGCAGGTGATAGCCCGCAGTTGCGGGGGCTGCCGTAGGTGCCTCTTCTCTCGAGCCTTTGAGTTGCCGCGCAAGGTCGAGAAGCTTTCCCTTGTTTAGATAATAGCTATCTTCGGTCTGGGTGTAAACATCTTGCACAAAGTAAGCCAGCTTCCTGTCGGCTTCCGAGGCCGCAGTTTCAATTGCTTCGTGCGTCTCGCTGAACGCCTCCCACTTGGCGTCGAGACCCGTGATTTTCGCCTCGACTACTCCGAGCGTGATATTCGCCTGGCCGAGTCTCTTTAAATTGTCGAGCGTTCGCATGATGAGCCGCGATGCGCGCTCTTGTTTCGGGATAAGCCCTTCCATTGTATTGCGCGAGCAGCGAAGACAGTATAACGCGGCGCGGCGCGGCCGTGCTGCGAGCGGCGAGTGAGTGCGAGAGAGACTTACGTGTTGACAGGCTTAATCCGTGCAACGAACGCCAAGCGAGAGCCTCGGAGATCGCGATCGCCGAAAAACATTGGGGACGCCCTTGCGAGCGCGCGAAGGCTCGGTGCGTCTAACGCTCGGGTGCGAGAGCGAGAGAGAGAGAGACGTCGCAACAGTCGGGTGCGAACGCGCCCGAGCGAGAGCGACGGCGACCAGCGAGGCCGATGACCGACACGGAGACGCGACGCGCACAGCTGATGCCGCTGACTTCCGCGCTGTTTTCAGGATGTAACTGATGTGTGCGTGACACTCACACGAACTGCGCCGGGTCTGCGCGGCTGTACACTTGGGTGTGTCTGTCGGCGTAGGCCCTGGTAATGCTCGCGCACTTTACCGCACTAAGCCACTCGCGGTGCGTTTGCTTGGCGCTCCCACTGAGCCCGAGAAGCAGCAGAGGGAGATCGATGAAGACCGGGAAACTCGCATCGGCCGCAGCGAGATCAAGAGTTTTCCGCGCGCGAAAGTTGATTTGCTCGCTCGCTCCGATCCGGCTCGAAGGACCAAAAATGTTTGAAATAACGCGAGTATTTTGCCGGATGGAGCGAGAGGTGGGAAATCAAAGCAGGCACGGTTAACAGGCTAACACTCAACACTTTATTTTCAACCAACAATTGTAAATTTTTAATATTGTTACGTCAGGCCGTAACTTCGTGCTACTCGCACAAACGCACCCATAGTTCAGTCATGAGTTTCGAGACTTCAGGTGAAAGGGGGCATTCGGTAGACAAAAATACGAGCAACGGTCCCCGCAGGCCCCGGAAATTACAAAATCTGTTGACAGATAGCGCTGGGACAGTCGAGGTAAAAGTCGAGGTAAAAGAGTGCGGATGATGGTACAACAGGGCCCGATTTTTCGGAACACCCAGCTCTCTAGAAAGTGTCACCTACGCCCCTCGAGCGAGCGGGGATAGACGAAACTAGAGGCAGCGGGCGGATGGGTTATCGACCGCCAGCCGCGGGCCTTGCTTGACCACGCCTCTCAACGATCCTCGATCACTCGTTGCAGCCGAGCCCGCCTGTGATCACAAGAAAGGGAAATAAAAGAACTCTACTTAGCCCTGAGAGCTCGAAGATTATTGGGGACACCGGGTGAATGCCCTACGGTCCACCAAAATCGTCGTTGCATTTTTTGCCTCGGAAATCATGATTTGAACATGACGGAATTATAATTTGGCCAAGTAATAAAAACTATTCCTCCGCTTTTCTTGAAGACCCCCGTAAATGCACAGATTAAAAGAATAAGAGGATGCCACGAGACGAAATAATCAATGTCTCAAAGAACCTTTGGAACTCAAAAGACGGAGCCCCGTAAGATAACGAGGCAAAATGATTAAAAAGCCTATGAACAACCGTAAGGAATATAACATTCGACATGAGAATTTGTTAACATAAGAAAACGGTAATTTGTTAACATAAGAAAATGGGGAAAGAATTAATAGTCTATAAAATCGGGACGCATACATTTAAATATGAATAACTTTCAAAGGTTATAACATTCGACATGATAATTTGTTAACATAAGAAAATGGTAAAGGGATTAATAAGTTTATAAAATCGGGATTCATACATTTAAATACGGACAATTTTTGAAAAGTATAACATTTGGAAGTATACTTGTTAAAATAAACAAAAGGGTGAAAGGATCAACAATTTATAAATTGGGATTCGCACAATTAGGATAATTAGGAAAGTCAAGATACGTCCCCTCGAGAATATGAAGCTGCAATTTTATATAAAATTTGTAATGACACGTATTAGCAACGACAAGCGATGAACTTTCTACAACAAATTCGAGAAATTACAGTCTGTAAAATTCAAATCCGGGTCAATGCGATCTTGGTAAAAATTCAAGGACTCAGACAATGTACTCTATAGCAAACTTATAAGCTTATAAGCGAAGAAGTCCAAATAAGGCAACAACTGAATCGTTTCAACGAAAAGCGTGAACACCTGGGCGAAACATCGAGAAGACATTGACGAAAGAGGAAGCCGCCAAGGTGGAGCGAGGGCAAGGGACAGGCGCGGGGTCACGAGCCACGCGCGGAGCCGCGCGCGACCTGCGAGGTGCGGTGTCCTCTTCTAAACATGAGCTAGGGAGTCGAAGACCACGTAGACCACTACCCCTACCATCTCTCAATCGAAGGTCCCAATCATATAAAAAGACAAAAGAGAATCGACAAGCAAGCAGTGCGCCCCGAAAATTAGATCTACCCACGTCGAATCTCTGCCCGAGCATAGACCGAAACTTTAAAATCGAATTAACGACGAATTTCTGCCCGACCGCGGACTTAGAAAAAAATCATTTAAATCGATCACGGACTTAGGAAAAATCATTTAAATCGACCGCGGACTTAGAAAAAAATCATTTAAATCGATCACGGACTTAGAAAAAATCATTTAAATCGATCGCGGACTTAGAAAAAATTCAGCTTCGAAATTAAATCATATCGTGGACTTTGAAGAAAATCAGCTCCGAATTTAAATCGTAACGCGGACTTTGAAGAAAATCAGCTCCGAATTTAAATCGTAACGCGGACTTTGAAGAAAATCAGATCCGAATTTAAATCGTAACGCGGACTTAGAAAATTTCGAGCTCCAATCATCATTGAATTTTAAATCCGACCGCGGACTTAGATTCATTCCGTTCTTCGCCAAGATTTTCATTTTTCGTAATTCGAACCTTTGTCCTAGACGGGGACTTAGGAGTTCATAGACTTAGATAAGACTACAGTTTTGTATTCTCGGGCATCGACCAATTTTGTATTTTATTTTATAATTTCGCACGCTTCGTATTTCGAGAAATTTGTACATCCGAACTCTGAATTTTGTTACACCACGAGGTGCCGATTTTTGTGAACATCATCACGATTAATTACATGTTACCATTCTTTGTTGAGAAAATTCGGTTTATTTAATTTCCTCGTATTACAAATAAAATTCGACGGTTGCATTCTTAAATTTAGTGTCACCGTTTCTTTACGATCGTGTCCTTTCCATCTGCAGCATCAGCATCCAGTTCAATACAAAAAGGGTAAGTGAAATTTTTAATTATATCGGTGAAATATCATCCGCGCATTGTCTCGAGCCATCATCACTTCATCATCATCTCAGACCTCAGTCAAATTCCCTTTGGAGAAGCATTCGCAGCTCGTCCCCGAGTAATTTTCCGAAAGGTTAGACTCGAAACAGAGCTTGCGCGTTTAGTGTACTTCGTCGGATGTGGTATAGGGAGGAGCCTTCCTTCTTGACCAGAGCACGGGTAATCACGCTGAACCGCACTAATACGTGTAAACTTGTCGCTCGAGTAAAATCAACGACACTTTTGACGTAACAAATTTTTGGGGGCTCGTCCGGGATCTTAAGAGTGCTTCTTTAAATAGTTTGACAGGCCTGAACCATTTTGCGATTTACAATAATTTGACTTTGAAATTTCGTAACAACTACTCAATATATTACATGGACACTTTGGAAAAACTAGTAGAGCTTCACATGCGTATTGTTGAATTAGAAGCCGTCACTCAAGAACTTATTAATATAATTATAAAAGAACAATTTTTGAAAAAACTTTCTTTGAAAAAAATCAACCGGAAAAAGAACTCGGTGTCAAAACCTCAACTGAGAAGATCCCTCAGGAAAATATCAAGCTCAAAAAACGAATAGAAAGTGAAATTATTCTACCTGGCCAGATCGACGCCCCAAACCCGACGGACTTAAGGCACTTCTCTCACCAATAGAACTTACTGGCTCCTCTTACTCAGACACGTATCCCACGACCTTTTACCATCCTTTGAATAATTAGTGAGCAAATCTCGTTGTTTAGTAAGTAAAACGGAAACCTTCAACGAAAATTTTTTTTTTGGAGAAATAGAACAACGAAATCGAATCTAAAGGTAAGGCAGGTGATTACAGAGGTTTCACTCTGAGTCTCCTACCACGACCCCCTTTTTCCGTATATGGCAAGGAAACGTCGTGGTCGAAAAAATTATCAAGCAACAAAACTACAGTTGACTCATTCTGGAGAACGCAAAGTAAAACAAATCGAAGATTATTTTTGCAAAGAATACAAATTGATTCCAATTGACATCCCCACACCAACACCACCAGTTATATCCTCCATATGGGCTTCAGACCCCAGACTGTGGAAAACTCATAGTGAATTTCTCCAAGATAACATTGACACGACTTACACCGAGACTTACTGCTCTCCCGCAAGTCCGATTTCTCCGATAACACATTAAAAACAGCAGGAGATAAAATCTTCTCCACCTATAAATGTTGTGCGACTGGGTACAAAATATATTTCGAATAATAATTCAGTGGTGCGCACATTCATGTCAGATTAAAACAAAGGTCAACAAGAAGAGAGCAAAAACATACAAAAAAATCAAATATAATTACATCAATAGAACTCGCTAATAAAAAAAAAAATATATATATAAATAAAAAAAATATTATAAATGTACGGGACTCGTTCTAAAAACCTTCCGTTAGACGATAAAATACTGAATACATATCCCTGCGAACGAAGTCGACGTACAACAGGAGACAATACTAATACCCTTAACACAGTGACCGAAACCCACGAAATCCCCGAGACAGCAGGTAAAAGACCATTCGAAGAAACCGTCCCCGACTTTCCAGGAATCGCCGACTCGGAGAAAACCTCTGAATCAGAATCGGACGAATCAACAGAGACAGTTACGGAAGACGAACAAATCCCCGAACACACAGGAGGAAAAACAGTGAGAATTAGTTTCGAATCGGACAAAAATTTACAATCCGCGGAAATAACTGACGACGGCGTGAGAACTTATAGAATCGAAACCGACGACGGGGAAAATACGAAATCAGTAGACGAGAGTGACGACACAAAATCAGTCGATAGTGAAGATTTAAATAAAACACAAGTTTTCTTCAGATCACCCGAGGAAATTTCCGAAATAACACAGACGCAAGAACACATTAGAATCAGCGGACAAATACCCTCGAACACAGAAAATAAATCCCCTGGAAATAATTGGGCCTTAGTAGGATATATCCCAGACCCCATTCACGGGACCAACCAATATTTACTTATATCCAGCGATCGTAGTAACAAAGGTGAAACAATAGAGAGACCGCCTTCGGTCCCCGACCGCTCAGAAGTCCCCCTCGAGTCATTACAAGTGGCACGCGCCGAGGCAGGTAAAAATCCCCCCGGTCGCGCGGGCCCATCAACCGGAAATCACGCACTCCCGAACACCTCACCGGGATTATTTGGGACACCTTTAAGCACTTCAACGCCTCTCGAAGCTACCGAATATAAAACTGCTCTCCCCGACACCCCGAAGAATACGACAAACCAAAACCGCGCGGTAAAATCAATATTGAAAAGATCGAAAATCGTACCAAGGAATTTATTAGAAAGTCTATCGCATTTTTTCCGAAATAAGGAACCCGCTCCCGGGTGTTCTAAAGATCAGCCTAACGAGAATACAGATAAAGACACAAACGCGGAATCAGGGACAAAACCAAAAACAGGCATAACTGAAGAATCCGAAAATCCCGTTCACAAAATGGGATTACACAATCAAACCCTTTCACTGAGGGATGCCTTAGCGGTAATCCCTAATTATGACGGGCACACCATGTCGCTCGGTTTATTCATTCAGGGATGTAGGGAAGCCTTGGCTATGATGGGACCAGGCGCCGAAGTAAATCTAGTGAAAGCCGTGCGGATAAAAATAATCGGAGAACCCCGCAGAACAATACAAGAGAAAAATTTTGATACCATTTCTGACTTGGAACAATTTCTTAAAGAAATCTACGCACCTAAACGTAATATTTATCAACTTCAAGGGGAATTAGGATCAATATATCAACTCGACAAAGAATCAGTAATAACCTACGCGAATCGCATAAGAGATCTGGGAAAGGCAATACTCGAAAATTATGAGGGAGATATTAATCACCCGCTGTCAGCAGCATTTATCGAAAACACCAGAAAAAGTCTGCCTACTTGTTTTCGACACGGATTAAAACCTGAAATCGAACAACGCTTAGCTCCGAACGATGATTTTGAATACTTAATTAGGCAGGCAGTGCAGATCGAGAAAAATTTAGTCTCACAGGCAATCTTGAGAGGCGCCATGCCGGAGACACCTAAGGCCCAGGCTAGTAAAACCGAGGGGCGGCGCGGCGTGCATGTAGTAGTGAGCGAAGAGCCGACGTGCCAGTTGTGTGAGAAGAGGGGTCACGTAGCCAAAGAGTGCGTGAGGAAAGAGACGGCCCAAACGCAGGTAGCACGCGACCAATCGTACGGAAAAGAGATAAAGAACCCACCCGTATGCCAGGTGTGCACGAAGACCGGCCATTCAGCCGACAAATGTTTTAAAATTTTTCCTCCTTTAAACAACAGCAAGCCCAACACTGAAGCCCCTGCATTAACAATTTGCCAGGTATGTAACAAACGTGGGCACACCGCCGATCGATGCTATAAAATTTTTCCCCCGGGAAAAAGAGAAGATGAAAAAAACACATTTTGTCAGTTGTGCAAAAATAACGGCCATACAGCCGATAAATGTTCGCGATTGCCTTCTTCGTCCTTCAGACCAGTGCATCCGTCGCAAGTACAAGTCCCGCAAAATCTGAGATACCCGAGTCCGAACGAAGTAAGATGTCAAATTTGCAAAAAAGAAGGCCACGGAGCTCATATTTGTCCATTTCGTAATAATCATTCGCAACCACTGACCAATAATGCTGGTAATAATCGTCAATATATGGAACGACCCAATAACGCCGCAGATCCTTCACGGCCGTGTCATTATTGCAAACAACTTGGGCATTTTATTCGCGATTGTCCCGTTCGTCCGAACAACGGACCGAGATATGGCAACCAGGGAAACGAGAATGGTCTCCCGAGCAAGAGCGCGGTGAGGGAGACTACGCAGGCCGAGCGCTCGATCCTCCGTATCGCAGCCAGCAGAGCGAGTCGAGCGTACGAGTAATTCGAATATTTAATATCCACTTGAACAACGAGGGCAGCGTGCCCAGTGTAATGACGACAGCTCCCGAATTAACACGACCCGTTTTGCTCATGATCGACACCGGAGCCGGACCAAATATTATCAAGGAACAATTCTTAGACCCCAGTACCCCGATAGATCAGGGAGAGATACTCCAATTAAAGGGAATCACAAAAAATTCTATCTATACGCACGGTTGCGTCACGATTCAAATATACGGACGCTATGCTACCTTCCATGTTGTCGGTTATGATTTTCCGATAAAAGAAGCCGGAATTTTAGGATCCGATTATTTAGATGGAAATAGAGTAAAAATTGACTACGAAAATCGACAATTAGAAATGCAAAGCGTAATAATACCATTCGCGACGCCCGAAACCATGGTCGTCCCTGCTAAATCTACCAAGTTGTGTTACGTAAGAGTAAAAAATTTGTCCATGAGAGAAGGTTATTTACCTCCGATGAGTACAGTAAAAGGCGTAGAAATACAAGATGGCTTTGTTAAAAATAATAACGGGAAAGCATATATTTACATCACCAACAGTAATAATTGGGACGTTGAATTGCATGTACCCGTAATGGAATTAGAATCCCGAGAATATTCCAACGAAAATAAATTGAGTAAAAATAAGAGTTACGAAACCGAATCAAGTTCAGAAGACACTTTTCGCAATTCAAAGAAAGAACGCGGAACTGCACCAGAACCATCGCCAGTAAAAAGAGAAATATCCCCGGAAAAAAATATAACGACACGCAGTGAATTAGAAACGAAATCGCAAGTCCCTAGGAAAGAAACTCCCGAGATTAGCCCGAATCAAGTAAACGAAAAGAAAAGCGAAATGAAAAATGATACAGAGAGAAATAAATATTATGAAGCCCAGACAATGAATTACACGAAGAACCCAGAAACTAGTGGAAAACCAAGAAGTTTTGATTTTTATCCTTCACAGCCCCTGATAAAAGTAGATGACTCGAAAATTTGTGGAAATATGGAAAATTATGATGAAATTGAAATTTGTTCTCTTGCAATAGGGAAACCTGACACCGAGGAACGGGCAGGACCCATTGAAGTTGAAAATTTGTGTGATGTCGCATGGACAGTAGGGGCAGAATCCCTCGAGGATGTCGACAGTCACGATCTTGTAAAAAATCGAGTCTTTGAACAATTACCGGGTAAAGAGATAGAATTAAAGAAAGAAACGTTCAAGGAAACCAATCCCAGTAAAGAGGAAGTAAACAATTGTCAATCAGGAAAACCAGATATTAAAAATGAATCGAGTAAAAATGAAAGTAAAAATAGTGGTTGCCAGTTACGAATCGAGATACCTGACACCGGAGAACGGGCAGGAACGATTCAAGGAAATATTAAGAATAGTATGAATTTCGCATGTACAGTAGGGACAGAATCCCTCGAGGATGTCGAAAAAGTCAGTTCTATGAAAATCTCAGATCGTGAAAAATTATTAGAAAAGGAAAGAAAACCCAGGAATGAAATTAGTAAGAACGAAATAATGAATAATCAATGTAATAATCGAGTTAACGATGCAAAGCCATTGGCAAATAAGGAATTATTCACGGAAATTAAACCGGAAGTTCGCGAAGATCAAAATCAATTGAATAAAATTTATACGGAAAAACCAGAAGAATACTCTCAGAAAAGCACGGAAATAAATATGATAGAAATTGAAGGCTGTAGGTCAGTAGTGAAAAATAAAAAAACCGACGAAACAGAGACAACGAGAAAAGGGTGTCACTCGGACTTTTCGGAGGCACGGGTGCAGGCGACGCCGCCAGTCCCCGCCGAAGATACGCTGGTGGCCTACCCAGAATTTATGAGGGTCAACTCGCTCACCGAAGGAGCCGAAGCTAGGACCGATATTAAAAAGTTGGAGCATAACGAAATAATGAATCAGGAAAATACTTTTGAAATAGATAAAATCCAGGAAAACGCGGAAAATAAATCGGAAGAAACACCAGATTTTGAAGCAAAAATAAATGAAGAAATTGACCTCGAAGAATGTATAGAAAAAAAGGATCGCAAATTAAGTGCATTAATAAATGACGTAAACGCCACTTCAAGATCGCGAGACAATGAAAATACGCCTGGCAAGTCATCGGAGGGTTCGCCGCCTGCCACTGCGCTGTTACCCACGAGTAAAGAACGGGATAAAATCAAAATGAAAAATCAAATTGAAGCCAATAAACATTCGACCATACATTACGAAATTATGGACGTTGCTTTAGTACAAAGGTTAAGCAGTCATAACTTATACAGAGAAATCCAATCTCCTCTTAACGAATTCCCGTGTTATGTAGTGACAAAAGAAATATCGAATAATCGCTTGGAACAAATAAAAAAATTATTGAGACTCACGGAGTTGAACGAAGAAGAGAAAGACAGTATAGAAACGCTATTAGAAGAAAGTGCACATTTGTATCAAATTCCGGGAGATTTATTAACTTGTACAACTATATTGCGACATTGCATCCCAACGACGGATGATCTTCCCATCAATACTAGAGGTTATCGTTGGCCCGAATGTACTAAAGAAGAGATAGGTAGACAAATAGAAGACATGCTCAGCAAAGGAATAATAATACCGTCCACTTCGCCGTACAACTGCCCGGTGTGGGTCGTGCCTAAGAAAGCCGACTCGCAAGGTAATAAAAAATGGAGAGTTGTGTTCGACTACCGCGCCCTGAACGAAAAAACTATTGCCGATGCATACCCAATTCCCAATATTAATGACATACTGGATCAACTCGGTGGAGCGCAATATTTCTCCGTATTTGATCTAGCTTCGGGTTTTCATCAAATAGAGGTAGCCCCGGAAGACAGACATAAGACCGCCTTTACGACACCGCGAGGCCACTACGAGTTCGTGAGAATGCCTTTCGGCCTACGGAACGCCCCTCCCACCTTTCAACGAGCAATGGATCTAACACTAAGCGGACTCCTTGGACAGGGCGTGTTCGTCTATTTAGACGATATAGTTATATACGCCAACAGTTTAGAAGAACACGGAAAAATATATCGCGAATTAATGAAACGCCTACAAGCCGCAAATTTTAAATTACAACCCGACAAGTGCGAATTTTTGAAAAAGGAAGTCGCATATTTAGGTCACATAATTGGGAATAACGAAGTACGGCCCGATCCAAAAAAATTAGAAGCAGTACGTAATTATCCGGTGCTAAAAAACATTAAAAACATCCGTCAATTTTTAGGATTAACGGGATACTACAGACGATTTATTGAAGGATACGCGAAAATCACTAAGCCTCTCACAGCTTTATTGCGAAAAGAAAATGCTTTCGAATGGGGAACCGAACAACAAGAATCATTTGAAATACTAAAAGAAAAACTCTGTTCCGCTCCTGTATTACAATACCCGGATTTTTCCAAACCTTTTATTCTCACAACGGACGCCTCAGGCTACGCTATCGGCAGCATCCTATCTCAGGGAGAAATTAACCACGACCACCCATGTGCCTACGCCTCGCGAGCTCTAAGTCAAGTCGAAGAGCGATACGACACGTACGAAAAGGAAGCGTTAGCGATTGTATATTCGATACTGCATTTCCGCCCGTATTTATATGGACGACGTTTTACCGTGGTGACGGATCATAAACCGCTTACGTGGTTCAGAAAAGCCACCGACGGCAATCCGAAAATCTTACGCTGGAGACTAAAATTAGCCGAGTACGAATATGAGATAGTATACAAAGCCGGGAAACCTAATGTCAACGCCGACGCATTGTCAAGAAACCCAGTAGAAAAATCAATCACACCCAACGACATTTTCACAATACGAATTAATCCAATAAATGACAACAGAACTAAATTCAGACGGAAGTTAACGGACGCGGAAATTTCACAATTATTGGAAGAAGAGTCGGACGATGACATTACGCACACCGACGACGAGATCGAACCTACACAACCCTACACGGAAACAGAAGAATGTAACTGGGAATTAGAGGCCCTCGACCCTAACGAACCGCCAGCGAAAACAGACCCAGTAACTGCTACGACCCGAGAGAGCCCAGAGGAAGCCCTGTCGACCACGAGCATAAAAAACACGGTAGACCCGCGTAGAAATGGAGAATTAAAAAAGGGACTGGAGGACATCGTAAAAGTCACACAGAGAGGGCCCGTGACGAATACCGAAGATGACAGACGATCGCTCCAAGATGGAATCAATAATGAAGGCGAGGAGAAGGAAACTCTGCATGACGATCAGGTGCCCCGCGACGAGACCGAACTCGACGACGATGAAGATAGCATATCAAGGAGAAAGAAAAGACATAAAACGAGACCCCTCGAAGATCGTGAGTCCGACGCATCGGGCGACGAAGACAATGTTTCTGACACCTCAGAGGCTAATTTATTGCCTTCCCCGGAGACACGTGCACCTACGACCGGAAGAGTAGTAGCCAGCAATGTTAAGCTATCCCGTGACCTACTTTATACAAGAAGAGATAATTTGGTATTCTTTGTCTCAACTGATGGGGAACCCGTAGACTCCGGAGCTGTAATGCTAAAAGATAGAGATTGTTTACCCAAACTAAAAAATCTAACGCTGAATAAAGCGCAATCCATTTCCAAAAAACATGGCAGATTTAATTTGGCACTTCCAATCACCGATAAATCGGGAGAAGGACCCAGCCTAATACTCGGAAATATCGTGGAAGTTTTTAAGAGCGCCCGACACTTAATTGAAAAATTGTCACTCCAGATAGTCAGTATAGCCAAGACAAGTCACATCTTGAACGTTCCGTGGGAGGACATTGTAACACAGCTTCGTTTAATTTTCGCTCATAGTGACGTAAAAATTATTATTTGCCAGGGACTAATCAGAGAACCGCCCCCGGAAGATCGTTATAAAATTATTGAAGAAATGCATTCTTCAGCTGTCGGCGGACACAGAGGAGTTGGCAAAACCTATAATCGAATTCGCCACGATTACTATTGGAAGAATTTAAAGGAAGAAATTCAACTATTTATTCAACGTTGTTTGCATTGCCAATTAAAAAAATTAGTCAGAACAAAAACTAAAATGCCAATGATTATCACCGACACACCGGCGATAGCCTTTGATAAAATTGCAATGGATATAGTAGGCCCGCTTCCCAAGACAGATCTCGATAATGAATACATCCTAACCATACAAGACCAATTAGCTAAATATTCCGTGGCAATACCACTACCCAACGCGAGGGCTGTGACCATAGCCGAAGCCTTTGTTAAAAGATTTATTTGCTATTTCGGGTCACCGAAAGCAGTACTTACCGATCAAGGCAGTAATTTTTTGAGCAATTTCCTTCAACAAATCGCGAAATTATTTAAAATTCGAAAGGTTAGAACTACCGCGTTCCACCCACAATCCAATGGATCATTGGAAAGATCCCATCATGCCCTCGGCGAATACTTGAAACAATTTACCACAAAACAAAAGAATTGGGATGAATGGGTAGAAATGGCCATCTTTAATTACAATACGAACGTTCACGAAGGAACAAAACACACGCCGTACGAAATGGTATTCGGAAAAAGAGCGCGAACTCCCTCCAATATGCCCCCGTCGGAAATGGAGAAACTCGCGACTTACGATGATTATTTAACGGAACTAGTAACACAAATACACGAAATTCAAGGAATGGGACGGAAAAATTTGATAGACTCAAAAGAAAAATCTAAAGAATATCAGGATAAAAAAATAAATCCCATCACGCTTAAAGTCGGTGAACCGGTATTTTTGCTTAAAGGACCCAAACCAGGGAAACTCGGCGATCACTACACGGGACCACATGAAGTCACGGCAATATTAACGAAGGGTAACGTACGAATAAAACTCCCGAGAAAGGAGTTAGTAGTGCACACTAATCGACTAAAAAAATCAAAGATCCCCATAGAATAATTTGAAGCACAACGTGAACAAAATAAAGGGACTAATAATAATAATTTAAATACATGCACGAATACGCCTATCCTGTGTCGCAGAAATTATAAAAAAAAAAGAGAGAAAAAAAAAAGCAACATAAACAATCAATCATTTAAATTGTTAATTACATTAATTAAAAAAATATATATATAATAATAAAATATTGCAGAAGGTAAATCATGGCAATAAGAGGTTGTAACTTCACTTATGGTTTCGAGCAGATACGACTTGAAAGTTTTGTAAATTGGCGCGTCGCTAATCCCGATCCGGGTAAATTAGCCGCAGCAGGATTTATTTATCTCGGTACAGGGGATTTAACTAAATGCTTTTGCTGTCAAAGAATAATTGGAAACTGGAGAACTAACGATGATCCCAAAAATGTGCATCGAAAATGCTCGAGTGATTGTAAATTCGTCAGAGGACTCCCGTGTGGTAACGTGCCTCTCCCCGATCCCCCTTTTAGGCTTCCCATCGTCTCAGCGGGACAACCGCCCGTCCCCATCACCGAAACAGCGGCGCCCCAAGGCCCATTAACAATCGCTCCGGTGATGAATCCCATACACCCAATGTACGAGAATTTCATGACTCGCATACACTCTTTCGTTACCTGGCCAGCGAGTATACCGATAAGAGCGGTGGAAATGGCAAAAGCAGGGTTTTTCTACACAAGAATAAAGGACATAGTAAAATGCTACTTTTGTAACCTCACGATGAGCAATTGGCGAGCTCACGACATCCCGTCGCAACAACACGCTTTTCGACAAGCAAATTGCCGCTATCTACAATCATCGACAGACGTTCAAACAGAAGCCGAGGGTTTTTTGAGAGTATCTCTGTTTATGACCACCCCTTATTTTGGGCCGGAACCTCGTCAGTCTGACCCCGTACCGATGAGCGGACCGATTCACGAAATAATAGAAACTACGATACCGATTGCCCCGGGAAAGAAATCAAGGGGACAACTACAGTACTCACAGCAAACGTCGTAAGAAAGGGAGTTAATAACTTTTCCTTTAAACACGGATGATAATTCAACAATAAATTACGATAGTGAACATACCAAGTGACACCACGTCTCAACAAATTCACGTATCAATTATAAAATCGATTATTCAAGTTAGTGAAACGATATTTTTTCTTAAAGGTAGCGACGAAAGAAAACGCACGGAAAAATCGGAAGCCCGCAAACAACCTCATGACATTGTGCCAGTAAAATAAAAGAAAAAAAAACGGTAAAGTACCGGTTGAATTTTAAATAATAAATAAGGGGATCAAGGACAAAAAAAAAATTTTATAACAAGTAATAAAAACGACTTCGTAACCAATATTAACAAAATAACAACGTTTGAAAGAATTGAAAAAAAATATATAAATACGTATAAATTAATTAACCACAGGGAAAGGTTAATGCACTAAAATTAACGAATTTTCGGAATAAAATTACATCAAAAGAAAATATCTACAAAAAAAAATATATAATAAATAATAATAGTAATAATATGTCGGTACTAACAATACACGAAAAATATCGATTTGAACAAGTTCGATTAGACAGCTTTCGGAGATGGAACTTGCATATAATAAATCCCACGGCTCTCGCCGCCGCAGGATTTTATTACACGGGATGGGAAGATACGGTTAGCTGTTTCGATTGTTTAACAACGATCATTACGTGGGAGGAAAACGACGACCCCATGGTCAGACATCAAAAAGAGCATGAGCACTGTCGATTTGTAAGGAAAGTCGCGTGCGGGAATGTGCCCATAGGCATTGACCCACGTATAGTCCCGTCATACTCCATGCGAGCAGAGACACCAGAGCTCCCCGAACTGCTCGAGGGATACGGTACTCTGAAACAATATGTACACCCGGTAGAACCGCTCTACGAGGGATATAAGAAGAGAAAGGACAGTTTTAGTGGTTGGCCGAAAAAACACGGAAATATACTAAACCCCGATACTCTCGCGATGGCAGGATTTTTCTATACTGGAACAAAAGACAAAGTAATGTGTTTCCACTGCGGAGGAAAAATTCGCAACTGGAAACCCACCGATAATCCCTGGGAACAGCACACCCGATGGTTTCCATATTGTCAATTTATTTACATGACCATTGGCTCTCCTCGCGTCTCCCCGAGCCGTAGTTCGACTCCCATATCAGAGGAAGATCAAAACCGCGGTGTCTCCGCCCGTGAACAGGTGCCTTCCCGCGAGGAACGTCATTACAAACGAAAATCCACCGCGCTGAACGGGACGGTCCCTACACGCGCGAACGGAAGAGCGAGAGTCTCCCGAATCAACCGACCCCCGACCCCCGGCCTCGCGGCACCGAACTCGACTCCCGTAACCTCCAGTCACTCTGACACGTCCGAAGCAACCGAAACTGAGTTATGCCAAACCTGTCATTCCCGGGAAATAAACGTAGTATTTTTGCCGTGTATGCACTCGACTAGCTGCGCAAAGTGCGCCAGAACTAAGCAATTATGCGATCAATGTCAGCGCAAAATAGATTACACCATGAAATGCACAATGGTATAAAGGAAAAGCTAACACGAAAGGAAGTCAAAACGCGTTTTTTTTATCATAAGAAAAATTGCAAACAATCACAAAAAAAAAAGGAGAAAAAAAAACTTCCTTCGGTGTTAACTCGACAATAAAAAAAAAAATACGAGAAGACGGGTTGCAAGTAAAAATGTCACTCTTTATTTTTTACAAGGTACAGGTTCCGTGTCGCGAAAATAACAAAAAAGGTGTACGCATAAATCTTCATCGGCAGACACCAGCCCCTGAAATCAAACAAAGACACAGAAAGTTATAGAAAAACCCCCAGCGAAAAAAAAAAAAAATTAACATATATAACGACTACAACGATTGAGACTCCGGAAAAAAAACATTCGTAATAACATTACCTGCTACCAAAAAGGTGAGCAGCGAGAAATAAGGACGGACCCTCGGTGGCCACGCCGTCCCCGAATACCCTTGACGAGCTAGAAAAAAAAAGAGTCGGAAAATTCCCGAAATTAACGAATGCAATAAAAAAAAAAGGGAGAGAGAACCAGGAATATTTTTCCCACCTCTTTTTTATGGTCCGGTAACGAGTCATGACCAAATAACCTGCGAAGTCCCAAAGGATCGTCCCCAAGGCCCACGCTAGAAAACAGGCTAAACAAAAAAAAAAAAAAAAAAAATATAAATAATAATGATAACAATAATTTTCCCATCGCGAAAAAAATAATACATAAATCTACAGGAAAGTTTATCAATTTCAACTCACTCGAATTCGACTTGTCTCTTCGACACACGCCGCACGTGGACCACTGTTTGGATGGCCTGTAATAGCGAGGTATCCTCGTCCAACAGAACCAGAAGATAATCCATCATGTCTTGGGTCCATGGTTCCCAGGTCCGAACGGACAGATAAGGCCCATCAAGGTCGTAATGTTCGGGGACCCAGAATGAAGCTCTCCCGACCTCCAAGCGTCGCGACATAGGCTCCATCCCGAACAATTGGCGCAAATCAAATGGACCAGCAAAAAAGTCGTCCTCCCAACTATTCAAAAAAAAAAAGGGGAGAAAACACGTAAAAATAAAATTAACAACGCTATAAAAATACGATAATTAATCAAAACACCAGAAAAAAAAGTAAGAAAAGCGATAATAAATACACTTTTACTCACATCAGTTGATTCACAATGCGTCGCAACCCACGAGCGACACCAACGATATCACCGCGCCACACGACTCCCCGCCCGTCACTTTCACAAGGGCTCGCGAAATTTTGACTGTCTTCCAGTGACTCCAGAGTAACCGCGAGATAGGTTTTCAAATTTTCCAAAACCACGGCAGTCATTGTATTTGATTGAAAAGTGATAAGACGACAAGAAAAAAAAAGAAAATATGGATATAGGAAAAAAAAATAATAATGTCTCCAAAGATACCACGATGGAATCGTCTCTAAGAAACAATCACGAATGAATGAACTAGGAAAAAAATATTGGAGTTACTCCGGGATATCAATCCCCACTTAACTATCAAAAGGGACACGCCCGCTTGGATAAAAACTTAGGAAAGTACCTAGCCCTTCCCCACCACCTATCTCGATGCGATGCACCGACTCACCGATTCGTTGACCTACTTACGCACCGAGACCCACCAATCAAGCACGACCGGACGACACGTAACGGATTGAATAACCGAATAATGGAAGCCGGAAAACACCTACACGTGAAAATACAAATATTCATACACAACTAATAAAACAATAAACGGCCGATCTTGGAAATCAAAATCAAATGAAGCACGGAAACTTAACAAAAAAAAAAAAAATTTTTTTTTTAAATTAACACGAAAATAAAATAAATAAATAAATAAATTCTGAGGAAAAAAAAAAAATACGAATAAAAGAGGAAGAACTAGAGGACAAAGACCTCATTATTTCTGAATATTTATGATTAAAGGCAAGCAACGATGTACCATCTGCTGCTCTTGCTCCTATTCGGAGGATGCCTCGGGTCGCCGGAATTCGAGATCCAACATATCAAAAATGACGCCGGACTGTACTACGAGAAATTGCAAGACGTGTATTTGGCGCGAGACGAATGGAAATTGGTAACGTTCTTCGATTTAAGACCGATCGAAAACCGACGGCCTACTTTTTTGCATCTACCCTTGGACACAATGGAGGAAGAATGTCGGATGTTTTTATTTGACCGGTGCACCTCACTCGTTAATAGAAAGGATTTGGAATACAAAGCGAAATTAATTATTGGCAAGTTCAACCTCCTATACAAATTAAAAGGAAAAACTCTCGGCGATCTACGTAGAATATCTTCGAGCAACGAAAAAATAACTAGAGGACCATTATTCGAAGAAATGCCTGAAACTATAGCAAAATTTATTGAAACCGAATTCGAGAAAGCTAATGTCAGCGAAGATGGAATGGTAAGGCTAACGAACGACCAGACGCATATAGTGAAATCAGAATATCGCGTCATCGGGGAACACTTAGAAGCGATGGAAACACTCCATAATAGAGCGTGGTCCACATTAAACACGAACCGCAGTTTAACCAAGCAATCCAGGGAGGATTACGCTTTGAGAATTCTCGGGTGGAGGAACAGCGTGGAGCCGGTCCTCAAGGCCTATTTATCCAGCATAAAAACTATAATCGACATTATACATTTTGCAAAAATGGGATTGCTTCACCCAGAATTATTAGGTCACGAGACTTTGGAAAAGGTCGCTCAGGATTTTGCCACCTCTGGCCAGTCGTTAACGTTCCCCGTAGCGGTCAACGACGGACCGGAAGCACTGATAAGAATGTCGCGAATCACCTTAAGTTACCAAGACGGAAAAATCGTAATTATAATGCACATTCCCCTAATAGAACCGAATGCGTACTCTCTGTTCAGATTACACTCTTACCCCACAACGCAATTTCTCGGGGAAAATACGCTAGTAGCCGCGTTCATACAACCGAAAGCGCCGATGATAATTTTGTCATGGGAAAATAAAAAATATATGGAGTTCTCCAAGGGAGAACTGAATAACTGTCTCTCTCACAAGGACTACAAAGTGTGCGTTCCCTTCAAACCAATTTTTGACATAACACTTTCGCCGATTTGCGAAACATTAATAATCACTGGAAACCTGCATCAAATCTACAGTTTTTGCGACATAAAATTGGTTAGAAATCAAGGCCCACATTGGAAACGATTTGGAAAGACCAACCGCTGGTTATTTTATCTACCTGACAGGGAACGAATGGAGATCGTCTGTGGAAACCATACGCAAATCACACCAATCGCAGGAAGGGGAATTATTCAGTTACGCGAAGGATGCTCGGGGCACACTAATTACACCAGTCTTATAGCCACGCGAGAAACCGGAGCCACCCTCGAGGACCAATATGTACCGGCAGCCACATTAAACGTTACAACATTGTTCCCAGACATCGCCGATTACCAAAAAGAATTAGACGCGATAATACCCCAAGTGTACAGACCTTTATGGGTCCGCGAGACAAACGGGCTTCGGTACGAAATAACGCTAAAGGAATTGATAGCAAATCTTGAAGGATTTAAATCAGAGCGGGAAAAAGAAACGGCCAGAATAATTCGGCTAAAAAGCCAAACCGCTATATTTACAGTACCACTCATCGTAATTTTACTCTCAGCATCACTAGTCGGAACGTTAATAATCTATATGTGGTATAACGCACAACAAAGGATAGTAACGACTGAAGATACTGTCAGCTACCGTCGCGCGCTAGACCCAGAATTTAATGTACGATTCAATGAAGCAATATACAACGTCCCGGGTACACCCAGGCCCGTCGACTCCGAAACCCTGAGGCGATTAACCCGACGCACATCGGCGACCGAACCCACAAGTTCAATCTCTTACAATCAAAGGGAGGGAGAGGTCACGCCAATGTTAAACCCAGAGGAACCGATCTACATGGCCATGAACCATGGAGTTTTATCCAACCGTATGACTCAACCCCCGCCTATGTTACCGCCATTTCCCCCAGACTATCAATGAAAACAGAAATAAGGAGAGAAGAAAGAAAAAGGGAGAAAGTATGCTCAAAAAAAAAAAAAAAAAAAAAAAAAAAAAAAAAAAAAAAAAAAAAAAAAAAAAGAGAAGAAGAAAAAAATATATATATATATTATATTTCCTGGAGTTAAAATTAATCCACCGGTATCGGAAGTCTTTTGTGCATATATTGAAAAAAAAAAAAAAACACAAAAATAAAGAAAAAAAAAATATTATTAACCCCGGGATTCGAACCCACAACCCTATGGTTGCGAGGCGGGTCCTTTACCGCTCGGCCATTTGGGTCAGTGTAAGGCCCTATACAATTCATTTCTCATATGCTTCAAAAATAGAAAAATAAATAAAAAAAAAATATAAAATCAATTTTCACCCACAGAATTCGTACATTCAATGTGTACTAGGGTGATAAAATTGGTTAATTAATTTTGGTGACACCAGGATAATGCATTTTCCAACATTTTCCACGGTGCAAGGAAAAAATGATAAAAAAAAAAAAAAGAAAGAGAGGAAAATATGAGAGAAAGAAAAAGAAAGGGCTGAAAACAAAAGGGGGAGCATTCCTCGTCGTAAAGACGAGCATCACATCGCGTCATCCGCTCACCGATCGGGTGACGGACCGCCGGCAACTCATACCTATAAAAAAAAAAGAGAAAGGAAAGAAAGGGATATGGCATGTTTTTTTTTTTTGTTCTCAACGAACTATTACTGTTCGGAGAACTACAAAAAAAAAAGAGAGAGAAAAAGAGAAAAAAGAACCCACCAATGATCAATGAGTGTAAGAACACTCAGAGGCAGTAACCCATGTGGACACCGCGCGGAACGCTGTCGCGGCCTCACCTCGCGAGGAAGAACCGACCAACCGAGCGACCAACTGACCGACCAACCAATCGACCGCCCGAACGACCAACCGACCGACCAGACCGATGAAATCCAACCAAACGTCCCCAGCAACCAACCGAGTGAAGAAAACCGCATTGGCAAGTGGGCAGAACCACTTGTGCCATACTTAAAATTAAAGAGAAAGGGGAATCTCGCAAAGAAAACCAACACAAATACGCCGAAAATTAAAGTAAATTTTTTTTTATTTTATTTTTTTTTAAACCTAATACAAAAGGAAATCTTAATAATAAAATAAACGAAGAAAAAAAAAAAAAAAAAATATTATTAATAAGAATCGTTTCTTAAAAATTACTCGAGGGCGAGGTAGTAGTCGTCGCGATGCCCCCGGGTGTCGTACACCAGGCGGATGTTGCCATTCCGGTCCAAAAACCCGGGCTGGCGACGCACCTGGGCTGGCTCGCCCAGCTCGCAACGTACACAACGGCCGGTCAGCGGGAGAGGGGCCCGCATCTCCTCCCAGTTGTCCGGGAACGTCCTGACCCCGGTGTAGGTATTAACCTCCACCGTTATCTCGTCGACCTTGTGCCAGCAGTGGTATCTGCACAGGCCCGGGTATCGCGGACGCCGGTCGAGATCTGAAAAAAAAAAGAAAAAAAAAATATATATTAATAAAAATCAATAAGAATTTTTTTTTACAAAAAAAAAAAATAATAAAAAATTTTTTAATAATAAATAATAAAACGAAGAAACTCACCCAATATTTCGGGCACCCTAGCCCCCGGATGCGTGGGCAGCGGCTGTTTCGGTTTAATATAGGCAGCCAAGGCCGCCCTCTTCTCCTCGATCCACTTCTGGTCCTCGGCGGAGATGGCGAAACCAACTGAAAAAGAAAAAGAGAAAAAAAATACACAACATTAATACGTAGATAAGGGCAGGAGTATTAATATTGCAAAATACAACTTACCATTGTACTCGGAGCTAGCTCCGGACGCAGCGGACGAAGAAGACGATGAGGCCATTGTATATTTTTTTTTGGAGAAGTTACTTTTGTGACAAAAGAAACGAGAATGACTTTGAGTTAAAATTTTCTTAACGAAGAAAACTTCACGACAGCCTTTTTCCCCACTCGTCACAATTTTCTCCCAACAAACACCCTCACGCCACGACTCACTGGGCAGGTAGAACCATGAAAAAATGGAAAGAAGGGATAGACAGCGAGAAAAGCTAACGCGCGCGACAAAATATTCGGAACCCAGGTAGCTAAAGAGGAAAAGGGTAAAGGTGTGTTTTAACGCCATATTACAGATGAGTCCGACAAGGAGGGAGCCATGGAGCGTAGCAATACTACTTCTGTACCGCCTCCTACTCCCCGCGGACGCCCTGATTGGTTACGACTGCGGAGGAGCCTCAAGCAACATCACCACCTTATCTTTATTGGAAGTAGGGGAATGCAATATTCCACAACCCGAGGTTAATGTTACTAAAACTTACATACAATTAGTGCAAATCAACCAATACGGGTCAATACACGTAATACAATGCAAAGTCGAAATTTTGCGCACGATAAAAAAATGCGGAATGTTCTCGCACACCATGGACGTACCTAACGGTGAATATGCTTATGTCGACGACATATCACTAGATCGCTGCCGACAAATGCATCGCCAGGGAAATATAAAAATCGGAAACACTGAAATCGTTGGAATAAAAGCGAACCATACTACCTCCAGGCCCGTGTCAATTAGCGGAAGCTTAGATTCAGACGGCAAGTGTCAAGGAGTTTATTACTCTGATCCCTACGGTAATTGGGATAATGTAATAGTAAAAGGGACGGTGAAAATATCTTTGAGAGATTATACGGCCGAAGTGAATGTTGACGCCAACAAAGTACATTTACGCTCGGGCACACGGTGTAATTTAAACGAAGGACAATGCGACGACGTGGACGGAGGAAACACGTACTGGGATCCGCTCCCGGAAAACGCGTGTAAAACAGACAGATACGGGTTGCTATACGAAGGAAATGCAGATCAAACAACAGATATACACACTAATTTTAAACAAATAGTATATTCCATGACCGAAGGGGAAATTGTATTCGCACTTACCGCCAAGGGCGTGACGCACGTCTGTGGATACACTTTAATTCGCACTGAACACCCCAAATTAATTATTGTACCCACTGAAAGAGGAAATCCGTTTATAAAAAAGGAATTGATCTCCGTAAACAATTTAGACTTGTTTGCATACATGAATTCCAAATTCGTATATGTCGAAAAACACATTCGTACGGAACTCAAACATATGTACCATGATATATTAACGCAAAAATGCAATCTCGAGCGTCAGGTCCTTCAAAATGCCCTAACCATCGCTAGGCGTTCTCCCGACGAATTCGCTTACAATATAATGAAGGGACCCGGTTACATGGCTCTCCCGGCCGGAGAGGTCGTACACATAATTAAATGCATCCCAGTCGACGTAAAAATCCATCAGACCAAAGAGTGTTATGATCAATTACCAGTTTACATTGGAAATAATACATATTATTTTTCACCCAGAACTCATATTTTGACGAAAATGGGACTGCAAGTCACGTGCAATCGCTTGGTATCGCCTATGTATATGCTCGACGGCGTTTGGTACAGCATGGGCCCGGACCCCGTGCGTGCCATGCCGCCTGCAGTCGTAAAACCGCTCACGGCGCCTACCTGGCAATACAGAAACCCACACAGTCTCGCCACCAGTGGCATATACACACAGAAAGACCTCGACGAGCTAAGGGACCATATAATGTTCCCCGCCGAACGCCCGGCTATATTAAATTCAGTAGCTCGAGGAATATCTGGTCAACCCACTATTATGCAAGGAGGATCAATCTCTAATTTACTCGATGATGAATCTGTCTCGAAAATTATTCAGTCCACTTGGGAAAAAACGTGAGGATATCTATCCATTTTCGGAAATATCAGCGCCGGATTAATTGGACTCCTATTAATTTGCCGCATTATTAAACTCATTTTCGACACTATTATCCACGGATATACATTACATACTGTATACGGTTGGTCTATATATCTTTTAGGCGCAGTTTGGGACTCTGTCACTAATCTGCTTTTGCATTTGAGTCGACGACCAAGAAATTCTGGAAAACCCGAGAAACCCAACGGAGAACCGTCAGCTCCAGGTAGAAAAAGCGAAAAAGTAATACGAGAAAAATCTAAGGGAGATGACTCTAACGCGAATCCACTAAACGACGTGGCCGTTATGTACAATGTACGTGAACCCGAAAATAGAGAGGCAAATCAGCCCGAAGCCGCTCCCGGCTATACTCCCCCGGCGTTCCAAACCTTTTCTGAAAATTGTTTGCCTCCACAATATAATCCTTACTTTATGAAAAACCAATTGACACAACCATTATCCTTCGTCTGGGCAACGGGAATGCCCAATGCGGCTCCGCACAATATCACCGCCGCGCCGTCAACCGAAAAACGCAAGACAAAGAACACGAAAATCACGGACCCCAGTACTGCAGCTAACACGGGAGAAAGCAGTAAAATGTACCCAGATTTGAGACATGACTCACCCACCCCACCCGACCTTAGCAGAGACAGAAAACAACCTAACATTCCTTGAAGGGAAAAAGGGAAAACGATCATTGAGCCGGAAGAAAAATTTTATTGAAAAAAAAAAATATATATATTTTTTACGAGGAAAAAAGAGGAGATTCATAAAAAAATATATAGATATATGTGTGCTAAGTCACAATTAATCCGAAGAAAGAAAAAAAAAAAAAAAAAAAAAAAAAAAAAAAACACAAAAGGAAAAAAATATATATATCTTATGTTTACAATCGGTTATGTTAATATCACAGATAAGATTAGTTCACTAAAAACGCTTGCTGCTTCATTGTACCTGTAATTGTGGAATTAATTCAAGAATTTTAATTATAGAGCAAGGATCTTCATGGCGCACACGGAAAATTGTGGAGAATGATGCACCCATAATAGAATAACAAATAATAAATGAATCTATACAATCTTAGGCCTGCAACATGTGTCCGCGCGAAGGAAGGAAGCGCCCCTCATCCACCAAGAGTCACCGTAATAAACCTACGAAAAAATCACGACCAGATGTTCCCCCATCAAATAGAGTACTCCGAAGTCACAAAAGAACAGGCTTAATGGCAACTGTGAAGGCGTCATCAAATCATCACGATCACGAAAACCCGGAGAAAATCCCGGACCCTCAGCCCTCTACGAAAGAATCATGCGAGGTTCCAGCACCGGAAAAGGCTTCGCAGTCTCTCATTAAATCCAATACAGATGCGCCACCACTGCCATGCCTAAGCGGAGAGGAAGTCGCCGAAATACTGAATAATCTTTATTCAAAAACGGAGGAAATACTGAGTGCGGTCGGAGACGTACGAGCCGCAACGAATACCACAAACCAAGGCTCGGGTTACACCTCACCGAACGAAGGACCGAGTACCCTAAACAAAACCGCCACCTTCGTGACGAATGACGACTTCGAACTTGCACATCTACTCATAACCTACCTTAACCCCGTCCATGACGAAAAAAGGTACTGAACAATATTTTCACCTCCAGCTGGTTAAGACCGTACGTATCATCAACGATCTCGTGAGTAAAAATCATTTTTTGCTATAACTGAAGTTAGTCGATTTCTGGGGTTAGATCGAAAACGACCTTAAAGGCAACCTCTTGAGATGAGTACGAATAATTTACACTAATGCATTATTTAACAATCAAAAAAGAAAAAAAAAAAAAAAAAAAAAAAAAAAAAAAATGAACTATCGAAAAAAGAAAAAAATATATATAATAACCTGAAAAAAAAAGGGGGAACGAATAAAACGCACGTGTAAAGTCATCCATTAATTCATTTGTTACCATTACATAGTCCAGATTAAGACACATTATGTCGATTGAATAATGGGATTACACGATGAGTCACCTAGTCACCTGAGGCTAAGAGGGCTATCCCAGGCACGCGCGAGGCACGGGCAACACAAACGCAACAGGCCCGAAGCCCGGAAGCCATTCATACCTGTCAGCGGAGAAGCAGTCATCGCGCTCTCGGGTACATCTGGTAAAGGCAACCCAATGGGCAAAGGAGAGAGACGGAAGATTCACTTTCTCGTCGCGACTCATCAAAACCGCCGTGACACCCAGTGTCACGCCCGAACGAAAAACGCTCGCTGCTGACGGCGAGAGTTTCAATCCACTGTCAACAACGCAGACGAAGACATCAGGTAGACATCTCCAACAAGTCATTGACCTGCCGACATCGACGACGAGAATCCAAAGGAGATGCCCCGTGACCAGAAGCCACCGTCATCACCCGTGCGACTTCAAGACCGTAGGAAACACCCTCTTTAGATTATTACATGACGTAGATATGTTGCATTAGGTAGGTTTAAATTTAAGAACATCGGATTAATTAGGGTATTAGTTAAGTATATAGTCAGGTGCGATTTCACACCTAATTTTGATTAATTTTACATAGGACCGCATAGTAAACAAAAACAAAAAAAAAAAAAAAAAAAAAAAAAAGACAAACAAAGAAAAAGAGGTTAATTGCTAGAAGGACTAAAAACTCACCTAGGTTACATTTTGAACGTTAAACGGAATACTTTAATTGAATAAAAAAAAAAAAGAGAAAGAGAGAAGTAAAACTCTAGGAAAAAGGAGAGAGAAGGAAAGAAGAAAAGGGGAATTTACTTGCAGTACGCTTATAAGTAGGAAAAAACTAGTAATAATGCGTTTTGAAGACACTAATTAAAATATAATTTACGAGGAGATACACGGTTACGACAATCGAAACGATATGAACATGTACAACGAGATGCACAATGATAAATCACGGAAAGTCCAGGGAAATCGAATACTTTTTGAATAATCGAAACTGAAAAAGGAAACTGACACGTGCCCTCGTAGAGGTTATTTACTTATGAATTCCAAAGGCAAATGAGAAATTGATTCGCTTCATCAAAAATAATAGCATCAAAGGAAATTGCAAAAAGAGAAAAGAGTTCACGCGAACCGATTATTTACAGCTCGGAAATGATTACTAAAGTTGTCTAGTAAAGTCAAGAAGGGCGGAAATACACCATCACCCCCATAGGCGTACGTTCGATTATTAGTCTTTCATCCTAATAATCGTTTTAAGGGGGGAGGTGTTACGTCAGGCCGTAACTTCGTGCTACTCGCACAAACGCACCCATAGTTCAGTCATGAGTTTCGAGACTTCAGGTGAAAGGGGGCATTCGGTAGACAAAAATACGAGCAACGGTCCCCGCAGGCCCCGGAAATTACAAAATCTGTTGACAGATAGCGCTGGGACAGTCGAGGTAAAAGTCGAGGTAAAAGAGTGCGGATGATGGTACAACAGGGCCCGATTTTTCGGAACACCCAGCTCTCTAGAAAGTGTCACCTACGCCCCTCGAGCGAGCGGGGATAGACGAAACTAGAGGCAGCGGGCGGATGGGTTATCGACCGCCAGCCGCGGGCCTTGCTTGACCACGCCTCTCAACGATCCTCGATCACTCGTTGCAGCCGAGCCCGCCTGTGATCACAAGAAAGGGAAATAAAAGAACTCTACTTAGCCCTGAGAGCTCGAAGATTATTGGGGACACCGGGTGAATGCCCTACGGTCCACCAAAATCGTCGTTGCATTTTTTGCCTCGGAAATCATGATTTGAACATGACGGAATTATAATTTGGCCAAGTAATAAAAACTATTCCTCCGCTTTTCTTGAAGACCCCCGTAAATGCACAGATTAAAAGAATAAGAGGATGCCACGAGACGAAATAATCAATGTCTCAAAGAACCTTTGGAACTCAAAAGACGGAGCCCCGTAAGATAACGAGGCAAAATGATTAAAAAGCCTATGAACAACCGTAAGGAATATAACATTCGACATGAGAATTTGTTAACATAAGAAAACGGTAATTTGTTAACATAAGAAAATGGGGAAAGAATTAATAGTCTATAAAATCGGGACGCATACATTTAAATATGAATAACTTTCAAAGGTTATAACATTCGACATGATAATTTGTTAACATAAGAAAATGGTAAAGGGATTAATAAGTTTATAAAATCGGGATTCATACATTTAAATACGGACAATTTTTGAAAAGTATAACATTTGGAAGTATACTTGTTAAAATAAACAAAAGGGTGAAAGGATCAACAATTTATAAATTGGGATTCGCACAATTAGGATAATTAGGAAAGTCAAGATACGTCCCCTCGAGAATATGAAGCTGCAATTTTATATAAAATTTGTAATGACACGTATTAGCAACGACAAGCGATGAACTTTCTACAACAAATTCGAGAAATTACAGTCTGTAAAATTCAAATCCGGGTCAATGCGATCTTGGTAAAAATTCAAGGACTCAGACAATGTACTCTATAGCAAACTTATAAGCTTATAAGCGAAGAAGTCCAAATAAGGCAACAACTGAATCGTTTCAACGAAAAGCGTGAACACCTGGGCGAAACATCGAGAAGACATTGACGAAAGAGGAAGCCGCCAAGGTGGAGCGAGGGCAAGGGACAGGCGCGGGGTCACGAGCCACGCGCGGAGCCGCGCGCGACCTGCGAGGTGCGGTGTCCTCTTCTAAACATGAGCTAGGGAGTCGAAGACCACGTAGACCACTACCCCTACCATCTCTCAATCGAAGGTCCCAATCATATAAAAAGACAAAAGAGAATCGACAAGCAAGCAGTGCGCCCCGAAAATTAGATCTACCCACGTCGAATCTCTGCCCGAGCATAGACCGAAACTTTAAAATCGAATTAACGACGAATTTCTGCCCGACCGCGGACTTAGAAAAAAATCATTTAAATCGATCACGGACTTAGGAAAAATCATTTAAATCGACCGCGGACTTAGAAAAAAATCATTTAAATCGATCACGGACTTAGAAAAAATCATTTAAATCGATCGCGGACTTAGAAAAAATTCAGCTTCGAAATTAAATCATATCGTGGACTTTGAAGAAAATCAGCTCCGAATTTAAATCGTAACGCGGACTTTGAAGAAAATCAGCTCCGAATTTAAATCGTAACGCGGACTTTGAAGAAAATCAGATCCGAATTTAAATCGTAACGCGGACTTAGAAAATTTCGAGCTCCAATCATCATTGAATTTTAAATCCGACCGCGGACTTAGATTCATTCCGTTCTTCGCCAAGATTTTCATTTTTCGTAATTCGAACCTTTGTCCTAGACGGGGACTTAGGAGTTCATAGACTTAGATAAGACTACAGTTTTGTATTCTCGGGCATCGACCAATTTTGTATTTTATTTTATAATTTCGCACGCTTCGTATTTCGAGAAATTTGTACATCCGAACTCTGAATTTTGTTACACCACGAGGTGCCGATTTTTGTGAACATCATCACGATTAATTACATGTTACCATTCTTTGTTGAGAAAATTCGGTTTATTTAATTTCCTCGTTTTACAAATAAAATTCGACGGTTGCATTCTTAAATTCAGTGTCACCGTTTCTTTACGATCGTGTCCTTTCCATCTGCAGCATCAGCATCCAGTTCAATACAAAAAGGGTAAGTGAAATTTTTAATTATATCGGTGAAATATCATCCGCGCATTGTCTCGAGCCATCATCACTTCATCATCATCTCAGACCTCAGTCAAATTCCCTTTGGAGAAGCATTCGCAGCTCGTCCCCGAGTAATTTTCCGAAAGGTTAGACTCGAAACAGAGCTTGCGCGTTTAGTGTACTTCGTCGGATGTGGTATAGGGAGGAGCCTTCCTTCTTGACCAGAGCACGGGTAATCACGCTGAACCGCACTAATACGTGTAAACTTGTCGCTCGAGTAAAATCAACGACACTTTTGACGTAACAATATAGGCGATTTTGACAGGAGTGCGATGAGTAACGCGGAGCTGAGAGGCGTCGATGCTCGCTTGTTGCGATTTGGAGCGAAACTGCCTCGCTCCGGATTCAAAGCGGAGGCTAGCGGTCAAAACGCCCGAAAACGGTAACGGCTGATTTCTCGGTGTTTACATCGACGTCAAGGCCCCGGGATCGTCGACCGGAGTTCGTTGCGGGCTAACAGCTGTCGCGCTCGGTGACGCGACTCGGCGAAATCCCGAACAAATTTGTTAATAATATTTTAGAACTATTATTATGCAAAATGAATCTTTTGAGTACCTTCATTGCACAAGAATTTTTTGAGATTTTTATACCATCGAGATGAGTTTTCAATTCTCTCTCATTTTTCTCGAATTTATACAAAAATAATACTAAACGAGAGGCCCTTAATGGGGCTTAATGTATATTTTATTTCCAAATCTGCATCCATCTGAATTCGTGCAAGCACTCCCGTTTCTGGAAATCATTACAGCATTTCTAACTGTACTAATGCATTGATGTGGTTCCCAAATCTACATCCTGCTAAGAATACCGTTCAGAGAACCCACATTGAGATCTATCTGCATTCTTACGAGGACTCCGGATTTGGGGGTTCTACAAGAAATCACAATCGAAATCTGTTCATACGTTGGGTCTCTGCAATCGATATTATACATTGGTAGCACTATAATTGTGCATTTTCATTCGTTCTACCGTACTAAAGTGACGAAGAACATTTTAGTGTGATCTCACTCTCGGAATCTTAAGCATCATGTTATAATAGTCTATTATTTTTATTACAAAAATCAAAGCTGTATCTGTCAGTAAGGAAGATGCACCATTAATATTTTAATTGTTTCCTAAAATGTAATTATAGATTACAAAATCAATTTGGTTGAATATCGAAAAAGTCAACTCAAGTGAGTGTATGAAGCTATAATGTCAGCAGTTATCACGTTGTTCTCATTCTACGATACTTCTTAAGTAATGCACTCAGTGAGCGGGTACCTATGAGATAGATGCCCCAGTTAACGACCCTGTACTAGTAATTGTCAGTTATTTTTTGTTACTATTCCTTTTATCACAGTCAAAGCACATGATTATTACTGACTAGGGGTGTGCAGAAGCTCGACTGGACTCGAACAGCTCGGCGTTCGACTCGGCTCGTCGCTGATCGAGTCAGCTCGAAGTGGCTCGGTACTATGTCGAGCTTCGACGTAAGCTCGAGTCATTTCGATGCTCGAGCCGCTCGAGCCCCTCGAATCTCGCGGGCGGTTCGAGCCTCGCGGGAGGCTCGAATCTCGGGCCGCTCGAGCCGCGTAGGTTGCGCCCAGCGTTGTGAAATGTTTAATGTCAAAATAATGCATTATTTAATTTGGTAAAAAATGGATAATGGAATTGGAATCCGCTACACATTTCTTTTTTAATGAGTAATGGAGCCATCACCTATTATTTTTAAAAATTTTATTGGAACAGAGTTCCAGCAACCATTACTTTTTAATGGATAATGGAGTAGAGATCCAGCACACATTATTTTTTTAATGGAGCAGGAATTCATCACACATTACTTTTTAAATATGTACACTGTTAAAAATGTTATGAAATTTACAACATTTTTTCTATACAAAGATGTATGAAATTTACGAACCAAGTATAGTAAATACATTTCTATACATATTTACAATAAAATTAATGAACTTGATGAATTTTAATATACTCATGTTGAAAGTAATATACATGAGTCTCGGTATTAGAGAACGATTGAAGAATTTTCTTACATGCGTAATGTAATAATACCATGTTTGTATAGTATTTATTATTATTGATCAAGTTTTAGAAATGTAATATACGACGATGAATTTTCATTATAGACAAGTGGAAAATATTGTACAGTATAGTAAAAATAATATGAGTTTCATAATATTTTTACTATACAATGGTATATGAAATTTACAAACCAAGTACACGAAGAGAATAACATCGGAACTACCCTTAAATTATACGGGAATACCACAGGCTTCAATATTTCATTAAATTTGTTAAAAACTACTAACGGTTAGATTTTGCAACTTTTATGTGAGATTTAGATATAGTAAATTGTCAAGTAGTCGGTAGCACAGTCGGTAGCGTCAGCGTCGTTAGGTAGTTATAGGTAGGTAGGTCGTAGGTTCAAACCCCGGATAGGCAGGAAAAATTTTCTTCGGCAGAAACCAGTACCCATGTCTCGAAAAGTAATTCTCGAGATGGAAAATATTTTTTTAATAATTATTTTTAATGTTTATTAATATAGACATCGTTAAAAAATCTGTGTTGACTTAATACACTTTTTCAAAAATCTGTGTTAAGTTTAATATACACAAGTGTTGGAATTTTTTTGCGGATACAGTCCATTAAATTTACAATACGTAATTACATTTTCAATAAGCGGTATATTAAAAATCAAAGTATCCGATAGGAATTTTCCTATACAACCGTTTAATATTACTATCAATTGTATAAATTTCATAATACGATTGTATGAGAAAATTCTTATTCGTAAATTGGAATTTTAATATACCATTCATTGAAAATCCAATTACGTATTGTAAATTTCATGGACTGTATCCGCAAAAAAACTTCCAACACTTTTGTATTAATTTCAACACAGATTTTTTTAACAGTGTATATATTTCGATGTCCAGGTTGGTTTCCATAGTTTTCGATGTCCAGGTTAGTTTCCCCATAGTTTTCGATGTCCAGGTTGATTCCCCCATAGTTTTCGAGGTCCAGGTTGGTTTCCCCATAGTTTTCGATGTCCAGATTGATGTTTCCATTGTTTTCGATGTCCAGATTCATTTCTCCACAGTTTTCGATGTCCAGGTTGATTTCTCCATAGTTTTCGATGTCCCGGTTGATTTTTCCATAGTTTTCGATGTCCAGGTTGGTTTCTCCATAGTTTTCGATGTCCAGGTTGATTTTCCCATACTTTTCGATGTCCAGGTTGACTTCTCCATAGTTTTCGATGTCCAGGTTGATGTTTCCATTGTTTTCGATGTCCACATTCATTTCTCCATAGTTTTCGATGTCCAGGTTGATTTCTCCATAGTTTTCGATGTCCCGGTTGATTTTTCCATACTTTTCGATGTCCAGGTTGATTTTCCCATACTTTTCGATGTCCAGGTTGACTTCTCCATTGTTTTCGATGTCCAGGTTGATTTTGGCCATCGACAGAATGGACAAATCAACCTGGACATCGAAAACAATGGAAACATCAACTTGGACATCGAAAACAATGGAAACATCAACCTGGATATCGAAAACTATGGGGAAATCAACCTGGACATCGAAAACTATGGGGAAAGCAAACTGGACATCGAAAACTATGGGGAAATCAACCTGGACATCGAAAACTATGGGGAACGCAAACTGGACATCCAAAACTATGGAGAAATCAACCTGGACATCTAAAACTATGGGGAAACCAACCTGGGCATCGAAAACTATGGAGAAACCAACCTGGACATCGAAAACTATGGAAATATCAACCGGGACATCGAAAACTATGGAGAAATCAACCTGGACATCGAAAACTGTGGAGAAATGAATCTGGACATCGAAAACAATGGAAACATCAATCTGGACATCGAAAACTATGGGGAAACCAACCTGGACATCGAAAACTATGGAGAAATCAACCTGGACATCGAAAACTATGGAGAAACCAACCTGGACATCGAAAACTATGGAAATATCAACCGGGACATCGAAAACTATGGAGAAATCAACCTGGACATCGAAAACTGTGGAGAAATGAATCTGGACATCGAAAACAATGGAAACATCAATCTGGACATCGAAAACTATGGGGAAACCAACCTGGACATCGAAAACTATGGAGAAATCAACCTGGACATCTAAAACTATGGGGAAACCAACCTGGGCATCGAAAACGATGGAAAAATCAACCTGGACATCAAAAACTATGGAGAAATCAACCTGGACATCGAAAACTATGGAGAAACCAACCTGGACATCGAAAACTATGGAAATATCAACCGGGACATCGAAAACTATGGAGAAATCAACCTGGACATCGAAAACTGTGGAGAAATGAATCTGGACATCGAAAACAATGGAAACATCAATCTGGACATCGAAAACTATGGGGAAACCAACCTGGACATCGAAAACTATGGAGAAATCAACCTGGACATCGAAAACTATGGGGATACCAACCTGGACATCGAAAACTATGGGGAAACCAACCTGGACATCGAAAACTATGGGGAAACCAACCTGGACATCGAAATATATACATATTTAGAAAGAAATAGGTGATGAATTCCTGCTCCATTAAAAAAAATAATGTGTGATGGATCTCTGCTCCATTACTCATTAAAAAAGTAATGTGTGGTGCATTCGAATTCCATTATCCATTTTTTAAATAATGGGTTAAAAAAACGGTGATGCATATAAAAAATTATGCATTGTCCCCAACTCTGGTTGCGCCGACAACTACTCGGTACTGTACTCGGAAAGGTACTGAAAACATGAATTTACCATAATAATAATTGTAACTCATCGAACCTGCTCGAGTCATTTGGATGCTCGAGCTGCGTCGGCCGCTCGAGCCGCTTCGAGCTGCGTCGGCCGCTCGAGCCGCTCGATCCTCTCGAGCCGCTCGATCCTCTCGGGCGGCTCGAGCCTCGGTGGGCTCGAGCAGCTCGAACGGTCCGAGTAGCTCGAGCAGCTCGAACGGTCCGAGTAGCTCGAGCAGCTCGAACGGCCCGAGTAGCTCGAACGGCCCGAGTAGCTCGAGCGGCCGCCGGGCTCGAGTAGCCCGAGCGGCTCGAGTAGGTCGAGCGGCTCGGATTGTTCGATGCAGCGCCTTGCTCGATGCAAAGCTCGATCAAGTGCCGAGCTTCACGAGCATGCATCGAGCGTGTTCGAACGAGCTCGTGCACACCCATATTACTGACACATCGCCGATAACTCAAACATCAATCCTAATAGCAAGTCTTTGATAATAGCTTAAACATTAAACATTTTAGCAGACCCCACTATCAAATTTGAATGGGTTAATTGGCGCTAAAATAAAAAATAACTAAAAAAGATAGTTGTGGCGCTTTATAACAATTTAATTTGTTCATTCAATTCTGTGGAATATAGTAATCGATGATGGGTCGCCGAAATGATATAAAATCACTTGAGAGGTAAAAGGTCTTTTTGTAACACGTGCACGAATCGCGGCACTTTCCATGGCAGTCTTGCGAGCCGAAAGTGGCCGTTTCCCTGTCAGTCGCGAATCTGTGGTGAAATGACAGAGTCACGCATGCGCAGTTCGCATTTCGTTCACTTTCGTCCCTTGGGAGTTTCTGTCATTCACTTTCGTCCCTTCAATCACAACCTCACTTTTCAGTATTCGTCTCGCGCGACTGCCATTCCAAGTGCCGCAGATTCGTGCACTCGTTACAAAAAGTATGATGTGCAACACGGGTCGAAATGGCAATTGCGACTCGTGTGATTGCAGCCCTCGCTTCGCTCGGGCAGCAAACCTCGCACTCGCCGCAATTGCCAACTTTCGACCCTTGTTGCACAATATCCTATTCCCGCCCTTGCAAACAAAGGGCGCGAAACCTGCTGTGGTCACACTGCCACCCGTAGCGTGGCGCGTGCCTACCCCTTCCATTGCAGGTACCTAGCCTTTATGTAGATCGCAGGTATCAGTTACAAGTGTCCTTGCGTCCGGTGTGGTCAGAGCAACCCTTGGTTTCACAGATTCGGTTTTCCTTTGTTTTCTTATTTTTGTGTGTTTTATATATATTATCATTTACCTATTAGTTATTATAGTTTAGTGTAGCGCTATTATTCGTGTGTTTAGATATAACGTGTGTTTTTTAAATTATCTTACGTGTTTTACTTTAGAATATTTTGTGTGTAGTTTTTTCGTATATTTTTTATTATTCGCGTGTTTAGTTTATTATATTTCGTGTGTACAAAAACCTGTAAATCCAACGATTGTTCGACAATGCCGCAAGTTCGCCGACGGCAAAAACGACTGCCGTTGATCGAACGGATCAAAGACGGAAGGACATGCCAAAAAATGGAAGTTCGCGCGACGGCAGTACCATGTAAGTGGTGATATATTTTGAATACCTAATTAGTAAATTGCAGAGTTCACATTTCGCGTAATTAAAAGAAGGGAATGTTAGACAATTTTCCGCCTATCAATGGCACAGGAAGCGCGATAGAAACGAGGGACAGAGTTCGACGCATCCATTCGCTACTTTCTCTCTCGCTCTCAGGGCGCGCCGGGTTTTAGACGCCGGGTCCATAGACTCAAATATATTGAGTCTATGGACTAAATATTGAATGTATTTGTCGATTCAACACCAAATAAATAAAAAATTTAGTCCATCGACTCAATATATAAAAAAATAAACTAAATATTAAATTTGTTTGGTGTCGATCCCTAAAAACTTTCAACTTTCATTCTTCGC
>OZ010640.1:5813947-5957843 GCA_963932165.1 Pimpla rufipes
AATGTATATCGGTATACCTGAAATTGCTTACAACGCGATTCTTCGGTGAGCTCCCGAGAGAGAGAGAGAGAGAGATTGAGATTGAGATTGATTGACATTTATTAGCTTTCTCAGCTATTTCCTTTACATTGTGCTACATAATTCTCTTACATCTTAATACATTACATATTCTGCTTACATCTAAATGGCACTTATTTCACTACTGCTACAATATACTCTTTCAACATTCTTTTGAATTGATCAAGTCGTTCACAATTCTTCACTTCCGCTGGTAATTCATTGTACATTTTCACTCCTTCGTAAAACAGACTTTTTTGCGCACTTCTCGTTCGCCTAAATTGAATTTCAATATTCCCGGCTTGCCGTGTTACGCGTCCTTGTTTCGATCCTACTATAGCTAATTTCACGTTCAATTCTCTCGGCAACAGATTATGGACGGCTTTGAAAACAAATATACACACATTATACCTGAGCCTCTGTCTCACAGACATGAACTGTGTTGCCCGCAGCATGTCGTCCACCCTCGTATACCGGCTGCACTGCAATATGACTCGCATCGCTCGGTTCTGCGCTATCTGCAGTTTATTCAACTCGGTCTCTCCCATGTCCACTAACAGCGTTGCGCAATACTCAAAGTGTGGCGCGATTATTGACTTATACACTACGCATCTCGTATACACTGATAAATATTGTCCTACTCTATTAAAAAAACTCGTTTTCTTTCCTATTTTCTTTAACATGTACTCGCAATGCTCTTTAAATCGAAGCTTATCGTCTATCATTATACCTAGGTATTTCATTACATCCACTCGTTCCAATTCCGTTCCATCTAAACATTTAACCACAATTTGTCCTCGCAATTCTTTCCTTACACTCCTTACAGTCATGAATTTAGTTTTTCCCGCATTCATTTTTAATTTATTCCTGTTCATCCATGCCTCCACAATACTTAATGCCTCGTTCATTCTTCTCTCCAGTTCAGCACTGCTTTCCCCGGTCACATATATTAATGTATCGTCCGCAAACATTTTTATTACACAGTCCTCCGGGCATATATTTACTATATCATTGATATATATTATAAACAGTAGCGGTCCCAATACAGACCCTTGCGGTACGCCGTATCTCGTCGCGCATTCCTTTGAATATTCCCCATTCACGCGGACTTGCTGTGTTCTATTACGTAGGTACGATCTAAACCAATCGAGAACCTTTCCTCTAATTCCATACTGAAATAGCTTTGCTATTAATATTTCCCGGTCCACTGTTTCAAACGCTCGTTTCAGATCCATGAAGATTACTCCTACCATTTTTCCCTCGCTAATAGTCACTTTCCATTCGTCTATAACAGTCTGTATCGCCGTCTCACATGAATACTGTTTCCTGAAACCTGACTGATGTTCCGTTATAATATGCTTTGCTTCTAAATACCTCTCGACTTGACTCTTTACTGCTAACTCAAGCACCTTCTCATAAAGTGGCAACATATTAATTGGTCTATACTCACTTGCCTTTTTGGCTTTATCTATCTTTGGGATCGGTACTATCAAAGACATTTTCCAACTCTCCGGACAGCAGCCCTCTCGCAGAGATCCATTGATTATCTCGCAAAACTCCTGTTTTATTGCACTATAACCCATTTTTAGTATTTCGCTTGTTATTCCCTCGTCCGTACCCTTCTTCTTCGGAAGTCCTTTAACTAACTTCTCGAGCCCTTCCAACTCAATCATTTCAAAGTCATTCATAACGCTTTCGTTTTCCAAACCCCGTCCAATTAGAATTCTTCTTCTGTTCGGGCTTCCGTTGATAACCTGCGGTATTGAGTTTACGATCTCACTAATACTTTGGATATAAAACATATTAAATTTGTCTGCCGTGCTACCCTCCACCGTCTCGTCCAAAATCTCAAAATCTATTTTCCCCATCTCTTTCGGACCTACTGGCTCGCCCTTGATTATCTCTTTCAATGTTTTCCACATTTTGGTCGGATCATTTTTATTACAGTCTATCATATTTTCATAATATTCTTTTTTCTTTACCCTCAACAATTTAACTACTGCATTTCTCTCCGATTTAAACTGCTGCCAACAATGATCTGTTCCTATGTCAACTGCCTCTCTGTATGCCGCGTCCCTATTGTCCGCTGATATTCTTATTTCATCGCAATACCATTTCTTTCCTTCCCACGCTTTTGGAATCTTCACTGTCTTTCTTGGCGCAACTGCATCTATTATTTCTACAATGTCGTCAATAAACGTTTTTGCCCTCTGATTTATCTCTAAATTTTCCCTTCTCTGCATCTTACTTTCCAACAATCTTACAAATTCACTCTCATTGATTTTATGATAGTTTCTTGCCTTGAATTCCCTGCGTTTCATTTCCGAGCTTTTCTTGCCTAATAATACTTTTATCCACGCATGATCCGTTATCTTCGGCTCATGTTTTACCTGCATTTGTACGTCCATATTTGCAAATAATAAATCAATCGTTGTTCGACTGTCTTGGGTTATTCTCGTTGGCTTATCGACATATTGCTTCATCCCTAAACTTATCATTTCAGCTAATAATTTCTTTTTGTAAAACGATTCAACTGTAACGTCTATGTTAAAATCACCTATTATTAAACAATCGCCTTTCATCGTTAATTCCTCAGCTAAATCTTCTACATGTCGTACAAATTCCGCATCCGACGAGCTAGGTGAATGGTACAGTACAATTATCACTCCTTTATATACCTTATCGTTAACTTCTATCGCCACACTCCAACAATTCGACTCGATTTTGCACTTTCTTAGTAATTCATATTTAATACCGTCTCTTACGTATAACATCGCACCTCCAGTGTTTCTATTCTCTGCGTTGCACCTCACTATGTTGTAACCCGGCATCCACACTTCACTGTCTCCAATTTCATCAGTCACTCGAGTTTCCGATAACGCTATAAATGCTGGTTTCATTCTGTCCACTACCTGGTGTCGTATCTCATCCTTATGCGCTAACAAACTTTGTGCGTTTGTGTACCATATCGTCTCTTCCTCCTGTAGTTGCTACTCTCTCCATCCTGCTCTCTTTTTTTCCTCTTGCATCGCCCTCTTATACGTTGGACACTCCCGATCTATATCTAGGGAGAGGGAGAGGGAGAGGGAGAGGGAGAGGGAGAGGGAGAGGGAGAGGGAGAGGGAGAGGGAGAGGGAGAGGGAGAGGGAGAGGGAGAGGGAGAGGGAGAGGGAGAGGGAGAGGGAGAGGGAGAGGGAGAGGGAGAGGGAGAGGGAGAGGGAGAGGGAGAGGGAGAGGGAGAGGGAGAGGGAGAGGGAGAGGGAGAGGGAGAGGGAGAGGGAGAGGGAGAGGGAGAGGGAGAGGGAGAGGGAGAGGGAGAGGGAGAGGGAGAGGGAGAGGGAGAGGGAGAGGGAGAGGGAGAGGGAGAGGGAGAGGGAGAGGGAGAGGGAGAGGGAGAGGGAGAGAGCTGCGCGCTTCGCGCGCCAACCCCCCCCCAGAACAATAGGAAATTGTCTTCGATATAGAATAAACGGAAGAGAAGAAAATTCTCCAGTATCCAATATTATTCTTGGAATAAAAGCACAATTACCTGCTTGCGTACCTGTAATTATTTCTACTTTTATATTGAATTTATATAATGCAATAATTTTCATTCTTGTTCCATTACACAATCCTTCTTTTATACTTAAATTTCTAATAAGCATTACGGTTGCCCCAACTTTTAAAGTCAATTTATGAACTGATAGCCCTGGAAATCTCAACGAATTTAAATATTCTATTGGATAATTTAAATCAACATCGACATCGGCCTGATCAACACCTTTGTGTTTGGCATAGTCAATACTATAATATACCCTTCCTTTATTTTTTATTTTTTGTAATATTTTATCATTTAAACGATAAACATCATCATTATGGCAGGCTAAAATAACACGATTTGATAAATCATCTTTTTCGTTAATTACTGAACCATATATGGCTGTACAAATGTCTTCAGTTATCCAATTTTTTGGTATTTCTAATGAATCTATATTGCCTTTACCAATTTTTAATAAAAATGCTGAAAATTTAGTATCGTATGAACGCATATTTTTTTTAAATTCTAGTTTTGTAAATAAATGCCATACACGTGAAAACTTTATTGTTTCATTGATAATGTTAAACTTTGTTCCGTTTTTAACAACCGGAAGGATTTGCCGAAAATCACCACCCAATATAATTAATTTTCCTGCAAATGGGAGCTCGACATTGCAACAATCACGCAGAGTTTTGTCAACAATTTCTAATGCTTTTTTAGGTATCATAGAGGCTTCATCCCAAATTATAACATCACATTTTCTCAATCTTTTTTTTTCAGATTCATACTTTAAAAATGAAGTCTCTATATTGCTTAAATCTAAAGGCAATTTAAATGTTTTGTGACTTGTCATTCCTCCATACAATAAAATCGACGCAATGCCTGTCCATGCCATAGCTAATACTTTTTTTCCATTTCCACAGAAATAATAAATTAATGCTTTATAAAGAAAAGTTTTTCCTGTACCTCCAGGTCCATCAATGTAAATCATCTTTTGACTGCCTTTAGTTATACGGTCAAATATATATCTTTGATCAGCGTTTAATTGGGCGATTAATTTTTTAGACATTTTTAGATGTGACAACATTGCTTCTTCTTCGTTTTCAATATTTATATCTGAAAAATCATTATCAGGTTCCGGAAGCCCAAAGTCAGAGCATTGCATGTTTTCTAATTTTTAAATGTTAATTATTTCTTGCAAAGCTTTATTTTCGTTATTTTCCAGAAAACCTTCACAAAAATATTCTTTAAATTTATTCCAAATTTCTCGAGATAATAAAAAGTTATCAGAAATAATAAACCACGCAAAATATTTACGTAACTCGGTAGGCATCATAATGGCACACGCTTCTTCAAAAATGTTAAACATTTCCTTATCACTTTCAACTAAACCCATAGCAATTGCTGTTTAGTGTTTCGGATTTTCCTAAAAATCGGCTGGCTTTAGTTTGTAAATATTATTTTATTGTTAATAAGTTTCGAAGGACTACGTGATTGTTGTTAAGGTATAATCAGTCTTTCGCGTTATTTCCTATTTCGTTTAGGGAAAATGTTTATTTCGCTTTTATTTATTTACGATCGAGGAATGCGTCGTGATCGATGTTCCGAGATATTTCGATTTAATCGAAAAAATTTATCTCGTTTGTTTGTTGTTCGTAAGGGTTGTCGTAATCGGGGTTTCGAGATATTTCGAGTTATTCGAAAAAATTTATCTCGTCTTTATTTTGTATGAATAGTAGTTGGTTTTGTGATGTTTCAAAATTTTTCGAAAAAAGAGAAAAAAAAAATTCTATTTGTTTATTATTGTTGGTAAAAAAAAAATTGAATTTTGGAAGGGGGAGGGAGAGAGAAGAAAAGAAAAAAGAAAATTCCTATTTATTTATAAGTTCGTTGAAAATGTTGAGATTTTTGAAGAGAAAGAAAAATTTCTCGTTTATTTAAAAGTTTATTGAAAATTTTGAGATTTTTGAAAAAAAAAAAATTTTCTCGTTTATTTATAAGTTTGTTGAAAATTTTGAGTTTTTTTGAAAAAATATTTTTCTTGTTTATTTATAAGTTTGTTGAAAATTTTGAGTTTTTTGAAAAAATATTTTTCTCATTTATTTATGAGTTTGTTGAAATTTTTGAGTTTTTTGAAAAAATATTTTCCTTATTTATTTATAAGTGTTGAAATTTTGAGTTTTTTTGAAAAAATATTTTTCTTGTTTATTTATAAGTTTGTTGAAAATTTTGAGTTTTTTTGAAAAAATATTTTTCTCATTTATTTATGAGTTTGTTGAAATTTTTGAGTTTTTTGAAAAAATATTTTTCTTATTTATTTATGAGTGTTGAAATTTTGAGTTTTTTTGAAAAAATATTTTTCTTGTTTATTTATAAGTTTGTTGAAAATTTTGAGTTTTTTTTTTTTAAATATTTTTCTCATTTATTTATGAGTTTGTTGAAATTTTTGAGTTTTTTGAAAAAATATTTTTCTGGTTTATTTATAAGTTTGTTGAAAATTTTGAGTTGAGTTTTTTTTTTTTTTTTTATAATATTTTTCTCACTTATTTAATATTCATAGAAATGGTTGTTGTTGGCTTGATCGTCGTTTGGGTTTTGGGAAGAGAAGGAGGAATATTCGTTCCGCATATATGAAGTTAAAATTTTATGTTTTCGAGGAATTTCCAATTTTCGTGAATTTTGTCTCGTTTCGTTAGTTATTAGAATATTTACGAATGTTTGTATTTCGCAAGTAAGGCAAGAGGTTTTATTGGGGTATTTTTCTCTATATCTCTAGTTAAATTTTATTATTCGGGGCGAATGAATTTAATTAATAATCTAGACAACTGGACATTCTGTTTCTCGCGTTTTAAATATTTAATTCGGGAAGGGCACAAAAATTATCCAGTGGCCTGTCACTTTTGAATGCCACTATACGCTTTGTCCCGGGACAATGAATGAGGTGACGTCGGCCGTTCGGCCGTGTGTGTGAGTGAAGGCGGGTGCGCCCGGTTGCGTCAGCGGCAGCGCGTGTAGGCGAGGCGGCGTACGCTCGCTCGCAACGCACGCGTCTGACAAAGACAACGCTAGCCACGCGCCGAGGATAAAGGGACAAAGCGGAAGCGTAAAAAATGCGTATAAATTCATGCAAAATGAATTAAAAAGGCTATAATTTGATTTTAAAAGTACTTACAGTGCCAGTAGATGTATTATAATTTTCTCGAAATGCATTCGCCTCGTTCTCTTGCGGTTTGTGTAGTTAGTTTGCGGAAATTTCCTGGGTTTTCACTTCCTTCCTTCCTTCTTTATAAAATGTGGTTGTTTTGGTCGGTTGGTTGGTGGAAGTTGGTGCTGGTGTTGTTGCTTTTGGTGACGTACACTTTTAACGTCACTTTCACTTTTGGTTTTTTTTTTTTTGTTTTGTGTTTTGTGTGTTTTCTTTTTGTTTTGTTTTGAGTGCGCGTGGTTTGCGTATTCGCGTCACTTCTGACACCAATGTAACGGGTCAGGTGTTGGAGGATGCCGAAAGAATATATATAATGGTGAACGAAAGAATGTTTATTGAAAAATAGTAATTTGGTAGAGACGATATTGACGAGTGGGTGGTCGAGGAAGAACTGAAGAGTTCTCCTACGCTCTCGGGGCCCTTGGTCCCCCGCGCGGTGTTACTCCGCGCTGATAAGGGCCGCCGCCGCGCGCTCGGTGGCTGCGCGGCGCTCGGTCCACACCGTGAGAATGCTGAGGTAAGCAGTCTCACGGTTCAGAGGAGCGATAGCGCTATGCGACCGTTACAATGGATAGAATTTTTCAAATGCGTTTCGGAATATTTTTTATTTTATTCTGTCGATAAGCTACAGTACCTTCTTTGCAAGCTCGTCGTAAGGATCCTCTTCCGAGTGAGAACTTGTGAACATAGGCCACAATCGTTTTATTGGTGTCAGCTGTTTTTTGTCACCAGTATTTTCTCTCCACTGTTCTCTCCACTCACGTGCACTTGCGCCTGAAAATGTAATTGACTTGCATTGTAATCGACGATCTTCTTTCCATACGTTCCCAGATTCTCTGTATGCGCGTGGAACTCATGCTCCTTGAACTTAATTGAAACATGAACAGAAAGAGTAATCGAGAATTCAAACAGCATATACCTTTGATAAAGAATAGATTACGACAATTTATCTATTAAACAACAATAATAACCTTGTTTAAGTTTGTCTACAAGACCTGCATGGTATTGTAGTAAATAATACATATAACAGGAAAATGACCCTGCGGAAAAAATGTCCCTTCGGGACATTTTTCCCTGGTGTCATTTTAAGGCACTCACTTGGACGTCGCGCTTCGCGCTCCGTATGGTTTGAACGTCGCGCTTCGCGCTCCGTACGGTTTGGACGTCGCGCTTCGCGCTCTGTACGGTTTGGACGTCGTGCTCCGCGCTCCGTATGATTTGAACGTCGCGCTTCGTGCTCCGAACGGTTTAAATATGATTTAAAAAATAATCCTAACAAAATACCGATGCCATATAATCATTTAGGAGTACGCAGCAACTTTCAGAAAAATTGTTTCATTGACTGCGAAGATTGAGACATATACATATATTTCGACCTGAAAAACTGTATTGTGATAGGTTAACACTATTTAAAAATAATCTAAAAAAGTTGCAAAGTAGAACTTTGCACATTGGTTCCTCATTAATTTCCCTTTTTCAGAAAGCCACCTCTATGAAGAAGCTTATTTATTAACTTTGGCTTCCTCATAGAGGAAGCTTTGTGAAAAAGAGAAATTAATAAGGAAGCAATGTGCAAAGTTCTACTTTGCAACTTTTTTTTTATTCGAACAAAAGAAAACTCCGTTACAAACACCGTTACATCTAATTTCGATTATCTCCAAATTTTTATGTTACTTTCCTAACTTTTGTGGAAGTAATAGCGGAAATCTGTTTTTTAAAATTCAAAATGTCATAAAATCCCAACGACTTTACCGATCATTTCAGTTCAGTTGTTTGTTTCAAGTAGAACATTTCAGTTAATTTGTTTATATTCAATGTGATTTAGGGCAAAATGCGTTTTTTTCGTAAAATTCAAAATTCAATCAAATCCGAACCACTTTAATGATTTCGTTGAAATGCAACAGCGAACTCTATTGAAAGTGTGTTTAGTTATGGAGAACTATTTAACTTAATCGTTGATTTTTTACGAAAGTTAGAGAGTGTACGACATTTTTTCGAAAAATTAAATATTTTATATATTCTGTATTCATGTATACATTTTTTCAAAAATCACAACACTTGAAGAGCAGTTACCACTCTACTTGCATGCCAAATTTGACGCACGCACTCAAATTTCGCGCACGCACGCACGCACGCACGCACACACACATACGGCCATTTTTTCTAAACCATTTTTCTGGGCGTTTTAGGTGATTCTGAACATATTGACATGAAAATCTCGAAAAAAAAAATTTCACGAAAACAAAGCTTCCTCAATGGTTAAGCAAAATTAATGTAAAAAAGTGCCTTTGCGTTAGAGGAATTTAGGAGTACGAGCAAGTATCAGAATAATTGTTCTGACGACTGTAAAGATTGAGAACGTTACATACATTTCGGTCTGAAAATCTATATCGTGGTAGTTTAAAACTGTTTTTAAAAAATACCTCTGCGTTAAAGTAAATTAGGAGTACGCAGCAAGTGTCAGAATAATTGTTTTATCGACTGCGAAGATTGAGACAAGTACATAGATTTCAACCTGAGAAATTGTATCGTGGTATGTTAACACTATTTGATAAAAGTACCTCTGCGTTCAATTAATTTAGGAGTACACAGCAAGTATAAGAAAAATGGTTCAGACGACTGCGAAGATTGATACCTGTACATACATTTCAACCTGAAAAACTATATCGTGGTAGGTTAAAACTATTTGATAAAAATACCTCTTCGTTAAAGTAAATTAGGAGTATGCAGCAAGTTTCAGAAAAATTGTTCTTGCGACTGCGAAGATTGAGACCTGTACATACATTTTGACCTGAAATACTGTATCGTGATAGGTTAACACTACTAAAAAATGATCTGAAAAATAATCTAAAAAAAGTGTTTCAGAATTAAGGTAATTCAGAATTATTTAGCAATTTTCAGCCAAATTCATCTGTTGACTGCGAAGAATGTGAGCCGGACACAATTTTAGACTCCAAAATGCCAATTTTCTTGAAATAAACACCTCTATAAAAATAGAGAATAATTTCCATACTTCATGGACATACTTCACAATGCTAGATTAAGAAATATTCCAAATTTCAACTTGTTCGGTCCATTCAGTCCAGACCCCCTGAGTGATACGGACGTCCGAATAACACAAAATCTAGTCTACGCAACCAATCATATTTAGTAATGAAATTTCTATATTCTGTTACACCAAGATTGTGTATTTTACTATGTTTAAGAAATCTGCTGTAAAAAAAGTAAATAAATTGAAATTATAGTAACATTTTCTTATAAAAACTTAATTTAGTCGGTGAAGCGCGAATTCAATAGGCACTTTCTGCGTTTCTTCAAAACGTGAGTGCCTAAAAATACAATTAACGAAGATAAGGATGGACCAAAAATCATGTTTCGACTTATCAAGTGTGAATTAACACATTTACCTAGTTCGGAGCATTGTCGGCGTCGTTCAGAGTGTCGAAAGATGACGTTGGCGATCTATTTGGGTTTTCCAACGTTTTCGTCCTTGGAAAAAATGGCGTCACGCCGGATTGACACGGGGGAGATCACACCTTCACACCTTCACTGATATTTTCCGACGCTGAATCGACCTCTTCATTGTCAAGATCGATTTCTATGCTTTTGTCGCAACATCCTTTAGATTCAGCGATAGTATCGTTGGCTTCATCATGTCCTCAGTCTCTCAACCTGCTGTGACGGGATTTTCTGCCCCGCCACCTGCGCGAAGTGTGAACGGCGAGGAGTGCCGGATTTACGCCACTCGGGTCGGTGCCGTTCGCTACCTTACCGGCAGGCTAGCCGAATTTCTTGTTTGCCGACTGTTACCTTCGGAGTCGGCGGAAAATCGTATTATTTTATTTTGGTATTATTCTTTAATGTTTGATTATTTGACGTAATAGTATTAAGTTTTGCGCTACCTACGACCGTTTTGTATCCCTTTTTGGCCACCGGGATCTCACCCCACCGACCGCCACCACCAGGAGTTTTGCCCTGCTCACGAACCGCTAACTCGCCGCCCACGCACTCATCGCTCCCGCGTGTCCACAAAAATCGCTCTCTATATTTTCTTTCGCTCCCTACGATCAAGGACGTCGTGCGTTAATTTTGAGTTTTGTTTTGAGAAGAAGTTGGAGGTAATCGCCGACACTCCAGCTTTGGATTTTGGCTCCAACAGAGCCGCAGGCGGACACCGAAGACCCGTGTCCGCGGAAATGGATGCCAGGGGAGCGCGCGGAGAAACGACCAAAATATTACTGTGTCACCCGCCTCCCCACGACTTCCCAGCCTGGCGCTGGACCATCCCGCTGGAGTTCGTTTTGTCGCGGTCCGGCCACCCCGGCGCCTCACTAAGAAAGGGCCTGGGGGTCTCGCAATTGGAGTCTAATTGCAGTGTTGCATTTAATTAGTTGTGTGTCCAATATCGCTGATGGTCGTGGCCACGATTTCCGGCGTGAGGGACCCCGAGCTCTCTTTGTCGTGGCTCCCGGATCCGAGGGGAAGACGTTCGGGCGCCAGTGAACACAGCTGAAATCCGAGGTTGGACAAGGAACTCAGATTTAGTGGACACGCGATAAATTCGCCAGCTACCTACGGCTACGGGCATCAGGGCCGAAGGGCGACGGTGGCGCGATTCAAATTGAATCGCGCGCCACCGCGCACGCGGTGACGCGCAGACGCGGCCGCAGACGCCGCCGAGATAGCGACGCACCAATCCCGTGCGGGCGGGCGAGACGGCCGGCGAGTGGGCAGGGTGGGGGACCATCGATCGTCGCCACGCGAGTGATCGCGAGCAGTCTTGATCGCCGGACCATCGGACGAGCCACCGGACATCGACCCGAGGAGGAACATCGCGACATCGAGCCTGCAGAGATTCCCGGTGAGATCTGACCCCCCCTTTTTGATTGTGTGAGGCCGAGAGTTGTTCGGCCGTGCGGGCCGGCCACCCCGCGTAAGTTTTTAGTATTTTTGAAGAATTAATTTTTTTATTTCGTTTTGATAATGCGCGGGGATGGCTGGCCGTACGGCCACCCAGCCGCGTGGCCGGGCGTGAGCGACTCTCGGTACTGAATTTGGTCGACGCTCTCTACGATTTTTCTATCATCGCGTTTTTCTAGTTTTCGCGTTTTCATAATAATTGTATTTGTTATCTGCGAGGCCGGGGTCTCGGCTGTCCGCGCGGGGTTATATTTTTCGAGTTAATTTGCGTTGTATTTCTGTGTTCCCTGCGCGTGACTGCTGCCCCGCGACCTCTCGTATTTCATTCCATTTTTCCTTTGTTTCGTATTATGTTAAATTATCTATTGGATTCTCATTACTCTCCGCTGAATATTTCGCCGCGTTAAGACGAGATAGATTATAAGACCTGTGTCGCGCCTTTGTTTTGATTTTGGCCTGCCGGCCGGTGGCTCGCTCGAGGTCGCGAGGCCCGCGCTTTGTTTACCGTTTGCGCCTGTTCGGACTCGAGCTACCTCTCTCTCCCCCCTCGCTATCTTCGCTGTATTCTCGAGCCCGAATATTTCTCTTCGTATTATTTGTGATTTTGTGTTTCCTTTTTCATTTTCGTATTTTCGACTTGCGCTGTCTTCGCTCATCTGTCTCTGTCTCTCTCTCTCGTTATGCGATCACTCGTGTGCTCTCCGCCGTATTCGCTCTCTCGTCACCCCGCTCACTGCCGGCTACCTATTAGTGACGTTACCTACGATCTGCGAATTGTCTATCGAGGAGATAAGACTTATCTGCGGCTACCTTGGGCTCGAAAAATTATTAATCTCATTGTTATTATACCGTCCCTTACTAGTATTAGTAGTTCTATCATTTTCGTTCGAGGTTCAGAGCTCCAATTGAATTAATTATTTGTCATTCTTTATTTCTTTTTCTTTTAATTTAATTTTATATCGAGTCCCGTTACCTGCGAATTACATTGTCAACACAAAATGTCATCGTTCTTGCGCCTCGGCTTAATGCCGAGTGCAGCCCGGGGATTGTTGAATAAACACGATGTCTCCGAAGCTTCGCGTTGTTGTCACTCATACCGTTCGAACCGCCCCTCTACCACATTACGCTCGCGGAGCCTGAGCCAGTCGGTGTCTCTTAAGGCTCTCACCGCTCCCGCCGGTGATTCGGATTGGGTCTACCGTACCGACGACGAATTTAAGCCGGGAATCCCCGGCGATACTCCGGTATCTGGCGCCCAGTCGTCGGTGCAGTCGATCCCTACCAGTTCATCCGCTCAGGGTTGTTTATTCGGGTCAATAATATTTTGTTGCGATTTATTTCGTCGAGTTTCGAGTTACTTTTTTTAAGATACCTTTTCGAGCTACCTTATGGATCCGAGTCACCCGGCGGGTAAGAGCCGGGGTTGTGAGTCCCCTCGCAGGGAAATTCCTCACACTGCTTATCAATGGTTCGTCCAATAATTCGTTCGCTTTTTCTTCAACTTTTTCTTCACACTAATGCTCAGCTCATCTGCTCGACGCTTCTACGACCGATCCGCAGGGCCATAGTTTGTAATAAATTTATTCTCCTAAAACTTATTTTATTTTCCCGTTCAATTATATTTTTACCGACGAGATTTGACATCGCCGCTGGGGTAAACCCGTACAGACGAGACTGTGCGGGAGACAGAACGACGCTGGATCGCCGCAGTAGCCCTGTCGCGAAGTCCCTGGACGCTCGATGCGGGTCGAACTTCCCGCCGCCACCGCCCAGAGAAGCGGAGTCGCTTGTCTCTCGCACCGCTACAGCCAATTGTGGCGCGAGCGATCTTTGCTGGTAAGATCGATGAGCTGCCCGGCAGGGTAGAGTTGGCCGCCTGCTTGCCGGTCAGGGTAATGAGACGGAGAGGGAATGATTCGTCCCGTGCGTGCGAGCGGGACCTCGGGGCACTTCCCGAGGAACACTCGAGCGACGAGTCAGAGCGAGCACGCGTGAAGCCCGAGCGTAGCGACCAGAACCCGGAGTTGGAACGTCAGCAACGCCGAAATTTTCCGCCGAACACCCCGCGGAGACTGGACTCGACACCGAGAGATTTTGTAGCGACGGCTAAGTCCCGCCGCGCAGCGTCACGATGTTATTATTTGTCTGTCGTCCCTTTTTCTGGTCCTTCTGACCAAATGCCAACACGGGCCTTGCAAATCCCGCGGTAAATAATAATAAAGAACGTAGCAAAGGTACGCGACAGCCGTGTCGACAGGTCTCTCGCACGCTGTCCGCCGCTCGACGGCTCTCAAAGTTTCGTTCACTTCGGCTGTGCCAGACAACTTTTAACGCATGGATATGATGTATTTGAGTAGAATGAACGGTTTCGATCCATTTGTACCGAGCTGTGATCTCAGAAACGCTCGAAACACACGATATCCCGATTTTTGTGTTATTGAAATTTTCGTTCGCTTCGGCTGTGCCAGACAACTTTTAACGCATGGATGTGGTGTATTCGAGTAGAATGAAGGTTTTCGATCCATTTGCAGCGAGCTGTGATTTCAGAAACGCTCGAAACACGCGATAACACGATTTCTGCGGTTTTAAAAGTTTCGTTCGCATCGGATGTGCCTGACAACTTTTAACGCATGGATATCGTGTATTTGAGTAGAATGAAAGTTTTCGATCCAATTGCACCGTGCTGTGATCTCAGAAACGCTCGAAACACGCGATATCACGATTATGGTGTTATTCAAATTTTCGTTCGCTTCAGCTGTGCCAGGCAACTTTTAAATGTGCTGTACTGGCTGTGGCCGTGTGTTTTGTTGTTGATGTAGCTTCGGCGAACGTCATCCTTACGGAATAACTTCTCGTCTTTTAACGTTTCGCCCTATGGTCGGGGCCTCTTCAGAATGTTTTATTATCTGTATTGAATTACATGAAATAACAAATTACTTATTTATATGTGCATGATTAATTACTAATAAATATACTTTTGTTAATCTTATTATTGTCCGCATGAACTTATAAAACTAAAACTATTATTTTATTAGTGCGCCAACCCACCGTCGGTAACCCCACTTACCGACCGTCAGATTACAGTCAGGTACGGTAAGTTTTAAGTATCGGAATTTACGCAGACCCGCGGTCGGTAACAGTTATCGACCGTTGGAATCGCCCTGTTTTGCATGCACTTGGTAACTATACGACATAATATAATTCTGCTCACCGAATTATCTCTTCATATTTCGCTTCGATTTTAACAAATTATCCCTCGTTTTCGGCGTTCTTAAATATGATGCTGATTTTCTTAATTCTTGTGCTTCTTTACTTTTCAGGTCTCCGAGATCTCCGGTCATCGATGGAAAGGGAGGTTATAATACCAATCTGCTGTGTCAACGCGTTGAAATCCAATGTATGAGAATTATGTGAATATGTTACGTCCCGAACTTTTTCGAGATGCGTCTCGAGAACGTTCGGACGTGACGCGCCTGAGCAACAGCGCATCGCTGAGCTATCACCTGGGGTGTCATTCCACACCGCAGCTGCGCTCACGTGATGCGCTGAGCAATTTCCTGTGGAATAGAATATCCGCCAATGCGCAAAAGTGTTGGGTTTCCGGCGCGCCGGACGATCGCGATCGCCGCGCGTGTCAGTAAATTTCGACTTGGAGAAATCGAGCGAGTGTGTTCCGCCGCGCCGTTAATCGTGACGCGTACTACTTAAGGACTTTTTCTTCAAATCGACCAAACCGACTTTTGGTCATTTAGAGACTATAAGTGACATAAGAACATTAAGTGGACTAGTGATTAAGTGCAACAGTGGGGTGAAACATATTTGTTATTTTTATTTTGCTGTCTGCGGCCGGACGACTTTCCCGGATTATCATCCACTGTAAGTTGCATGGGTTATGGAGGTATGCGTGAGCGCGTATGATTCAGAGTATTTGGTGGCATTGTAAGCCCATTTTTCCTTAATAGTATCGAAATATTTGAATAAATTAGAATATATTGTATAACCCAATCTTTGTGGCTACGGATCAGATTCTTTCCAACAATTACCTTTCAGGTATTCTTCTCTTCTAAGGATTCAGGACGCGGGCCCGTACGGGACGTAGCGAGCGGCCCACGAATAAAAATAAAATTACCCTCGCGCCACACGCGAGCAGTTTGGAACGCGCCGTGAAACGTGCGCTTCACGCACGTAGGCACGTAACAAATTTGATGGCAGCGGTGGGATACATTGCTCTGCGCTGTCCTGAATTCTTAAGAAAAATTTTTTCTTTTATTTCCGGCTCGATGGTCCAACAGGAGTACGACTGGAACGGAACCGAGAGTTTGGAAGCTCCGGAATTATTTGGGGGCTCCGGTATTTTCATAGTGGACCTTTCGGTTAGCTTGAACGTTGTGGACGTCAACTCGCTCGCGATAGACGTCGAAATAAATTTCGACGACGTTGTAGTAGTCCCGCTCGCGGACGGAACGTTGCTGCACACGTTGGGCACGGTGACTCTCAACCTCCCGAGCGCCCCAAAAATTTTCCACGTGGTAGCTAGTTTGCCGACCGAGTTCGACGGAATAATAGGAGAACTGTAGTGAATAGGTTGGAAAACAAAGAAGGGAAAAAAATCTAATCATGTCGGTGACTGACGGAGCGGGTGGCCCGCCGGCGGCTGACCTATCCACCACAATTACTAGCATGATCGAGAGCCTATCATTGCGGGATCAGAAGGATATTATTCCGCGTTTCGACGGAAAGAATATTCCGTTGAACGACTTCATCCAGGACGTTCGAACCGGCTCTACATTCGTCCCCGCGCACAAGGCTTCGGAATTCGTCGCGGCGGTAATTTCCAAACTCAGCGGAGACGCGAGGAACTGCGTTTACGGACACACAATAAACACCGTCGAGGAGCTCGTAAAACTCCTCAAGAAACGTCTGACGCGGGGCAAGGATTTTGATTATTATACGTCCCAGCTCTCCAGGTTGAGGATGAGACAGGACGAAAACGTAGGACAATTTTACGATCGGGTTAGAATATTAATCGGAGGAGGACGTGGCGCGTTTAAGTCTGAAAACGGAGTGGACCCGCCGCCGGAAGCAAACGACCCTCTTTGCAAAATAGCCCTCCGCGGCTTCATCGATGCTCTGCCGACGAGAGTCAGCGAGATGGTCGAGATGAGGGAACCCCAGAATTTGGAGGAGGCCTACGAGGTTGCAGAAAAATTCGTTCTGCGGAGCGAAAGGACCAAGACGCTCCAACCAAGCTCGTCCAGAGATCGGGAGGTCGATGCGTTGGTAGGGTACACGCGTGCTGATTTTCGCGACCAACGCCCCGATTTTCGCGACCGTCCGCGCCCGGAATTCCGTGATCAGGGCCCCGACTACCGTGACCGCGCGAAAGACGATTTTCGCGATCGCGCCCGAGTTGAATTCCGCGAACCACGGTCGCGCTCGCCTTCTCCCTCGCCATTCCGCTCCCAGTGGGGAGGTTCTCGCCCGCGATCACCCGGGTTGCCGCGACCGGGAACACCGCCGGGGATATTAAGAACGGAGGGACGTCAGACGCCCGACGGGAATAATTTCCCTCCGGACGGTGTCGCGCGCTTCTGTTGCGCTTGCGGGGCGGAAACTATACGCTACCCGCGTAACCGATGGTCCCCGCGCCCGACTAGGTCCGCGACTCAGGCACCCGCTCCGCAAAAATCAAACTGCAGCACCTGCGAAAATAGCGGGAATTTAAACTCGCAGCGGGCTCGTCATCCCGAGGGACTGGCGAGCCAGCCCGAGGGAACAGCACCGGGTGCAGCTGCGAAGAAGGCCACCGTGCGACTTCTGACCCACGAGTAATTATGTCCAGAGGGGATTCTGACGAGGAGGAAGTAGAATCACCGGTAATAAAACTAGCTGCTCCGCAACTCCGAAACGGTACCGATCTTTTCTTTTGCGACACGGGATCCACCTTGAACCTCATTAAATTAGCGGCACTCGACCCGGACGTTGAGGTAAATCTGGAGGAGAACACCAAATATCGGGGAGTCACTGAAGAACGGTCAGCGACCATCGGTACCGTGGATGTATATTTCCGCGAAATTCCGACGAAATTTCACCTAGTCCGCGAATTACCCATAGATAGCTGCGGTTTACTTGGGAGACCGTATTTCAGACGAGAGGAGGCGGAAATTTCGTTTTATCATAACTCGGTCATTACCCGGGATGACCCGATTAGGCCAACATTTTTTATGGATGAATCAAATACCAAGGTAGAACGCGATCGCACCGTGAAAACGCCTCCCGAACCAAAGGTATTTCTAATCCGAGCTCGCACGCGCAAACCCATCTCGATTGAGGTCTCGAACGAAAACTTAGAGACGGGATACCTCCCCAAGATTGACACCGTCAAAGGAATATTTATTGGAGAGGTTTTGGTCTCTCAAAGGGACGGGGCTTGCCGCGTGCTTGCACTTAACACTCTCGACGAGGATGTAAACGTAGTCATTGGCCCCCAAGAGATATTACCTTTTGAGGAGCGCGATAGCGGGATAGAGCTGGACTCGGAGGGGGACGACACGACGGATGACGAAGTGTCAGCCCCAATAGACCGAGTCTCGGCTATCCTAGAAGCGCTGCGCTTGGGCGACCTAAATGACCGTGAAAAACGCGAGGTCCGCGGTATTGTAGAGGAGTTTCCCGAACGCTTTAAGCTGCCGGGCGATAAGTTACCCTGCACCGACCGCGTCGCGCATCAAATCCCGACTACGGATGAGCTCCCCATACATACGCGACAATACCGGTTCCCTATTGTTCATCGCGATGAAATCGAGGAACAGGTATCGAAAAAGCTCGCCAACAAGATAATCACACCCTCGCAATCTCCGTACAATTCCCCCGTGTGGATTGTCCCCAAAAAGGCCGATTCACAGGGGCGACCGAGAATGCGAATGGTGATCGATTTCCGCAAATTGAACGAAAAGACGATCTCCGACGTCTACCCACTGCCCAATATAGTAGATATATTGGACCAGTTGGGACAGGCACAGTACTTTTCTACGTTCGATTTGGCGAGCGGGTTCCAACAGATCCCTATGGATCCGAAAGACCGGGAAAAAAACTGCGTTTTCCACGCCCAACGGTCATTACGAATATTTGCGTATGCCCGAAGGACTGAAAAACGCCCCAGCCACATTTCAGCGGCTCATGGACAACGTTCTGCGAGGCCTCCAGGGAACGGAAATGTTCATCTACCTGGATGACATCGTCGTGTTTGCAAAATCACTCGAAGAACACAGGAAAAAGGTCCGCCGGCTTATGGCACGTCTGGAGGCGGCGAACCTTGTCCTGGAGCCCGACAAGTGCGAGTTTCTTCGCAAGGAAGTCGCGTACCTGGACCACGTGATCGGCCAGGATGGAGTAAAGCCTGACCCAAAGAAACTCGAGGCCGTTGCAAAATTTCCGACCCCAAAAACCCAAAAGAACGTCCGCCAATTCCTCGGACTCGCGGGATACTATAGGCGCTTCATCAAAAATTTCTTGGCCCGCGCAAAACCTCTCTCAGACCTGCTAAAAAAGGAAAAGCCTTTCGAGTGGGGGAAAAGAGAGCGACGCAGTTTCAGAAACCTACGCAGAGCCCTCTGCGAGGAGCCGATCCTGCAATATCCTGACTTTTCAAAGCCCTTCATCCTGACCACAGACGCGTCTGGAGTCGCGGTTGGCGCAGTGCTGAGCCAAGAGCACGATGGACACGACCTACCCATTGCATATTATTCACGCGTACTGAGTAAACCCGAGATGAATTGTGGCACAACGGAACTAGAATGTCTAGCGGTCATAAACGCCCTGGACCAATTTCAACCGAACTTATACGGACGAAATTTTAAACTCGTCTCGGATCACGAACCGCTCAAGTGGATCGGTTCGACGAACGATCCCGGGAAGAGACTTGTCCGTTGGCGAATGAGGCTCCGGAATTATAACTACGAATTCATTTATAAGCCCGGACGTCTAAATTCCAATGCGGACGCGCTATCACGCAACCCGATTAATGCCGATTCCGGGACCTCCAGTGACTCAGATTCGCACAGGGAGGATTCAAGGGTTCTGCCCATTAAAAACCCGCGTGGTAGGCCCCGGTTAGGTTCCGCTCCCCAATCCGGCGTACGGGAAAAACCAAAAACAGCCACGCGTACTGCAACCGCCGCGGGGAAGAAACTCACACTACCCGACATGAATGCAATAGCCGCACGTACACGCTCCAAGGCGGGAAACCCCGTCGCCCCGGCCGAATCCTCTGCGGCCGGCACGAGCTCGAGTGAGTCAAGCGCTCCTCCCATACAGCGCTTGCATCACAGCATGCTCCCTGCAGCTTTACTGCCGAAAAAGGGGCCCGTCTTTAAAAAAAGCCGTGACGTCATACCAGAGGAAAAAGAGGAAAAACCCCCTGCGACCGTCACTACCTCGGCTGAAGAAACAGAATCCGACAAGGGCGATAATTTAATCATTGTCGGAAGCCCCGGAATCAGTGACTCCGAGGAGGACGAGTCAGGTGGTCAAGAACCCGAGGGTTCGAAACCACAACTGTCAAAGGCCCTGCAAGACTTCATTGACAAATTCCACGAGTCGATTAACAGGCTCGAGGAAAAATTTCAATCGAGTCCAGGGAAACTTGACGGGGAGGAACCTGAATTTCCCGTGTCTATCTCCGATGGGGAAGAGGTCGATATTCAAGTCAAGGAGGCGCTTGCCGAACTCGACCCATACGATGACCACATGGAGGACTTAGAATTATCCCGCCGAATCGACAAGTTAGCCGAGAGCATGGGGAAGTCACGGAGAAAGAACTCCTACACAGAGTCGGGGGGTCACCGCCGCTAACCGCGCAGCCGTCCGAAAAGGAAAGAGAAGCCGATGATGAAAACGAGGAGCCGAGACAGACGGCGAGTGTGACGCTCGCTCTCCCTCGTACACCGGGCTTGCGACCGCACCGCTCGTTCTTCGAAACGCCGGCGCCGGGACTTAAACCGGCAGCTTACTCTACACCGTTCGGACGGCGTAGCTCGTTATCGCACATTCCCGAGGAAGGGAATGCGCAACCAGCATGGCCGTCGGTCCCGGTGACGACTGCGGCCAACCCTCTATCTATGCCCCCCTCGCTGCCGGGCGCGCCCGAGCCAGAAGCCTCCGGCGACGGATTGAGCCCTCGACCTTGCAAGGCCGACGAATTCGTCGAAGTGCCAACGCACTTCACGCCAGGGGACCCAGGGTATATGAGCGCGAGAGAGACAGACGGGCGTGATTCCAGCCAACAACTGGTTCATGAGAAGAAATTCTCTGTGATCGGCACTCGGGAAAGCCTCACGTACAAACGAGGGAATATCGCTCATTTCATATCGGCTGACGGCGAGTTAACCACACCTATCGGGAAAATACTGTCCGATTTAGGGCTAATCGATTCCGCGTCTATCAAATCAAAAAACCCGCGGGTAGGACAAATAATCGTAACCCCTAACGGCGATAATAAAATATACTGTAACGAGTCCCTGTCCACCACCTATTTTTTCCCTTTTCCACCGACTCTGTAGACCTCTAGCCCACAGGCCTGCATGCCTTCTTTATCGCTTCCTGTCCCGCGGCTCCGCTCGCCGCTACGCACCACATCTCCAGAGTCCCTAAAAACGCAGCTATTATCGCCTGCATCCTAATACCGCCGCCTGCGTGGCCTACGTGACTTTTCCCAAATTCCTTTCCTACGACTCTTTTTATCGCTAGTTTCCCATGCACGCTGCACCTAACTAAATAACCGCCTTTTCCCGGAAACTAGTCACACAAGCGTCCGTCTCCCGCCGAAGCTTCCAGACTCCTCAAATTCTTACCAACGTCCCTTTTTATCGCCTGTTTCCCACGCACGCCTCGCCTAATCAGCTATGCGTCTTTCCAGGAAACCAGCCACACGTGCGCCCTTTTCCGCCGAACTTTCTGGACTCTTCTCCCAAAATTCCTCCCCACCAACACCATTTTCCCACAGTTCGATCCTTTATAAACGCCTCCCGCGATGCGCTCTAGGTTCATTAACTCCGTCACTCTGCCCGAGTACAGTACGTAAGTCGCAGTTGCTTTTGCTCCGATTCGTGTCTACCGCGTCATAAGATCCATTACCGCGCTTCGTAGCCGGGTTGGTACCTCGTGTAACCTCCAAGAACATTTATAAACTCTGTAAAATCGTGAAGTGTGTGCAATAAAATGTATTTGAAACAAACCTGACTTCACAATACAGTTTGGTCATAAAGAAAAGATATTTCGAGGAGACGCGCGCAGACAAAATCCGCGTGGGGCTCTGCAATCTGCGAGACGTCCTCCACTCATCGGAAATAAAATCAGTTAGAATCTGCCGAGGTGGGGACCTTACGGATGTACTGCCGAGTGATCAATTATTGTCATGGCTCAATGAGATCTTCGCCGGAGGACCCACGGTTGTCATTCTGTGTTACGGGAAAATAATCGTGCCTCCGGAGGAAGACCGGAGCCACATAATAGCCGAATATCACGGAAGCCTCGTGGGAGGCCACAAGGGGGTCACGAAAACGTACCGAAAAATTCGGGAAAGCTTTTACTGGCCCCACTTGAGGAACGAGGTTCAGGACTACATACGGCGCTGTAAGAGCTGCCAGGAACAAAAGCTCGTGCGCATAAAAACGCGCGAGCCGATGTTAGTCACTGACACTCCGGTCGATACTTTCGACAAGGTATCACTGGACACAGTGGGTCCGATACCGACATCGCCTCATGGGAATAAACATATTCTCACAATGCAGGACCACTTGTCTAAATACTGCCTAGCTGAACCGATCCCGGACCTCAAGGCGACTACTATTGCCGAGGCAATAGCAAGGCGCCTTTTCAGCCAGTTCGGTGCCCCACGAGCACTACTAACGGACCGAGGCGCCGCGTTCACAAGTGGCCTACTGCATGAGCTCTCCAAAATATTTAAAGTAAAGCAGGAAACCACTTCGGGATATAGACCCCAAACGAACGGAGCTCTGAAGCGTAGCCATATAGTCTTGACAGAATATATCAAGCACTACGCTGACAGATACGATGACTGGGATCGTTTGTTGCCCTTCGCGGAATTTTCCTACAACACGTGCGTCCACGAGGCAACAAACTTCACCCCGTTCGAAATTCTTTTCGGCCGTCTGGCACGTCTGCCCAATCAATTCCCCGCGGAAGAAAAACTCGCGACCTACAATAACTATGTCGCCGAGCTCATAAAACGTTTATCGGAGATACGCGAGATAGCAGGGGAAAATTTAAATAGAGCCAAGCTCCGGTCGAAAAGATACTATGATAGAACGGCCCAGCCATTAAACCTAAAAATCGGAGACCGCGTTTACGCAGAAAAGGAGCCTCGAGTCGGAAAATTTGATCGCCGTTGGAACGGCCCTTTTGACGTAAAAGAAATTTTCGATCGGAAAAATGCGGTGCTGGAAACCGAAAAGGGGAAACTGATCCGCAGGCATACCGACAAACTCAAATTAGCAATAAGCGAAGAATGAGTGTATGTGTGTGTTTGCGAAAATAAATTTAAAAAAAAATGTGTGTGACACTGGTATTACAGGTGACCCCCGACGGGCGACGAAATCGCGATGCGTCTCCCCATTCTACTCGCGGTCGCAACAATAACACTTCCGCCAGGACGTGGAGCCAGTTACCACGTGACGACCATCAACAATCCGCCTGGCTTGTACTACGAGCGTGTAGGCCCCCTACAGCTGCAGCACGCGGATTGGCAGATCGCTACGTACATCGACACGGAAGCATTCATCGAAGATTTCCCCACGGAAGATACGGGACTAGACTGGATCAACGATTCATGCAGTAGAATCCACTCCCGCGACTCATGCCACGACCTGCTGCGAGTCGATCTCCTGCGGCAACGCCTCGCGCGCGCGCGAGGCCTAACCGAGGATTTGCAGAGCATTTCAAAGGAATCTCGGGTGCTAGGTCTGTTGCCAGAGGAAATTCCCCGCACAATGAGGAAAAGGGCGGCACCCTTCGGCATAATTGGAACCCTAAGCAAATCGCTATTCGGGACCCTGGATCAAGACGATGCCGAGTATTTGAACACTCAAATAGACCGCCTGTTCGCCGACCAGACCAATTTAACGCATCTGATCGGGCGGCAGACGCACATGATATCGTCGAAACTGCAAGATTTGCATCGAGAACACGCAGAAGAAACAAAAAGGGTTCGGGACCTGCGAGTTATCGTGGTCAAATTGCAGCAGGAATTACAACTAATGCACCGTGTTACCACGGAAATGCACTATAATAATTCCCTTATTAATTATGCTGTGCGGGTGGAGAATAAGATCGACCGATACATCGAGGCGTGTGCACATTGCGTCCACATAATTGCCACGGCGCGCAACGGGCAATACGAACCCTCAATGTTAACGAGGGAACAACTACTGTCCGTGGCGCGCGAAGTGCAGTTGAGAGCCGCCATTTTCGAGTTTCCCATCTCACTCGACTATTTACGCGGAGAAACCTTGGCTCTGATAGCCCGAACGGATGTAATTTACCACAAGGGACGATTAATAATCGTCACCCATGTACCGCTCTTAGACCGGACAGTATATTACTTATACCGGCTGCACGCCTGGCCCGTTACGCAGAACGTCAACAACGCGACCGGCTCCGCCTACGTTACGCCAGCCGCACCGTATATTTCGCTGTCAACCGACCACCGCACATACTTCCAGGCCGACAGAATCGACATGAAGACATGCACCCGCGTCGACCACAAATTAATATGCTCAATGGAAATTCCCGTGCATGAAGCTGCCGTCACCGAGTCGTGCGAGGTGCAGATGCTCACGGCACCGTCGGCCGAAACGTACCAACGATGTAACGTACGCCTCCGCCCTCGGCACGACCCGTTCTGGGCAGACCTCACCTCGCAAGGCGGATGGCTGTACTCATTCGCCCGGCCAGAGAAAGTCCACGTGCTTTGCCCCGGGCAGCCGGACCAACACGTCGAACTCACCGGAGCAGGCGTACTCTACCTTAGCCCGAATTGCATCGGAAAAACGCGAGGCACCACGCTCACGGGTATTCGCACGTACCGCAGCAAGGAGGAATACTTCTATCAGCCGGAGGTATCGCTGAACGTGTCAATAATTGCGCCAATAATAAACGATGCACCCGAGCCAGTATTGACCTCATTGCTGCGGGAGGACAACGGACGAAGCGGAAGAAACAATGTGCTACGCAACTGGAAGACGCTCGAAGACGGCGAATCGTTATATGAAGTGGAAGAATGAATACGGGCGATAGGCACGCACCAGAGAGAGAGGCAGCATCAACGAGGCCTTTTTCTCGTCGGATTCTCGGTACAGGCAGCGATACTAGTCGCCGCTGCGCTACATGTGTGTCGCAGCCAAATAACCGCCGCAACACTCTGCCTGAGTCATGGCCTAAGAAGCCAAGACCGAGAGACGGCGCAGCCAAGCGCCGAGGGCCCAGCGATAAGCAGCCGCTGCGTCAGCCACCCCGAGGCCGGGGTAGAGTTACGCACGAGCCCGGCGGAGCCCACCAGCACGAACAACACGGCGTTCTCTACCCCCCCCCCCCCCCCCCCAAGCCGCCACCTCCGACTAAGTGGACCATGGGCCCCGAAGGAGAAGCGAACGGAGAGCGGGATCATTACTGTTCCAATCATCCTCCGAGTGACACGGGCCTCAGAAAAGAAGACCAAAAAGAAAAAAAAACGAAAAACGATGCCAAATCAAGAGTGCAAAGAATCACCCGATCAGCGAGGGCTGATCACTACGATTCTGCAGTTCACCGCAAAAAAATTGTGCGCGGTGTGCGGTCAGAATCTAGTTCAGTACCCCAGTGTCGCCGCCTGTTTGGAGCGAAAAGCTCCCGCCGGACCTCATCCGAAGTGCCCCTTATGTGCAGTGGAGTTGGCCGAGGCCAACTATCGCAAGCACATAGGCCACTGCAACGAGGCGTTCAACGCGACTCTGCGCGAGATGCGCGCCGACCACGTGGCGTTCCAGACCACTCCTTCCGCCCGGCCGGTGCAGACAAGGCTCAGGGGTAAGCGGACTGCATCCGCACGAGCGGCACGGCCGACGGCCCCATCGCCCAAAATCGCGGCCAAGCATACGAGCACGCGGGCCGCACCGCTGGTTCGGAGCGTCGCGACGCAAACAACGAGGCTGCAGCTCCGCGCGAACGAGCGATGCGGCTTTATAATTTGGGCTGAACCAGCAGCAAACGAGTCGCCAACGACGCCCGACGCGACAATCGCCGAGGACTCGCAGCCCGTGGGCAGCACCCGTGGGCCGCATGCAGCCCCGACACCCGCTGAACCGCCGGTCGACCGCCAACACCCTCCCAGGCGAGGCGGAATGCGAGGATGTCGCCGAATCACCCCCGCCTACCCGGAGCGCAGCGACGGCAAGCTGCCGACGGCCAGCGACGGCGAGCTGCCGACGACCAGCGACGATGAGCTGCCGACGGCCAGCGACGGCGAGCTGCTGACGATCGTCGACTCAGCCAGCAACGGCAAGCCGACGGACAGCGAGCTGCCACCGGACGTCGAAGCAACAGGTGACGACGAGCTGCCGACGGCCAGCGACGGTGAGCTGCCGACGGCCTGCGACGGCGAGCTGCCGACGGCCAGCGACGGGACGACCAGCAACAGCGAGCTGCCGCCGGACGTCGAAACAACAGCCGACGGCGAGCTGCCGACGGACAGAGACGGCGAGCTGCCGACGGACAGCGACGGCGAGCTGCCGACGACCAGCGACGATGAGCTGCCGACGGCCAGCGACGATGAGCTGCCGAAGGCCAGCGACGGCGAGCTGCTGACGATCGTCGACTCAACCAACGACGGGAAGCGAGCTGCCGCCGGACAACGGGACGACCAGCAACAGCGAGCTGCCACCGGACGTCGAAGTAACAGCCGACGGCGACGACGAGCTGCCGCCGGACGTCGAAACAACAGCCGACGGCGAGCTGCCGACGGCCAGCGACGATGAGCTGCCGACGGCCAGCGACGGCGAGCTGCCGACGATCGTCGATTCAGCCAACAACGGCAAGCCGACGGACAGCGAGCTGCCACCGGACGTCGAAGTAACAGCCGACGGCGATGACGAGCTGCCGACGACCAGCGACGGTAAGCTGCTGACGGCCAGCGACGGCGAGCTGCTGACGGCCAGCGACGGAAAGCCGACGGACATCGAATCACCGACCAACGACGACGACGAGCCACTGTTACGTCACTGTTAAGATAAGGAGGCAAAAACGACTAAATTGTCCATGAACAACTGTTAAGAATTATATAACTCACCATGATAATTTGTTAACATAAGAAAATGGTAAAAGGATTAATAGTTTATAAAATCGGGATTCATACATTTAAATACGGATAACTTTTAAAAGTTATAACATTCGGTAGGATAATTTGTTAACATAAGAAAATGGTAAAAGGATTAATAGCTTACAAAATCGGGATTCGTACACCTAGATATGAATAACTTTTGAAAATTATAACCTTCGGTAGGATACTTGTTAATATAAACAAAATGGTGAAAGGTTTAACAGTTTATAAAATTGGGATTCACACAGTTAAGATACAAATGACGTTGCATAATCTTTGATAATGAAGAAAGTTAAGATACGTCCCCGCGAGAATATGGAGCTGCAATTTTATACAAAATTTATAACAACGCGTATTAGCAACAACAAGCGAAGATGAACTTTTAACAACAAATTCGAGAATTACAGTCTGTACGATTTCCTATGTAAATCCAAATCTTGGTCAAAGCGATCTTGTTAAGAAGTTATTCTTGTCGCCCGGCGAAACCACTTAAAAAACACGGCAGGGAATCAGATAATGTATTCTATAACAAACCTACAAAACTTATAAGCGAAGAGGTCCAAATAAGGCAGAAACTAAATCGCACCAACGAAGAGCGTGAACACCTGGTCGAAACATCGAGAAGACATTGACGAAAGAGGAAGTCGTAAATGTGGAGCTAGGGCAAGGGACAGGCGCGGGGGCCGCGAGCCACGCGCGACCTGCAAGGCGAGGTGTCCTCCTCTAGCATGAGACAGGGAGTCGAAAATCACGTAGGCACTACCCCTACCATCGCTCAATCAAACGATAGACAAAGGACCCAATCATATAAAAAGACAAAAAGGTATCGACAAGTGAACAGTGCGCCCCGAAAATTAGATCTGCCCACATCGAATCTCTGCCCGAGCATAGACTGAAACTTTAAAATCGAATTAACGACGAATTTCTGTCCGACCGCGGACTTAGAAAAAAATCATTTAAATCGACCGCGGACTTAGAAAAAATCATTTTTGTAACACGTGCACGAATCGCGGCACTTTCCATGGCAGTCTTGCGAGCCGAAAGTGGCCGTTTCCCTGTCAGTCGCGAACCTGTGGTGAAATGACAGAGTCGCGCATGCGCAGTTCGCATTTCGTTCACTTTCGTCCCTTGAGAGTTTCTGTCATTCACTTTCGTCCCTTGAATCACAACCTCACTTTTCAGTGTTCGTCTCGCGCGACTGCCATTCCAAGTGCCGCAGATTCGTGCACTCGTTACAAAAAGTATGATGTGCAACACGGGTCGAATTGGCAATTGCGACTCGTGTGATTGCAGCCCTCGCTTCGCTCGGGCAGCAAACCTCACACTCGCCGCAATTGCCAACTTTCGACCCTTGTTGCACAATATACTATTAAATCGTACCGCGGACTTAGGAAAAATCACCTCCGAATTTAAATCTTTTCACGGACTTAGGAAAAATCAGCTCCGAATTTAAAATCGTATCACGGACTTAGAAAATCTCGAGTTCCAATCATCATCGACTTTTAATCCGTCTGCGGATTTAGATCCATTCCGTTCTTCGCTAAGATTTTCATTTCTCGTAATTCGAACCTTTGTCCTAAACGGGGACTTAGGAGTTTATAGAATTGAATAAGACTCTACAGTTTTTGTATTTTCGGGCTTCGACAAATTTTGAATATTATTTTATAATTTCGCACGCTTCGTATTTTGAGAAACTTGTACATCCGAACTCTGAATTTTGTTACACCACGAGGTGCCGATATTTGTGAACATCATCACGATTAATTACATGTTAACATCCTTTGTTGAGAAAAATCGGTTTATTTAATTTCCTCGTTTTACGAATAAAATTCGACGATTGCATTCTTAAATTCAGTGTCACAGTTTCTTTACGATCGTGTCCTTCCCATCTGCAGCATCAGCATCCAGTTCAACACAAAAAGGGTAAGTGAAATTTTTAATTATATCGGTGAAATTTCGTACGCGCATTGTCTCGAGCCATCATCACATCATCATCATCTCAGACCTGAGTCAAATTCCCTTTAGAGAAGCATTCGCAGCTCGTCCCCGAGTAATTTTCCGAAAGGTTAGACTCGAAACAGAGCTTGCGCGTTTAGTGTACTTCGTCAGATGTGGTATAGGGAGGAGCCTTCCTTCTTGACCAGAGCACGGGTAAATCACGCTGAACCGCACTAATACGTGTAAAATTGTCGCTCGAGTAAAATCCACGACACTTTTGACGTAACTAATTTTTGGGGGCTCGTCCGGGATCTTAAGAGTGCTTCTTTAAATAATTTGACAGGCCTGAACCATTTTGCGATTTACAATGATTTGACTTTGAAATTTTGTAACAACTACTCAATATATTACATGGACACTTTGGAAAAACTAGTAGAGCTTCACATGCGTATTGTTGAATTAGAAGCCGTCACTCAAGAACTTATTAATATAATTATAAACGAACAATTTTTGAAAAAACTTTCTTTGAAAAAAATCAACCGGAAAAAGAACTCGGTATCAAAACCTCAACTGAGAAGATCCCTCAGGAAAATACCAAGCTCAAAAAACGAATAGAAAGTAAAATTATTCTACCTGGCCAAATCGACGCCCCAGACCCGACGGACTTAAGGTACTTCTCTCACCAAGTGAACTTACTGGCTCCTCTTACTCAGACACATATCCCACGACCTTTTACAATCCTTTGAATAATTATTGAACAAATCTTGTTGCTTCGTAAATAAAACGGAAACCTTCAACGGAAACTTTTTTTTTGAGAAATAGAACAACGAAATCGAATCTAAGGCTAAGGCAGGTGATTACAGAGGTTTCACTCTTAGTCTCCTACCACAACCCCCTTTTCCGTATATGGCAAGGAAACGTCGTGGTCGAAAAAAATATCAAGTAACAAAACTACAGTTGATTCATTCCGGAGAACGCAAAGTAAAACGAATCGAAGATTATTTTTGTAAAGAATACAAATTGATTCCAATTGACATCCCCACACCAACACCACCAGTTATATCCTCCATATGGGCTTCAGACCCCAGACTGTGGAAAACTCATAGCGAATTCCTCCAAGATAACATTGACACGACTTACACCGAGATTTACTGCTCTCCTGCAAGTCCGATTTCTCCGATAACAGATTAAAAACAATAAGAGATAAAATCTTCCCCACCTATAAATGTTGTGCGACTGGGTACAAAACATATTTCGAATAATAATTCAGTGGTGCGCACATTCATGTCAGATTAAAACAAAGGTCAACAAGAAGAGAGCAAAAACATGTAAAAAAATCAAATATAATTACATCCGTAGAACTCGCTCATAAAAAAATTATAAATGCACGGGACTCGTTCTAAAAACCTTCCGTTAGACGATAAAATATTGAGTACATATCCCTGCGAACGAAGTCGACGTATAACAGGAGACAATACTAATACCCTTAACACAGTGACCGAAACCCACGAAATCCCCGAGACAGCAGGTAAAAGACCATTCGAAGAAACCGGCCCCGATTTTCCAGGAATCGCTGACTCGGAGAAAACCTCTGAATCAGAATCGGACGAATCAACAGAGACAGTTACGGAAGACGAACAAATCCCCGAACACACAGGAGAAAAAACAGTGAGAATTAGTTTCGAATCGGAAAAAAATTTACAATCCGCGGAAATAACTGCAGACGGTGTGAGAACTTACAGAATCGAAACCGACGACGGGGAAAATACGAAATCAGTAGACGAGAGTGACGACACAAAATCAGTTGATAGTGAAGATTTAAATAAAACACAAGTGTTGTTCGGATCACCCGAAGAGATTTCCGAAATAACACAGACGCAAGAACACATTACAGTCAGCAGACAAATACCCTCGAACACAGAAAATAAATCCCCTGGAAATAATTGGGCCCTAGTAGGATATATTCCAGACCCCATTCACGGGACCAACCAATATTTACTTATATCCAGCGATCGTAGTAACGAAGGTGAAACAACAGAGAGACCGCCCTCGGTCCCCGACCGCTCAGAAGTCCCTCTCGAGTCATTACAAGTGGCACGCGCCGAGGCAGGTAAAAATCCCCCCGGTCGCGCGGGCCCATCAACCGGAAATCACGCACTCCCAAACACCTCACCGGGATTATTTGGAACACCTTTAAGCACTTCAACGCTTCTCGAAGCTACCGAATATAAAACTGCTCTCTCCGACACCCCGAAGAATACGAAAAACCAAAACCGCGCGGTAAAATCAATATTGAAAAAACCGAAAATCGTACCAAGGAATTTATTAGTAAGTCTATCGCATTTTTCCCGAAATAAGGAACCCGCTCCCGGGTGTCCTAAAGATCATCCTAACGAGAACGCAGATAAACCCACTAACACGGAACCAGGGACAAAACCAAAAGCAGGCATAACTGAAGAATCCGAAAATCCCATTTACAAAATGGGATTACACAATCAAACCCTTTCACTGAGGGGTGCCTTAGCGGTAATCCCTAATTATGATGGGCACACCATGTCACTCGGTTTATTCATTCAGGGATGTAGGGAAGCCTTGGCTATGATGGGACCAGGCGCCGAAGTAAATCTAGTGAAAGCCGTGCGGATAAAAATAACCGGAGAACCGCGCAGAACAATACAAGAGAAAAATGTTGATACCATTTCTGAGTTGGAACAATTTCTTAAAGAAATCTACGCACCTAAACGTAATATTTATCAACTTCAACGGGAATTAGGATCAATATATCAACTTGACAAAGAATCAGTAATAACCTACGCGAATCGCATAAGAGATCTGGGAAAGGCAATACTCGAAAATTATGAAGGAAATATTAATCACCCGCTGACAGCAGACTTTATTGAAAACACTAGGAAAAGTCTGCCTACTTGTTTTCTACACGGATTAAAACCTGAAATCGAACAACGTCTAGCTCCGAACAATGATTTTGACTACTTAATTAGACAGGCGGTGCAGATCGAGAAAAATTTAGTCTCACAGGCAATCTTGAGAGGCGCCATGCCGGAGACACCTAAGGCCCAGGCTAGTAAAACCGAGGGGCGGCGCGGCGTGCATGTAGTAGTGAGAGAAGAGCCGACGTGCCAGTTGTGCGAGAAGAGGGGTCACGTCGCCAAGGAGTGCATGAGGAAAGAGACGGCCCAAACGCAGGTAGCACGCGACCAATCGTACGGAAAAGAGATAAAGAACCCACCCGTATGCCAGGTGTGCACGAAGACCGGCCATTCAGCCGACAAATGTTTTAAAATTTTTCCTCCTTTTAAACAACAGCGAGCCCAACACTGAAGCCGCAGCATTAACAATTTGCCAGGTATGTAACAAACGTGGGCACACCGCCGATCGATGCTATAAAATTTTTCCCCCGGGAAAGAGAGAAGATGAAAAAACCACATTTTGTCAGTTGCGCAAAAATAACGGCCATACAGCCGATAAATGTTCGCGATTGCCCTCTTCGTCTTTCAGACCTGTGCATCCGGCGCAAATACAAGTCCCGCAAAATCTGAGATACCCGGGTCCGAACGAAGTAAGATGTCAAATTTGCAAAAAAGAAGTCCACGGAGCTCATATTTGTCCATTTCGTAATAATCACTCGCAACCGCTGACCAATAACGCTGGTAATAATCGTCAATATATGGAACGACCCAATAATGCCGCAGATCCTTCATTGCCGTGTCATTATTGCAAGCAACTTGGGCATTTTATTCGCGATTGTCCCGTTCGTCCGAACAACGGACCGAGATATGGGAACCAGGGAAACGACGATGGTCCCCCGAGCAAGAGCGCGGTGAGGGAGACTACGCAGGCCGAGCGCTCAACCCACCGTATCGCAGCCAGCAGAGCGAGTCGAGCGTACGAGTAATTCGAATATTTAACATCCACTTGAACAACGAAGGCAGCGTGCCCAGTGTAATGACGACAGCTCCCGAATTAATACGACCCGTTTTGCTCATGATCGACACCGGAGCCGGACCAAATATTATCAAGGAACAATTCTTGGACCCCAGTACCCCGATAGACCAGGGAGAGATACTCCAACTAAGGGGAATCACTAAAAATTCCATCTACACGCACGGTTGCGTCACGATTCAAATATTCGGACGCTATGCTACCTTCCATGTTGTCGGTTATGATTTTCCGATAAAAGAAGCCGGAATTTTAGGATCCGATTATTTAGATGGAAATAGAGTAAAAATTGACTATGAAAATCGGCAATTAGAGATGCAAAACGTAATAATACCATTCGCGACACCTGAAACCATGGTCGTCCCTGCTAAATCTACCAAGTTGTGTTACGTAAGAGTAAAAAATTTGTCCATGAGGGAAGGTTATTTACCTCCAATGAGTACAGTAAAAGGCGTAGAAATACAAGATGGCTTTGTTAAAAACAATAACGGGAATCATATATTTACATCACCAACAGTAATAATTGGGCCGTTGATTTGCATGTGCCTGTAATGGAATTAGAATCCCGAGAATATTCCAACGAGAATAAATTGAGTAAAAATAAGAGTTACGAAATCGAATCAAGTTCAGAAGACACTTCTCTCAATTCAAAGAAAGGACGCGGAACCGCATCAGAACTATCGCAACTAAAAAGAGAAATATCCCCGGAAAAAAATAAAACGACACGCAGTGAATTAGAAACGAAATCGCAAGTCCCTAGGAAAGAGACTCCCGAGATTAGCCCGAATCAAATAAACGAAAAGAAAATCGAAATGAAAAATGATACAAAGAGAAATAAATATTATGAAGCCCAGACAATGAATTACACGAAGAACCCAGAAACTAGTGGAAAACCAAGAAGTTTTGATTTTTATCCTTCACAGCCCCTGATAAAAGTAGATGACTCGAAAATTTGTGGAAATACGGAAAATAATGATGAAATTAAAGTTTGTTTTCTTGCAATAGGGAAACCTGACACCGAGGAACGGGCAGGACCCATTGAAGTTGAAAATTTGTGTGATGTCGCATGGACAGTAGGGGCAGAATCCCTCGAGGATGTCGAAAAAGTCAGTTCTATGAAAATCTCAGATCGTGAAAAATTATTAGAAAAGGAAAGATAACCCAGGAATGAAACTAGTAAGGACGAAATAATGAATAATCAATGTAATAATCGAGTTAACGATGCAAAGCCATTGGCAAATAAAGAGTTATTCAAGGAAATTAACCCGGAAGTTCGCGAGGATCAAAATCAATTGAATAAAACTTATATGAAAAAATCGGAAGAATACCCTCAGAGAACCATGGAAATAAATATGATAGAAAGTGAAGGCTGTAGGTTAGGAGTGAAAAATAAAAAAAAACCGACGAAACAGAGACAATGAGAAAAGGGAGTCACTCGGACTTTTCGGAGGCACGGGTGCAGTCGACGCCGTCAGTCACCGCCGAAGACACGCTGGTGGCCTACCCAGAATTTATGAGGGTCAACTCGCTCGCCGAAGGGGCCAAAGCTAGGCTCGATATTAAAAAGTTGGAGCACAACGAAATAATGAATCAGGAAAATACCTTTGAAATAGATAAAATCCAGGAAAACGCAGAAAATAAATCGGAAGATACACCAGATTTTAAAGCAAAAATAAATGAAGAAATTGACCTCGAAAAATGTATAGAAAGAAGGGATCGCAAATTAACTGCATTGATAAGTGACGTAAACGCCACTTCGAGATCACGAGACAATGAAGATATGCCTGGCAAGTCATCGGAGGGTTCGCCGCTTGCCACTGCGCTATTACCCACAAGTAAAGAACGGTATAAAATCAAAACGAAAAATCAAATTGAAGTCAATAAACACTCGACAATACATTACGAAATTATGGACGTTGCTTTAGTACAAAGGTTAAGCAGTCATAACCTATATAGAGAAATTCAATTTCCTGTTAACGAATCCCCGTGTTATGTAGTGACAAAAGAAATATCGAATAATCGCTTGGAGCAAATAAAAAACTTATTGAGACTCACGGAGTTGAACGAAGAAGAGAAAAACAGTATAGAAACGCTATTGGAAGAAAGTGCACATCTGTATCAAATTCCGGGAAATTTATTAACTTGCACAACGATATTGCGACATTGCATCCCAACGACGGATGATCTTCCCATCAATACTAGAAGTTATCATTGGCCCGAGTGTACTAAAGAAGAGATAGGTAAACAAATAGAAGACATGCTGAGCAAAGGAATAATAATACCGTCCACTTCACCGTACAACTGCCCGGTGTGGGTCGTGCCTAAGAAAGCCGACTCGCAAGGTAATAAAAAATGGAGAGTTGTGTTCGACTACCGCGCCCTGAACGACAAAACTATAGCCGATGCATACCCAATTCCCAATATTAATGACATACTGGATCAACTCGGTGGAGCGCAATATTTCTCCGTATTTGATCTAGCCTCGGGTTTTCATCAAATAGAGGTAGCCCCGGAAGAGAGACATAAGACCGCCTTCACGACACCGCGAGGCCACTACAAGTTCGTGAGAATGCCTTTTGGGCTACGCAACGCCCCTCCCACCTTTCAACGAGCAATGGATCTCACACTAAGCGGACTCGATGACATTACACACACCAACGACGAAATCGAACCCACACATCCCTACACGGAAATAGAAGAATGTAACTGGGAATTAGAGGCCCTCGACCCTAACAAACCGCCGGCGAAAACAGACCCAGTAACTGTTCCGACCCGAGAGAGCCCGGAGGGAGCCCTGTCGACCACGAGCATAAAAAACGCGGTAGACCCGCGTAGAAATGGAGAATTAGGAAAGGGACTGGAGGACATCGTAAAAGTCACCCAGAGAGGCTCTGTGACGAATACCGAAGATGACAGACGATCGCTCCAGGTTGGAATCAATAATGAAGGCGAGGAAAAGGAAACTCTGCATGACAATCAGGTGCCCAGTGACGAGACTGAACTCGACGACGATGAAGATAGCATATCAAGGAGAAAGAAAAGATATAAAACGAGACCCCTCGAAGATCGTGAGTCCGAAGCATCGGGCGACGAAGACATTCTCTCTGACACCTCGGAGGCTAATTTATTGCCTTCCCCGGGGATACGTGCACCTACGACCGGAAGAATAGTAGCCAACAACGTTAAGCTGTCCCGTGACCTACTTTACACTCGAAGAGACAATTTGGTATTCTTTGTCTCAACCGAGGGGGAACCCGTAGACTCCGGAGCTGTAATGCTAAAAGATAGAGATTATTTACCCAAGCTAAAAAATTTAACGCTGAATAAAGCGCAATCCATTTCCAAAAAACATGGTAGATTTAATTTGGCACTTCCAATCACCGATAAATCGGGAGAAGGCCCCAGCCTAATACTCGGAAATATCGTGGAAGTTTTTAAGAGCGCCCGACATTTAATTGAAAAATTGTCCCTCCAAATAGTCAGTATAGCCAAGACAAGTCACATCTAAAAAGTTCCGTGGGAGGACATTGTAACACAGCTTCGTTTAATTTTCGCTCATAGTGACGTAAAAATTATTATTTGCCAGGGACTAATCAGAGAACCGCCCCCGGAAGATCGTTACAAAATTATTGAAGAAATGCATTCTTCAGCTGTCGGCGGACACAGAGGAGTTGGCAAAACCTATAATAGAATTCGCCACGATTACTATTGAAAGAATTTAAAGGAAGAAATTCAACTATTTATTCAACGTTGTTTGCATTGCCAATTAAAAAAATTGGTCAGAACAAAAACTAAAATGCCAATGATTATCACCGACACACCGGCAATAGCCTTTGATAAAATTGCAATGGATATAGTAGGCCCGCTTCCCAAGACAGATCTCGATAATGAATACATCCTAACCATACAAGACCAATTAACTAAATATTCCGTGGCAATATCACTACCCAACGCATGAGCTGTGACCATAGCCGAAGCCTTTGTTAAAAGATTTATTTGCTATTTCGGGTCACCGAAAGCAATACTTACCGATCAAGGCAGTAATTTTTTGAGCAATTTCCTAAAACAAATCGCAAAGTTATTTAAAATTCGAAAGGTTAGAACTACCGCGTTCCACCCACAATCCAACGGATCATTGGAAAGATCCCATCATGCCCTCGGCGAATACTTGAAACAATTTACCACAAAACAAAAGAATTGGGATGAAGGGGTAGAAAATGCCATCTTTAATTACAATACGAACGTTCACGAAGGAACAAAACACACGCCGTACGAAATGGTATTCGGAAAAAGAGCGCGAACTCCCTCCAGTATGCCCCCGTCGGAAATGGAGAAACTCGCGACTTACGACGATTATTTAACGGAACTAGTAACACAAATACACGAAATTCAAGGAATGGGACGGAAAAATTTGATAGACTCAAAAGAAAAATCTAAAGAATATCAGGATAAAAAAATAAATCCCATCGCGCTTAAAGTCGGTGAACCGGTATTTTTGCTTAAAGGACCCAAACCAGGGAAACTCGGCGATCACTACACGGGACCACACGAAGTCACGGCGATATTAACGAAGGGTAACGTACGAATAAAACTTCCGAGAAAGGAATTGGTAGTGCACACTAATCGACTAAAAAAATCAAAGATTGCCATAGAATAATTCCAAGCACAACATAAATAAAATAAAGGGACTAATAATAATAATTTAAATACATGCACATATACGCCTATCCCGAGTCGCAGTAATAAAAAAAAGGAAGAAAAAAAACAGAACATATACAATCAATCATTTTAATTGCTAATTACGGTAATTATAAAACAAAAGAATTTAAAAAAAAAAACATTTTGGAACCTGAATCATGGCAAAAAGAGGTTGTAACTTCGCTTATTGTTTCGAGCAGATACGACTTGAAAGCTTTGTAAATTGTTGTATCGCTAATCCCGATCCGGGTAAATTAGCCGCAGCAGGATTTATTTATCTCGGTACAGGGGATTTAACTAAATGCTTTTGCTGTCGAAGAATAATTGGAAACTGGAGAGCTAACGACGATCCCAAAATTGTGCATCGGAAATGCTCGAGTGATTGTAGATTCATCAGAGGACTCCCGTGTGGTAACGTACCTCTCCCCGAGCCCCTTTTTAGGCTACCCAGCGCCTCAGCGGGACAACCGCCCGTCCCCATCACCGAAACAGCGGCGCCCCAAGGCCCGTTAACGATCGCTCCGGTGATGAATCCCATCTACCCACTATACGAGAATTTCATGGCTCGCATACATTCTTTCGCTACTTGGCCAGCGAGTATACCGATAAGAGCGGTAGAAATGGCAAAAGCAGGGTTTTTCTACACGAGAAACGACACAGTAAAATGCTACTTTTGTAATCTCACGATGAACAATTGGCGAGCTCACGACGTCCCGTCGCAGCAACACGCTTTTCGACAAGCAAATTGCCGCTATCTACAATCATCGACAGACGTTCAAACAGAAGCAGAAAGTTTTTTGAGAGTATCTCTGTTTATGATCAGCCCTTATTTTAGGCCGGAACCTTCTCTGTCTGACCCCGTACCAACAAGTGGCTTGGTTCGCGAAGTGATAGAAACTACGATACCGATTGCCCTGAAAAAGAAAGCAAGGGGACGACCACCGAACTCACAGCAAAAGTCGTAATAAAATAGTATAATAATTTTCCTTTTAAACACGGACGATAATTCAACAATAAATAACAATAGTGAACATACAATAAAACAAAGTAGCACAATGTCTCAACAAAGTTACGTATCGATTATTCGAGTTAGTAAACGATATTTTTTCTTAAAGGGAACGACGAAAGAAAACACACGGAAAAAATTGGAATCCCGCACACAGCTTCACGAGATTGCGCCAGTAAAATAAAAGTAAAGGCGATAAAGTACCGGTTGAATTTTAAGTAATAAATAAAGGGACCAAGGACGAAAATTTTTTTATAACAGTAATAAATACGACTTTGTAACCAATATTAACAAAATAACAACATTTGAAGGAATTGTGAAAAATATATAAATATATATAATTTAATTAACCACAGGGAAAGGTTAGTGCACTAAAATTAACAAATTTTCGGGATAAAATTACATCGAAAGGGAATATTTACTAGGAAATAATAATAATAATACTAATAATGTGTCGGTACTAACAATACACGAAAAATATCGATTCGAACAGGTTCGATTAGACAGTTTTTGGAGATGGAGTTTGTATATAATAAATCCCACGGCTCTCGCCGCCGCAGGATTTTACTATACGGGATGGGAAGATACGGTTAGTTGTTTCGATTGTTTAACAACGATCATCACGTGGGAGGAAAACGACGACCCCATGGTCAGACATCAAAAAGAGCATGAGCACTGTCGATTTGTGAGAAGAGTCGCGTGTGGAAATGTGCCCATTATCATTGACTCACGTTTAGTCCCGTCATTCTCCATGCAAGCAGAGACACCAGAGCTCCCCGAACTGCTCGACGGATTCGACACTCTGAAACAATATGTACACCCGGTAGAGCCGCACTACGAGGGATATAAAAAAAGAAAGGACAGTTTTATTGGTTGGCCGAAAAAACACGGAAATATACTAAACCCCGATACTCTTGCGATGGCCGGATTTTTCTACACTGGAACAAAAGACAAAGTCATGTGCTTCCACTGCGGAGGAAAAATTCGCAACTGGAAACCCACTGATAATCCCTGGGAACAGCACGCCCGATGGTTCCCACATTGTCAATTCCTTTACATGACTATTGGCACTCCCCGCGTCTCACCGAGCCGTAGTTCGACTCCCATATCAGAGGAAGATCAAAGCCACGGTGTCTCCGCCCGCGAACGTGTGTCTTCCCGCGAAGAACGTCATTACAAACGAAAGTCCTCCGCGCTGAACCAGGCGATCCCTACACGCGCGACCGGAAGAGCAAGATTCACCCGAATCAACCGACCCCCGACCCCCGGCCTCCCGGCATCGAACTCGCCCCCCGTACCCTCCTGTCATTCCGACACGTCCGAAGTAACCGAAACTGAGTTATGCCAAACCTGTCAGTCCCGGGAAATAAACGTAGTGTTTTTGCCGTGTATGCATTCGACTAACTGCGCAAAGTGCGCCAGAACTAAGAAATTATGCGATCAATGTCAGCGCAAAATAGATTACACCATGAAATGCACTATGGTATAAAGGAAAAGCTAACACGAAAGGAAGTCAAAACGCGTTTTTTTTATCATAGAAAAATTGCAAACCATTACAAAAAAAAAAACTTCCTTCGGTGTTAACTCGACAATGGAAAAACATGAGAAGACAGTTTAAATTTCACTTTTTATTTTTTACAAAGTACAAATTTTGTTTCGCGAAAATTCGTAAAAAGAAAAAAAAGTATGTATGAATATTTATCGGCAAACACCAGCTCCTGCAATCAAACAAAAATACGGAAAGTTATAAAAAAAAACCCACAAAAAAAATTATATATAGCGACCACAACGATTGATACCTCGAAAAAGATTATCGTAATAACATTACCCGCTACCAAAAGGGTGAAGAGTGAGCAATAAACACCGACCTTCGGTGGCCACGCCGTCCCCGAATACCCTTGACGAGCTAGAAAAAAAGGGGGCGAAAAATTCCCTCAATTAACGAATGCAATTCAGACGCAATTTAAACAAAAAAACGGAGAGAGAACAAGGAATCTTTTTCCCACCTCTTTTTTATGGTCCAACAACGAATGATGGCCAAATAACCGGAGAAGTCCGCAAGGATCGTCCTCAAGGCCCTCACTAGAAAGCAGACAAAAAAAAAAAAAAATAATAATAATTTTTCCTTCGAAAAAAAGGGGGGAAAACTGTCTGTGTATATAACAGTCAAACGAAGGGAAGTTTATCGAGTCAACTCACTCAAATTCGCATTGTCTCTTCGACACACGCCGCGCATGGACCACTGTTGGAATGGCCTGCAATAGCGAGGTATCCTCATCCAACAGGACCAAAAGATAATCAATCATATCTTGGGTCCATGGTTCCCAGGTCCGAACGGACAGATAAGCCCCATCAAAATCATAGTGTTCGGGGACCCAGAACGAAGCTCTCCCGACCTCCAATCGGTGCTACATCGGTTCCATCCCGAACAGATTGCGTAAATTAAATGGGCCAGCAAAAAAATCGTCCTCCCAACTATAGAAAAAGGAGAACACGTAAAATTAAAATCAACAACGCTATAAAAATACGATAATTAATCAAAACACAAGGAAAAAGAAAGAGAGAGAAAAAGGCAATAATAATAATAATATACGCATTTTTACTCACATCAGCTGATTTACAACGCGCTGCAACCCACGAGAGACACTAATGATATCGCCTCGCCACACGACTCCCCGCCCGTCACTTTCACAAGGGCTCGCGAAATGTTGACTGTCCCCCAGTGAGTCCAGGGTAATCGCGAGATATCTCTTCAAATTTTCTAACACCACGGTAGTCATTTTATTTGTTTGAAAGAGGATAAAACGGGAAGAGAAAAAATGTGGATATAAAAAAATAAAATCCTCAGAGATACTACGATGGAATCGTCTCTAGGAAACAATCACGAATGAATGAACTAGGAAAAAATCGGAGTTACTCCGGGACATCAATCCCCACTTAACTACCAAAAGGTGCCCGCCCGTCTGAATAAAAACCTAGGAAAGTAGCTAACCCTTCCCCACTACTATCTTGGTACGATGTACCGACTCTCCGATTCGTTGACCTACATACGCACCGAGACCAACCAATCAAGAACGACCGGACGACACGAAACGGATCGAATAACCAAGTAATGGAAGCCGAAAAATACCCACACGTGAAAATACAAATATTCGTACACAACTAATTGGCTGAAATTGGAAACCAAAATCCAATTAAGCGCGAAAACTTAACACGAAATATTAACACGAAATCAACTCGAAAATAAATAAATAAATAAATAAATACCAACAAAAAAAAGGAGAGAAAAAAATCACAACGAATAAAAGAGAAGGAATTAGAGGACAAGACCTCATTATTTCTGAATATTTATGATTAAAAGCAAGCAACAATGTACCATCTGCTGCTCTTGCTCTTATTTGGAGGATGCCTCGGGTCGCCGGAATTCGAGATCCAACATATCAAAAATGACGCCGGACTATACTACGAGAAATTGCAAGACGTGCATTTGGTGCGAGACGAATGGAAACTGGTAACGTTCTTCGATTTAAGACCGATCGAAAACCGACGGCCTAATTTTTTGCATCTATCCTTGGACACGGTGGAGGAAGAATGTCGGATGTTCTTATTTGATCTGTGCACCTCACTCGTTAATAAAAAGTGTAGTGTATGTGCGCTGCTCACTGCGCGAGTAAGAGCGGGAGGGGCGAGGCTGCGTGCGTGCGTGTGCGCAGGCGCGTAGGTACACGCGAGAGCGGGGCGTGGGCCCGACGCATGTAGCGAGGTCCGGCAGAGCGCCGGGGCGAGAGGCGCCGATAAGAGACAATAAAGGAGTATCCAGGAAATACAGCGAAATTAAGTGTCATTCACCCGCTCGTACCCAGAATCCTTGCACCCACGAGATGGACTCATACTTAGCAAAAAGGATTTGAAATACAAAGCGAAATTAATTAGGAGTAATTTCAAACTCCTACACAAATTAAAGGGAAAAACTCTCGCTGACCTACGTAGAATATCTTCGGGCAACGAAAAAATAACTAGAGAACCATTATTCGAAGAAATGCCCGAAGCTATAGCAAAGTTTATTGAAACCGAATTCGAGAAAGCTAATGTCAGCAAGGATGGAATGGTAAGGCTAACGAACGACCAGACGCACATAGTGGAATCAGAATACCGCGTCATCGGTGAACAATTAGAAGCGATGGACACACTCAATAATAAAGCATGGGCCTCATTAAACGCGAACCGCAGCTTAACCGAGAAATCTGTGGAGGATTACGGTTTGAGTTTGCTCGAATGGAAGAACAGCGTGGAACTGGTCTACGAGGCCTATTTATCCAGCGTAAAGACTATAATCGACATTATACATTTTGCAAAAATGGGATTGCTTCACCCAGAATTATTAAGTCCCGAGACTTTGGAAAAGGTTGCTCAAGATTTTGCCACCTCGGGCCAGTCGTTAACATTCCCCGTAGCGCTCAACGACGGACCGGAAGCACTGATAAGAATGTCGCGAATCACCTTAAGTTATCAAGATGGAAAAATCATAATTATAATGCACATTCCCCTATTAGAGCCGAACGCGTACTCTCTGTTCAGACTACACCCTTACCCCACAACGCAATTTCTCGGAGAAAATACGTTAGTAGCCGCGTTCATACAACCGAAAACGCCAATGATAATTTTGTCATGGGAACATAAGAAATATATGGAGTTCTCCAAGGGAGAACTGAACAACTGTCGCTCTCATAAGGACTACAAAGTGTGCGTTCCCTTCAAACCAATCTTCGACATAACACTGTCGCCGATTTGCGAAACTTTGATAATCACTGGAAATCTGCGCCAAATCTACAGTTTTTGCGATATAAAATTCGTTAGAAATCAAACCCCACATTGGAAACGATTTGGAAAGACCAACCGCTGGTTATTTTATCTCCCTGACAGGGAACGAATGGAGATCGTCTGTGGAAACTACACGCAAATGATACCAATTGCAGAAAGGGGAATTATTCAGCTACGTGAAGGGTGCTCTGGGCAGACTAATTACACCAGTCTTATAGCCACGCGAGAAGTCGGAACCACCCTCGAGGACCAATATGTACCGGCAGTCACGTTAAACATTACATCATTGTTCTCAGACAACACCGATTACCAAAAAGAATTAGACGCGATGATACCCCAGGTGTACAGACCTCTATGGGTCCGCGAGGCAAACGGACTTCGGTACGAAATAACGCTAAAAGAATTGGTAGCAAATTTTGAAGGATTTAAATCAGAGCAGAAGAAAGAAATGGCAAGAATAATTCGGCTAAAGAGCCAATCCGCTATAATTACGGTACCAGTCGTCGTGATTTTACTCTTCTCATCACTAGTCGGAACGTTAATAGTCCATATGTGGTGTAACGCACAACGGAGGATAGTAGCGACCGAGGACTCTACCAGCTATCGTCGCGCATTAGACCCAGAATTTAATGTGCAATTCAATGAGGTAATACACAGCGTCCCGGGTACACCCAGGCCCGTTGACTCCGAAACCCTGAGGCGATTAACCCGACGCACATCGGCGACCGAACCCGCAAATGCAATTCCCTATAGTCAAAGGGAGGGCGAGCTCACGCCAATGTTAAACCCAGAGGAACCGATCTACATGGCCATGAACCACGGAGTTTTATCCGACTGTATGACTCAACCCCCGCCGATGTTACCTCCACCTCCCCCAGACTCTCAATGAAAACAAAAATAAGGAGAGAAAAAAAGAAAAAGGGAGAAAGTATGCTCGCACTGTAAAAAAAAAAATTTGTGTTAAAATTAATATACCGGTGTCGGAAGTTTTTATGCATGTATTGTATTAAGAAAAAAAAAAAGAAAAAAAAGGAGGAAAAAACTGACTCCGGGATTCGAACCCACAATCCCATGGTTGCGAGTCATGTCCTTTACCGCTCGGGAATTTGGGTCATTGTAAGTCCTCATATAATTCAGTCCTCATAAATTACAAAAACAAAAAAATTAAGAAAAAAAATATATAAAATCATTTTTCACCCACGGAGCTCGTACATTTAATGTGCACTTGGCTGGTAAATTTGTTTAATTGATTTGGCGATGTTTCCCAGATTTCGTTGTATTAATTTATACAAGTGTCTGAACTCAGTTTTTTTTACTTGGGCAACACGTCCCAATATATTGAATTTTAATTTGAATTTGGATTTTTTCCGAATCTATAAATTACCTTTCATATGCAAGGATAGAAACGATAAAATAATAAAGAAAATTACTAAATTTACTATACTGTGGATAGTGATAGACACCCACGAAGGTCGTATTTTTCAACATTTTTTTTCGCGGTACAAGGAAAAAGGAGAAAAAGAAAAAAAATAGAAAAAAAAAGGAAAAGAGAGAGAGTCTGAAAAAAAGGGGGGGGGGGACATCCCTCATCGTTGAGATGAGCATCTCACGGGTCATCCGCTCGCGGACCGGGTCACGGACCGCCGCTAACTCCTACCTAAAAAAAAAAAGGAGGAAGGAAGGAAGGAATAGGGTGTTATACGCCGAATAATCGGTCGTATCAACCCCCCTGCCACGATCTCCCGAACCAACCAGCGCGCGCTCTGCGATCGCCGACGCGCGGTACCTGAGGTCCCCGATGCCCCGCCAAGGGCCACTCGTCGTCGCCCCCCACTCCGGGAACGCCGGCCAATCGCCGCGGCCGCGTAACGCGGCGACGAGCTATAAGGCTGGGCGTCGCGGTCCTCAGGTCAGTAGACCGTACCGAAAGGAACGGCGAGGAACTCTCCTCACGACCCGGGAAATTTGTAACCGCGGTTGTAAATTCGAAAAAGTAATAAATCGAATGCGCTTGTTCTTTTTGCTCGCTACTTCGCACGCTAACGCTTACTATACCCCGCTTTTCCCCCCTCTCTTCCCCGCACGTGCACGCTTCCCGCTCTGCTCGTTTCTGCTGCTTGTTTCGCCACCGTTCCAACAGCCAGGACATCGGGACGGCCGTATGCCGAAGAAAGTTAACGCCGCCTACCTCCGACGAAAGGCACAGCGAGCCGCCGCGGCTACCGGGACTTCGCCTCCGTCGACCGAGACCCCGCTCGAGGATCGTCCAGGAGTCGCCAGACCCAGCTCGTCGGATTCGCCAGTCGCTGCGTCGTTCGGAGCAGCATTCCGTTCCCTCCCCCCTCCCGCTTCATGCGTTACTAAGCGCCCCCCCGTCGCCTCTCCCGCCCCCCGGGAGACCCCGAAAGTGTGGGTCGCGTTTCACGACGCGTGTCGCGCCGCGCCGTTCCTCGCGTCGATCGCCAAATCCGCGGACGCGGAGCCAACCGCTCAGATAACCCGCGACGCCGACCGTCGCCGGGAATTCGAACTGCTACTCTACGCATTCCGGAGTAACCGGTACGAGGCCCCGCAGCTACTCGTGCAGCCAAAGGCAACGCGCCCCGCTACTCCCGCGATCGACCCGATCGTCGCACACGCGATTACGCGGGTCCCGACCGCGCCGTGGCCCATAATCCCTCCGCCTCGCCGAGAAGAACGACTCATCCGGAGCCCAGGAAAACCGCGAGGGCCGCGAAGTCCAGAACGCCGGAGGCCCGCTATACTGCCGCTCCCGTTCTATTCGTACCCGCCGCCGCTCGTCCACCGGTTGCGATTAATCGAGCCCGCGGTCAGGGCTAGACGGAGACGCGTTACGCGAGTCATCGCTCGAGCGTGCACCATCGCTCGCTCCGCTCCACGTTTCTCGCCCGCGGAATACGCCGCGGCCATCGAAAGAGCCGCCGCGCGGCATTATCAGGACTCCCGCACATCCAGCGCTCGTAGACGCGCCGCGTAAAACTCGCGCTCGCGTCAAGGGAGTTCATTGCATGTTCTTTTGCTCTCAACGAACTATTACTGTTCGGAGAACTGAAAAAGAGAGAGAGAAAAAAACCCACCAACAAAGCAATGAGTGCAGGAGCACTCAGAGGCAGTAATATTTACCCGCGTGGACATCCCGCAGAACGTTGTTGCGGCCTCACCTCGCGAGGAAAGACCGACAGGACCCCGACCAACCGACCGACCAACCAACCGACCGACCCGACCGACGAAATCCGACCCAGACCTCCGGGAGCCAACCAAAAGAAAAACCGCATCGGCAAGTGGACAGAACCATCTTGCCATACTTAAAAATAAAGGACAAGGAATCGAAGCTCGCAAAGAAAATTGACACGAACACACCGAAAATTAAATTGAATTTTTCTTTTTATTCTTAAAACTAATACATAAAAAAAAGACGAATTAATAATAAAAATAAAACGAACGAAAAGATTTAAAAAAAAGGGGAAAATAAAATTAATAATAAAAATCACTCCTTAAAAACTACTCGAGGGCTAGATAATGCTCGTCACGATGCCCCCGGGTGTCGTACACCAACCGCACGTTGCCGTCCCGGTCCACGAATCCGGGCTGGCGACGTACTTGGGCGGGCTCGCCCAGCTCACATCGGACGCACCGGCCCGTCAGCGGGAGCGGGGACGCTATCTCGTCCCAATTATCCCGGAACGTGCGGACCCCGGTGTAGGTGTTCAGCACCACCGTGATCTCGTCTACGTGGTGCCAGCAGTGATACCGGCATAGCCCCGGGTAGCGAGGACGCCGGTCGAGATCTGGAAAAATAAAACAAAGCAAGGAAAAATATTAATTAAAGGTTAAATAAATAAAAAGCAATAAGACAGTTATCTATCAATGATACTTACCAATGATGGCTGGCACTCTGGCCCCCGAATGCGTGGGGAGCGGCTGCTTTAGCTTAATGTATGCAGCCAAGGCCGCCCTCTTCTCTTCGATCCATTTCTGATCTTCCGCGGAGACGACGAATCCCACTGAAAAAAAAGAGAAAACACACACAAATATTAATAAAACAAACAATGACAAGGTTATTAATGCCACAAACTACAACTTACCGTCGTATTCGGAGCTAGCTCCGGACGCAGCGGACGAAACGGATGAAGAAGCCATTTTCTTGGAATTGTTGTTTTCCTGACGAAAGAAACGAGAGTGATTTTGATTTAAAATTTTCTTAACGAAGAAAACTTCACGACAGCCTTTTTCCCCACTCATCACCATTTTCTCCCACTAAAACTCCCACACGCCACGACTCACTGGGCAGGTAGAACCAGGAAAAAAATGGAGAGAAGGGATAGACGGCGAGAAAAGCTAACGCGCGCGACAAAATATTCGGAACCCAGGTAGCCAAAGAGGAAAAGGGTAAAGGTGTGTTTTAACGGCATATTACAGATGAGTCCGACAAGGAGGGAGCTATGGAGCGTAGCAATACTACTTCTGTACCGCCTCCTACACCCCGCGGACACCCTGATTGGCTACGACTGCGGAGGAGCCTCAAGCAACATCACCACCTTATCTTTATTGGAAGTAGGGGAATGTAATATTCCTCAACCCGAGGTTAATGTTACTAAAACTTACATACAATTAGTGCAAATCAACCAATACGGGTCAATACACGTAATACAATGCAAAGTCGAAATTCTGCGCACGAAAAAAAAATGCGGAATGTTCTCACACACCATGGACGTACCTAACGGTGAATATGCCTATGTCGACGACATATCACTAGATCGCTGCCGACAGATGCATCGCCAGGGAAATCTAAAAATCGGAAATACTGAAATCGTTGGAATAAAAGCGAACCATACTACCTCCAGGCCCGTGTCAATTAGCGGTAGTCTAGATTTAGACGGCAAGTGTCAAGGAGTTTATTACTCCGATCCTTACGGTAATTGGGATAACGTAATAGTAAAAGGGACGGTAAAAATATCTTTGAGAGATTATACGGCCGAAGTAAACGTTGACGCCAACAAAGTACATTTACGTTCGGGCACACGGTGTAATTTAAACGAAGGACAATGCGACGACGTGGACGGAGGAAACACGTATTGTGATCCGCTCCCGGAAAACGCATGTAAAACAGACAGATACGGCTTGCTATACGAAGGAAATGCAGATCAAACAACAGACATACACACTAATTTTAAACAAATAGTATATTCTATGACCGAAGGGGAAATTGTATTCGCACTTACCGCCAAGGGCGCGACGCACGTCTGTGGATACACTTTAATTCGCACTGAACACCCCAAATTAATTATTGTACCAACAGAAAGAGGAAATCCGTTTATAAAAAAAGAATTGATCTCTGTAAACAATTTAGATTTGTTCGCATACATGAACTCCAAATTCGTATATGTCGAAAAACACATTCGTACGGAACTCAAACATATGTACCACGATATATTAACGCAAAAATGCAATCTCGAGCGTCAAGTCCACCAAAATGCCCTCACCATCGCTAGGCGCTCGCCCGACGAATTCGCTTATAATATAATGAAAGGACCCGGTTATATGGCTCTTCCGGCCGGAGAGGTCGTACACATAATTAAATGCATCCCAATCGACGTAAAAATCCATCAGACTAAAGAGTGTTATGATCAACTACCAGTTTACATTGGAAATAATACATACTATTTTTCACCTAGAACTCATATTTTGACAAAAATGGGACTGCAAGTCACGTGCAATCGCTTGGTATCGCCTATGTATATGCTAGACGGCGTTTGGTATAGTATGGGCCCGGACCCCGTGCGTGCCATGCCGCCCGCAGTCGTAAAACCGCTCACGGCGCCTACCTGGCAATACAGAAACCCACACAGTCTCGTCACCAGTGGCATATACACACAGAAAGATCTCGACGAGCTAAGGGACCATATAATGTTCCCCGCCGAACGCCCGGCTATATTAAATTCAGTAGCTCGAGGAATATCTGGTCAACCCACTATCATGCAAGGAGGTTCAATCTCTAATTTACTCGATGATGCATCTGTCACAAAGATTATTCAGTCCACTTGGGAAAAAACGTGGGGATATCTATCCATTTTCGGAAATATCAGCGCCGGACTAATTAAACTTCTATTAATTTGCCGCATTATTAAACTCATTTTTGACACTATTATCCACGGATATACATTACATACTGTATACGGTTGGTCTATATATCTTTTAGGAGCAGTTTGGGACTCGGTCACTAATCTGCTCTTACATTTGAGTCGACGATCAAGTAATTCTGGAAAATCCGAGAAACCCAACGGAGAACCGTCAGCTCCAGGTAGAAAAAGCGAAAAAGTAGTACGAAAAAAATCTAAGGGAGACGACTCTAACGAGAATCCATTAAATGACGTGGCCGTTATGTACAATTTACGTGAACCCGAAAATAGAGAGGCAAATCAGCCCGAAGCCGCTCCCGGCTATACTCCCGCAACGTTTCAAACTTTTTCTGAAAATTGTTTGCCTCCACAGTATAACCCTTACTTTATGAAAAACCAATTGACACAACCATTATCCTTCGTCTGGGCAACGGGAATGCCCAATGCGGTTCGACACACTATCACCACCGCGCCGTCAACCGAAAAACGCAAGAAAAAGAACATGAAAACCACGGACTCCAGTACTGCAGCTAACACGGGAGAAAGCAGTAAAATGTATCCAGATTTGAGACATGACTCACCCACCCCACCCGACCTTAACAGAGATAGAAAACAACCTAACATTCCTTGAAGAAAAAGAGGGAAACGATCATTGAGCCACAAGAAAATTTTTTAGGAAAAATTTAAAAAGGAAAAAAAGAGGTTCATAAAAAAAATGTGTTCTAAGTCACAATTAATCTGAAAAGGAAAAAAAATGATGAAAAAAAAAACGATATTCGAATTAACAAATAATTATATATATCTTGGATTTAACAGTAAAAATACAAACAAAACAACAAAAAAAAAACAAAAAAATATATATATATCTTATGTTTACAATCGGTTATGTTAATGTCATAGATAAGACTAGTTCGCTAAAAATTCTTGCTGCTTCATTGTACCTGTAATTGTAGAATTAATTCAAGAATTTTAATTATAGAGCGATGATCTTCATGATGCACACGGAAAATTGTGGAGAACGATGCACCAATAGTAGAATAACAAATAATAAATGAATCTATACAATCTTAGGCCTGCAACATGTCCCCGCGCGAAGGAAGGAAGCGTCCCTCGCCCACCGAGAGTCACCGTAATAAACCTACGAAAAGATCACGACCAGATGTTCCCCCATCAAGTAGAGTACTCCGAAGTCACAAAAGAACAGGTTTAATGGCCACTGTGAAAGCGTCATCAAATCACCACGATTACGAAATCTCGGAGAAAATCCCGGACCCTCAACCCTCTACGAAGGAATTATGCGAGGTTACAGCACCGGAAGAGGCCTCGCAGTCTCCCGTTAAATCCACTGTAGACGCACCACCACTGCCATGCCTGAGCGGAGAGGAAGTCGCCGAAATATTGAATAATATTTATTGAAAAACGGAGGAAATATTGAGTACACTCGGAGACGTACGGGCCGCAACGAATACCACAAACCAAGGCTCGGGTTACACCTCACCAAACGAAGGACCAAGTACCCTAAACAAAACCGCCACCCTCGTGACGAACGATGATTTCGAACTCGCACATTTACTCATAACCTACCTCAACTCCGTCTACGACGTAAAAGAGTACTGAGTAATATTTCAACTCCCACGTGGTTAAGACCGTACGTATTACCAACAATCTCGTGAGTAAAAATTATTTTTGGTATGACTGAAGTTAACCGATTTCCTAGGACTTACACTAGGGCATTATTTAACCAAAAAAAAATGTTATTATTATTTTTGTGTGTCAATGGAAAAAGAAAAAAATACATATATATATATATATTAATAATAATCAATAATAATAATATACCAACACAGAGCAAATAGACATATCAATTAACAAAAAAAATGAACTAAAAAAAAAAAAGAGGAAGGAGACGAAAAGAGAAAAAAAAAAATAATAATAACCAAAAAAAAGAACGAATAAGACGTACGTGTAAATTCAAGTATTAATTCGTTTGTTACCATGAGATAGTCCAGATTAAGCCACATTATGCCGATTGAATAATAGGATTACAAGATGAGTCACCTAGTCACCTGAGGCTAAGAGGGCTATCCCAGGCACGCGCGAGGCACGGGCAACACGAACGCAAGGGGCCCGAAGTCCGGAAGCCATTCATACCTGACAACGGAGAAGCGGTCATCGCGCTCTCGGACACATCTGGTAAAGGCAACCCAATGGGAAAAAGAGAGAAGGAAGTTTCACTTTCTCGTCGCGACTCATCAAAACCGCCGTGACAACCAGTGTCGCGCCCAAAAGAAAAACGCTCGCTGCTGACGTCGAGAGCTTCAATCTACTATCGACGACGCATTCTAGACGAAGACATCAGGTAGACATCTCCAACAAGTCATTGACCTGCCGGCATCTACGACGAGAATTCAAAGAAAACGCCCCGTGACCAGAAGCCACCATCATCACCCGTGCAACTTCAAGACCGTAGGAAACACCCTTTTTAGGTTACTACATAGCGTAGATATGTTGCATTAGGAAGGTTTAATTTTAAGAACATCGGATTAATTAGGGCCTTAATTAAGTATATGGTCAGGTGCGATTTCACACCTAATTCTGATTAATTTTACATAGGACCGCATAGTAAACAAAAAAAAACAAAAAAAAAACAAAGAAAAGAGGCTAATTGTTATAAGGAGAAAAAAACTCACCTAGGTTACATTTTGAACGATAACACTTTAATTGAATTAACAAACAAATAAAAAAAAAGAGAGGAAAAAATAAACTCCAGAAAAAAGGGAGAGAGGAGAAGAGAAGAAAAGGGGAATCTACTCGCAGTACGCTTATAGGTAGGGAAAAACTAGTAATAATGTGTTTTGAATATACTAATTAAAATATAATTGCAAATATTTACGAGGGAATACACAAACACGACAATCGGAACGATATGGACACGTACAACGAGATACACAATGATAGATCACGAAAAGTCCAGGGAAAATCGAATAATCTTGAATAAGCGAAAATGAAAAAAAAGGGGAACTGACACGTGCACTCGTAGAGGTTACCTACTTATGAATTCCAAAGGCAAACAAGAAATTGATTCTCTTAATAAAAAATAATAACATCAAAGAAAATTGCAAAAAGAGAGAAGAGCTCACGCGAACCGATCATTAGCAGGTATGAAATGATTACAACAACAAAAACTTTTTTTCAGTAAATTCAAGTAGGGCGGAAACACACCATCACCCCCATAGGCGTACGTTCGATTATTAGTCTTTCATCCTAATAATCGTTTTAAGGGGGGAGGTGTTACGTCAGGCCGTAACTTCGCGCTATTCGTACAAACGAACTCTTAGTTCAGTCATGGGTTTCGAGACTTCTGGCGAAAGGGGGGGCATTCGGTAAACAATTATACGAGCAACGGTCCCTGCAGGCCCCGGAAACTACAATATCTGTTAACAGATACCGATGGGTCAGTCGAGGTAAAAGAGTGCGGATGATGGTACAACAGGGCCCGATTTTTCAAAACACTAAGCTCTCTAGAAAATGTCAACTACGCCACTCGAGCGAGCGGCGATAGACGAAACTAGAGGCAACCGGGCGGGTCGGTTATCGACCGTCAGCCGCGGGCCTTGCGTTACCACGCCTCTTAACGATCCTCGATCACTCGTTGCAGCCGAACCCGCCTGTGGTAACAAAAAAGGAAAATAAAAGAAATCTACTTAGCCCTGAGAGCTAGAAGATTATGAGAACACCGGGTGAATGCCCTACGTTCCACCAAAATCGTCGTTTCATTTTTCGTCTCGGAAATCATGATTTGTACGTAATGGAGTTATAGTCTGGCCTGATAACTAAACCTATTCTTCCGCTTTTCTTGAAGACCCCTGTAAATGCACAGATTAAAGAATAGAAGAATGCAACAAGATGAAATAATCAATGTCTCAAGGAACCTTTGGAACTCAAAAGACGGAGCCCCGTAAGATAAGGAGGCAAAAACGACTAAATTGTCCATGAACAACTGTTAAAAATTATATAACTCACCATGATAATTTGTTAACATAAGAAAATGGTAAAATTATTAATAGCTTATAAAATCGGGTTTCGTACACCTAGATATGAATAACTTTTGAAAATTATAACCTTCGATAGGATACTTGTTAATATAAACAAAATGGTGAAAGGTTTAACAGTTTATAAAATTGGGATTCACACAGTTAAGATACAAATGACGTTGCATAATCTCTGGTAATTAAGAAAGTTAAGATACGTCCCCGCGAGAATATGGAGCTGCAATTTTATACAAAATTTATAACAACGCGTATTAGCAACAACAAGCGAAGATGAACTTTTAACAACAAATTCGAGAATTACAGTCTGTACGATTTCCTATGTAAATTCAAAATCTTGGTCAAAGCGATCTTGTTAAGAAGTTATTCTTGTCGCCCTGCGAAACCACTTAAAAAAACACGGCAGGGAATCAGATAATGTATACTATAACAAACCTACAAAACTTATAAGCGAAGAGGTCCAAATAAGGCAGAAACTAAATCGCACCAACGAAGAGCGTGAACACCTGGTCGAAACATCGAGAAGACATTGACGAAAGAGGAAGTCGTAAATTTGGAGCTAGGGCAAGGGACAGGCGCGGGGGCCGGGAGCCACGCGCGAGCCACGCGCGACCTGCAAGGTGCGGTGTCCTCCTCTAGCATGAGATAGGGAGTCGAAGATCACGTAGGCACTACCCCTACCATCGCTCAATCAAAAGACAAAGGACCCAATCATATATAAAAGACAAAAAGGTATCGACAAGAGACAGTGCGCCCCGAAAATTAGATCTGCCCACATCGAATCTCTGCCCGAGCATAGACTAAAACTTTAAAATCGAATTAACGACGAATTTCTGTCCGACCGCGGATTTAGAAAAAAATCATTTACATCGACGGCGGACTTAGAAAAAATCATTTAAATCGACCGCGGACTTAGAAAAAATCATTTAAATCGACCGCGGACTTAGGAAAAATCATTTAAATCGACCGCGGACTTAAAAGAAAATCAGCTCCGAATTTAAATCATATCGCGGACATTAGGAAAAATCAGCTCCGAATTTAAAATCGTATCACGGACTTAGAAAATTTCGAGTTCCAGTCATCATCGACTTTTAATCCGTCTGCGGAAGTAGATATAATAGGCCGGTTCTGGATCAAGGGATCTGTTACCGGCATTTACCGACCTCTTTAGCTCAGACACGAACCACTTAGTTCAGACTCGAACCCGAGTGATGGCGCCATCTGCCCCCCCCCCGCCCCCACCCACCCACCCACCCACCTCCCACCAACCACCCCCCCCAAACCACCCACCACCCACCCGCCCACCTGCCCCCCCCCCCAAACCAACAACCGACCACCCCCCCCCCCCCCCCACCTGCCCCCGCCAGATTCAATCTGTGATGGAGAATCGCAGGGCGGATGGGTGGGAGGGTGGTTGGTTGCATGGGGGGAGGTCAAGTACAAATTTTCTCTCATTCTCAGACTCGACATTAAAATGGATACGATACGTTCTGCTCTCAGACCACGGTGGGAGTTTTGGTGGATTGTGGCGTCTGTGAGTGGGTTTCTGTTGGGATTGGTGGGAGGGTGGTGGGTGGGTGGATGGTTGTGTGCAAGTTTACGATCGAATGGAGTTGGGGTGTGGTAAGACTTCATATCTTGCCAGTCGTTGACAACCCTCAGTCGAGTACCAAATTTATCGTGTATACACACTTGAGTCCTACAGAGGTTCACTGTTTAGCTGAATAGAAAAGCGAGTCTCACTCTCTCTCCCTCTCTCTCTCCCTCTCTCTGCACAGCCCTTGAGTTGACGTCAGACTGAATATGACACCCCCTGCTAGCGAGCCGTGGGAGCTGACAAAGAAAGAACTCGAAAATATTCCAAAGACTATGCTTTTAAAATATTGGCCTCGATATATCCATGTGTTGTGGGATCGTTTGCCTGAACGTATTCGCACCGATAATGAAGTAATATCATACCTTCCATGCATTGAGCATTGGAATATGCCCCATATGCAATCGCACATCGATGGTCCAACACCATTTCGACGTAACTGTGAAATGTGATGGAGGAAAATGAGGGGAATTTTGGTGGAACGAAGTAGGGATGGAAAGGAAAACAAAGAACCGCTTTGATTCAAAAATCTTTTATGTGGGTGGTTTGGAGGCGGGTGGGGGTGAGTAGGACCCCCAAAAAATGGAGGGGATACTAGACCAAACGCATATAATCTACTGTTTCAAGCTTAAAATGCATCAGTCAAGATTGTCATGCAGAGCAAACGTTGTGAGCTAAGAAAACGTTTGGACATACTTTTGGAAAATATTGAAGACTTAAAAAATCTCATTCGCGTGAGATCTGATCTTCTCATTATTACGAAGAAACTGAGAAATACCACGATACACCAATATGGATCTATCAAATATCAACAGGGTGGGCAACATCCCGGAATTTCTGCCGACGAAGAAGCTCGCCGATCTCTCGAACGGCTCAGAATATCAAATTTCCAAGCTGAAACTGGTTCAGACACGATTCGGCAAGCGAATTGTCGTGGAGATCAACGATGAATTCGCCGTATTTCTACCACCGAGATTTTCAAAAGTGCTTGATAGTGATCCTGATCTGCTGAAGAATATGGCCGATGCTGCTCAAAAGAAAGAGCTCTACATGAGATACTCTGGAGGTAAATTTAGCAACATGCAATTTAGAAGAGGTGTATAAAAAAGATTATGCATATCTCATGCTGTTGCTGTATAACGAAGACTGTTTCCTCGAATATTCCTTCCCACGACGTGGTGATGGCAGCGAGCACAACGAGAATCACGAAGGCGGCAACAGCAACAGGGACGACGGTCGCTTCAACTGCGACGGCTACGACGATGAAGAAGAACACGACAACAGCAACGACAATGATAACGACAACAACGATGAATATAACAGTGATGAGAAAAATTCATCTCAACAAGTGTACAGTGAATAACAACAAAGACTTTAAAAGGGACTCTAGTGAATAATTAGTGATAACGACGAGGAAAAAAATACTTATATGTAAAAAGCACTTTTTCCATAGTTTTATTAATAAATAAAGACAGTTTTATAAAATATTGTATTTATTTCAAAAATCCATTGTACATATTTTACGGATATTCTTTCTCTATCCAAATCCTTAGAGATTTCACATTTGCGTTGGAGCAATTATATTTTGTGTCGCATGAATGATACGGACATTCACTATTCGCTGATATTTTCGGTAATTTTTGCAAAGATGGGCAGTCGAGTGATTCCATATCGATAATATTTGCTGATGATGAATCCATGAATCTTCTTAACCAAATGGTCTTCTCCAATCCCTTCACGTAAATAATGCGAGCGCTCTTCAAGACAGCTTGAATTATTGTTGTGGCAGCTTCGTATGGTATATCTCCAAAACTCCATCGCATTCAATGAAAATTGTGTTCCAACCAGGAATTCATTGCTTTATACTGCGCTGGTAGAGTCTTCCAGGGTACTGGCGGTTCGAAGAATAACGTCAATGGTTCGGAATTTACGTCACCGTTGAGCTCCACAAATGATATTTCCTTGAGCACAAATTCATTGACAGGTCTTTTGAACCCTTGAAGGTCGACGATAAAGTCCATGGCACAACGGCGACTGATAGGAACAAATTCATTGCCTGAGATTTTATACCAATTTCTTCACCCCACCACTGATTGGATTATACTCAATTATACGATCATGTAGAATTAAACAATATGCTGACGTCTGAGCCGGAATATTATTTTTGAATTCAAATTCGAGACGAACATCCACGGGTCCGGACTTGAGAGAATCATTTTGCTTTGAACAGTCAATGACAACGAGAGGAGCATATTTTAGAAATGAAGATTTATCCAACCACGGTTCCGCCTCATGATTATAATACGTAGATTGGAAGTTTGCGTACATCTCATAGAGCAAAGCATACTGATTTTGATCTATATTGAGGTTAAATTTCCATAAGGATAACATTGCGAATTTAAATATAGTTTAACGTCGGTGACTTTGCAATGATCAAATTGACTCGCATTCTTTGATTTCTTATTTTTTCGATCTGTTTGAAAGGCTAAAATGACGTATCGCGGTTTTTCCAACTGAGTGGAAGTCTTTACTGTCCACACGTGCTTAGAGGTGGCGGGGAGCAGCGGATATTCATACAATTCCCACGTTCGGAAACTCATGGAAATCGGCGAATCTTTAGCGATAAACTTTAAAAGTTGAATTTTGCGTTGATCGGAGATTGTCACATATGGTACAAGCCATTCAATTTTTTGCAATACAAGCTCGAATTCTTCCGCTGCTGTCTGCAGAACAGCATTATCATCAGTCTTTGATCTCGATAAAATCAACTCATGCTTCGCATTCACAACAATTTTTCGATAATCTTCAGCGAAACCTAGCAACAAACTCAGCGGTATACATAGATCAAAGTAGCCTGCTGCATTTACAATTTGATTTGTTTCTTCAACGTCAAGCCAACCTGCGTTTTCGACCATGGAACTCTTACCCGGGCTCAGAGATGAATATCCCTTTATTAGACTTGTAAGCCCAACATTTTTATTTCGATCAATTTCTATGGCATTTAACTCATATCGAATTTCGTCAAATAAATGACATATGGCATTATTGACAAGAGATGTGCCGAGAAGCGGTGTGCCATCATCTTTAAATAATTTTCCACATATATGTATAGAACTTTTACTAGGTTGTATGCACAAATCTTGATGTTGCACGGAAATACGTATCTCATCACTGTTATTAAAAGATGCCGATGCATACGGTTGGTGAGCATGGATCTCACAGTGTATTATTGATTCATCAAAGATAATAGGATTTTGAATATTTACTATTTCACCCTCCATTTTGTACAACAAATGCAGAGAGCGCAGAAGAAAAAATGTTTTATGCGTTTTTTCCACGAATTCGGAGACCCAAATTCTTCAAGAATAACACGTTCTGACGTGTTAGCACTTTGAGAGTTGGTCGACGACTGGCTGCTCTTGTCCATGATGATGTCTTATTATGATTATTATTATTATTATTATTATTGTGGGTTTGATTGAAAACTATGCCCATTATGATTTTATGTGCAGTCGAATAGTTATAACTTCACCACGGAAATTTACTAAATCCCCGTCTTGATCAACTATTCGAAGTTGTATATTGTCTATTGTTCTGCTCGTGATTGGTAGATAAATTACATGTGACGGAACTTCAATGATTTTATATCCAGGTGGTACGAAAGGGAAAAATTCGTGAATCGTGTGGACTTTACGTCCGTTCATATATGCTCCTGCGGTTATGTTACACTCGACTCGTAGGGCATTCACTTTGAGAATGGCTACAGGGACATCAGATTCATGCGTTTTATTAGCTTCCAAGCGACGTGGAGTGAATCCCAACAGACGTCCAATGGAATCTTGAGGCATGAAATTGATATCACGATTACACTCTATTTCACTACGCAAAGTATTATTATTCGGTTTAACATTGATGATAATATTCTTTTTCGCCAACTCTGTTTGCAAGCACGTCTGAATATCCTCAATTTCATAGCTGCCAGTTGGTATAATTATTGTTTCATTACCCACGTAAAATTTATTATTACCATCATCTATATTCGGAATAGAATTAAAGGTTAGTAATTCCACGAGTCCGAGAGTATAATTTTTGCTGAGTGAAAGCTCAATAGGGGGAAAGTATTGCGCTTCAAGCACGGAGGATGTTCCAGATATAGTCAATGTAAAACTATCGTCCATGATGACGGTAAATTAACAACTGACTATAAATAATCATGATTTACTTTTATATAGTAAATATTTATCTTTACGGTTTAACTGTCGACAGAGAAACTTTAGACACAAATGACCGCATTCAATTGTATCGTACTCTTGATAACTCTTATAATTATAATTCACGCTTCCAACACCAAAATATCTTAAAAGTTCGGATGGTGGTTGAAGATCACCAAAACTGTCAAAGTAAACGACTCTCTTTCCACTCTTTTTGTATGCAACCCAGTGTGTTCCAGACCCCGTATTGTCATCCAAATTAACAATAGCCGATTCATATCTCAAAGGTCCACTTTTTGGCAATTTATCTCGCATAAAAACTCCCCGGAAATGGGGTATTTTCATAATTTTTGCATACTTCAGCAGATCGACATTAGTTAAAGGTTGGCGCGGTAGCGTTATTTCACGTTTTTTGTCGCGATATGAAGACCCAGCCCCTGCTTGTATGGTTTCAGATGTAAACCTTTCCCCAAGCAAATGGCCTCCATCGTTGTATTATGCCGCTTACTTTCCTCCAACTCTCGTTTAGCAGCTTCAGCGGCATTTACAGCTTTGGCTATACTCGCCGCACCACCGGACAATGTACCAGCAGCGCTAAGACCGGCGAAAATTGGCACCAGTAATGGCAGGAAACCACCAATTTTACGTGGTACTGCAAGAATTCGAGGGGTGCGCAATTTACGTTTACCCCCACCACTCTTCACAGCTGCTCGAGCCCCCTTTAGTGCTGACGTAATAGCTACTCGAGGATTAGTGCTATGAGTCATCGTTTTCTTAGCAGCACCGATAACTTTTTTCCAGCTAACACTGTTGCCATTGTTATGCTTCGCCTTCTTCTTTTTCTTCTGCTTCAACCCCATACCGAATTTTCTTTTAGCTTTCATGATGTTTGTCACAGCCCAAGCACTCGCTTTCTCTCCAATGCTAGCGTCTTTAGCCGAGACGCGTTTCCAAGCTTCTTCAGCTAGAACTTTATCCGCAGCACTTCTAGCTTCAAGATTTTCACGATTTTTCGAATATGCAATATCGTGTTGCTTGCAAGCGGCATCCAGTAGATTGATACCTCGATCGCCTCGTGCGAGACGTTTAGCCAATTTTGTACCTGGTCCACAGTACTGATATCCCGGTAGATGCAACTCAACGGGGAGTTTATTAATCAGAGTGTTAACCAAACCTTTACCACACTTTTTCTTCACACAGCTACTACTGCGATGCATGATCGTACCCGCTGGAAGGCGAATGCCCAACTGCCGAATGATTTGTATAAAACGCCATTTTATAGTGTTTATCCCATTAGTCGTGCTTAAGATGGGCTCGGAGAAAGGGGCGATCCGGCAAGGGGGGCTGCCCGTAATAAATTTCGATAAATTTACGCGAGGGGGGAAAAAGCAAAAACGTCATGGACATTTCTTGCCAGATAGTATTCGTGCAGTATTTTGTGGACCGTCGAATTGTGGTAAAACTAATGCTCTGCTCACTCTAATAACACATCCGAATGGTTTGAGGTTTGAGAATGTCTATGTTTATTCAAAATCTCTCGCGCAACCAAAATATACATTGCTCGAGCGATTACTCAAACCCATAAATGGAATTGAATATTTCCCCTTCAATGAGCATGAACAAGTGGTGACACCTTGCGATGCACGTCCAAACTCAATATTTATATTTGATGATGTGGCATGTGAAAAACAGGATAATATCAGAGCCTACTTTTCCATGGGGAGACATGAAATTGTCGATTGTTTTTATCTCTGTCAGACGTATGCTCGTATCCCCAAACATCTCGTACGTGATAATGCAAATTTTATAGTGCTATTTAAGCAGGATGATATGAATCTTAAACATGTTTACAATGATCATGTTAATACGGATATGTCTTACGTGCAGTTTAAGCAAATGTGTTCAGACTGTTGGAATTCGTCGAAATATGGATTTATTACGATTGACAAAGATAGTGAAGTGAATGAGGGTAGATATAGAAGTGGTTTTGATTCATTTCTCAACATAAACAAGTGAGATAAATAATCCATCATTTGATAGGGAGAAGTAGTATCATCGTTGACTCGGTGTCGCTAACATGAAGGGGGAAAAACTTTTGAGAGAAAAAGATGTGTTGCGTCAAATTGTCAAGGCGAGCGATGCTATTCGACGAAAACATCGCATGATAAAGACGGGTAAAGATAACGCTGATCAGGCAATGCAAAATGTATTTAAACCAATAGTCTCACCATTGGAGAAATTGGTATTACATCAGAATGAGGCTCCAGAAGTGAAACGTGAGAAAATAAGTGTAAAGAAGGAGGAGAAGGAGGAGGAGAAAGAAGAAGAAGGAGCAGGTAGCGAGGAATTCGATTTCAACAATGATTCAACATTAAACTCAACATTAAAAGATTACTCTTTTAAGTCGGCGCATGGCGGTGATACTGATAGAGATGATGACGATGATGGCATTGAGAAAGATAATATATTACATCAAAATGTTGATGAATTGATAAACGAGTATCTTCAGTTATTACGATCGAATAAAAAGACGAGTTTAGATATTTCTTTTGGTGTACGCATGTTCAGCAATGATACGCTCATGATTGGTGATTCTCCAATAACTTTTGACTCTCAGTACATTCACGTGCAAAATAAGAAATATCCAAAAACTGCCGGATTAGTGGAGCTATTGTTCAAAAAAGTGCCTAATGTGGAGGCTCTTACATCGAATGATTTGCAAAATTATGAGAATATTGTTATTGCCACGAATGCTCATAAAAAATTCTATAAAACTGATGGTGATATACGAATGGATAATAGTTGGAAATTTAAAACTTATATCGCAAAAGTATTGGATCGTCCTACGCGCATGGGCAAAGGCGTAGCAGCGTATAAGGTGGCTCGAAAAGATACAAAATTCGACTATATTTATTGGGATGATCCCAACGAGCTCTTAGATCGTCTACGTCTACTTGTTGCATCTCAAGCCGCGGGCAATACATCTCATTCAAATGAAATTATATCAATTGTTGAGGAATTACGAGAGGCTAAGATCATTTACTAAAAACACGCGCATCATTGAAATTTTGCTCATTTGCACGATGAGTGTCGATGTGTTTGGACGACAGTTGGATAAGGGTGTGGTTGTGAATAATCGTGGTCCTCCGGGCAGACCTGGAATTGGATTTAAGACTACAACGGATGGTCATTATGATTTGGAGCATAAACGATTGTGTAACGTTGCCAATCCCGAAGAACCGAATGATGTCATTACGTTAAATGTGTTGCGTCAGAAAAGTCGGAGCATCATAAAAAGTTTGCGTAAAGAAACGAATGACAGTAATTTACTTCTAATTCAAGGTCTTCAAACTACAATAAATGATATAACAAATACCCTTAAGGCTGATATTGAAACCCTCCAAAATTTGGGAATACGCAATTCAAAGAGTATTTTTCAACTGGATACACGATTGAATAACCTGGAAAAAAATGAACGGGAAAAAGGAGACTCTGGTGCGGGAGCTTCATAGATCCGCTCGACGAAATTATCCTCGTCGACGTGTGGATATTCGAGGTATCGATGAGACGTGGCAGGCCGATCTTGTGGATATGTCATCATATGCGACTAAAAATTCGAACCACAAATTCCTCCTCACCGTCATCGATGTATTCTCTAAATATGCATGGGCTGTACCGATGAAAACGAAGACTGGTAAAGACACATCGAGAGCTATGAAATCGATTCTTGCGAAAGGACGTGCACCCCAAAAGCTGCACGTTGACCAAGGAAAAGAATTCTACAATTCGGAATTCCAAACTTTAATGAAAGACAATAAAATTCATATGTACTCAACATATAGCAATTTAAAAGCTTCTATTTGTGAACGTTTTAATCGTACGCTGAAAAATAAAATGTGGTTACAATTTAGTCTTCGTGAAAGTTACAAATGGACTGATATTCTCGACGATTTAATACTGCAATACAATAATACCGTTCATCGTACGATTAAGATGAAACCGAATGCTGTGAATAAGAATAACGAGAAGTTATTGTTGCAGGATATTTTCAAGATGACAAACACGCAATCACGAAAGAAAAATAAATTCAAACTTGGAGATAAAGTTCGAATAAGTAAATATAAAAATGTATTTGCCAAAGGCTATACGCCAAATTGGTCAACTGAAATATTCACGATAAGCCAAGTTAGGCATACAAATATCGTTACATATAAACTAATTGACTATCAAAATGAATCTATTGCTGGTGGATTCTATGAATATGAACTATTAAAAGTTGAATACCCCGACATTTATTTGGTGGAGAAAGTTCTTAAAAAACGGGGCAACAAATGTTTGGTAAAATGGTTGGGCTTTGATAATACCCATAACAGTTGGATCGATAAAACCGAATTGTAAATATCTACCCTAGGGTCAAATGACCCTAGGGTGGATATTTACAGGGTAGAAACCCACCGCCGCTGTCGCCGCTATTACCGTCCGTCGGTATCAAGCTGGAATGCAAGAGCACAAGTGAAGCAAATGATTAAATTAAGGTAGTCCTCCCGCCTTGTCTGACGTCGCATAAGTTCGAGAGAAAATGAGACAGAATTATGAACAGTTCTCGATAAGATAAAAATCTGAAAAAAAAATCAAGCAGATGGAAGATGCTGAAAAGATTATTTTGGCACAATAATAATTGAAAACAGTTAATAATAAATTACTTAAATAAATAATAGTGCAATAAATTATCGGGTAACCTAATTTTTTTTGTCATGAAAAACATTTGTTTGTTGTTCCGAATACGCATCAATTTTGAGAATTTTGTCTACTGTTTGATAATGACGTTTTTTTTTTTCAAGTATAAAATTGAAAATCAGACAAAATTCGGAAAAAACTTCGGAGGACTACCTTAAGGAGGGTTGAGGAATGCATTGTTCGCGATGATTGGAGGGATTTTTAAATGAATGTCGATTTTTGTTAATTTTTATTTTTTTTTATTTTTAAATTTTTTCTTTTTTATGTAGGAAAAATACAAAAAATTGTGATTAAAAATATTGATAAATTTAATATTAACTACCTAAAAATATCATATAAAAATACAAAAATTACAAATAAAAAGGTTTACATCAATGGTATATTTTGTGTGTGTGTGTGTGTGTGTGTGTGTGTGTGTGTGTGTGTGTGTGTGTGTGTGTGTGTGTGTGTGTGTGTGTGTGTGTGTGTGTGTGTGTGTGTGTGTGTGCGTGCGTGCGTGTGTGTGTGCGTGCGTGCGTGCGTGCGTGCGTGCGTGCGTGCGTGCGTGCGTGCGTGCGTGCGTGCGTGCGTGCGTGCGTGCGTGCGTGCGTGCGTGCGTGCGTGCGTGCGTGCGTGCGTGCGTGCGTGCGTGCGTGTGCGTGTGCGCGTGCGTGTGCGCGTGCGCGTGCGCGTGCGCGCGCGCGTGCGCGTGCGCGTGTGCGTGTTCGTGTGCGTGTGCGTGTGCGTGTGCGTGTGTGTGTGAAAAATATTTTGTTATTCTGCGAATTTTACGCGCAGAGTAACATAATATTTTTTCAGTCATCGGAGTCTGAGCCATCGAGACTGTTGACGGTGGTTGTTGACGGGAGCTCGATATTGTAAACTTCCGCTATCTGTAAGCGCCGCGACAGGTGCTCAAATGCACACGACGTGGCACCTGAAACAGAACAATAAAACAAATATATTACATATATTTATTACATATATTAATATATTACGTATTTTTTTGTTGTTGTTTTTGTTTTTGTTTTATATTATTATTTTATTTTAATATTTACCAGAATCTGATGACACATCATCCGCTTGCCACTGCATGTCGACGAAGTCGAAATCGTCGTCCACAACACGCAGCGGCACCACGGGCTCTCTCGCAGGGCTACGGTGGACCCAGCGCCATCCATGCGGCAGGTCATTTCGCCCACGCCACTCCGGTAAAATATCGAAGTCGTCAATCGGCAGTGGCGATGCGATCCTCCGCGGCGTTTGTTCCGGCGATGGTGGGGATACTAAATCCCCCAGGCCCGACATCGACGGGCCTGCCACCACACCATCAAATTGCTCGTATTCGTTGAACCCATGGGATGATGGTGGTGCGGTGTGTTGCGTCTCAAGCCAATCCATCGTTTTCACCTCACGCGCTTCAATGGAGTTTGGGTCGATTGAATCGGCGAGAGGTGTCAACGCTGCTGCTTCGGCTTGAGCTTCGCTGTCAGGCTCCTCATCGGAGTCCTCCAATAAACAGCGTTTTGCTGAAACAAATTAATACAAAATTACATTATGGAGAGAGTGAGAGAGAGAGAGAGGGAGAGAGTCGGTCTTGTTAAACGCATGCAATTTTCGTGAGAATCGGCAATGAAAACGTCAAGCCAAGAATTAGATAAAGCTATGTGAAACGTAGGTTCAGATTCGACGAGGTGAAGCGACTGCGAAAATACCCAGTTTCGCAGGTAGCTGGACTCGAAATTGTTGTGCGCGAGGATACAATTTAAATCACCCGAGATTACGATATTATTGTACGCATGCGCAAAGCGATTAAACGATTCCGAAATAATAAAAAGTGCAAACTGCAGAATTACAAAAAAAGTTTAAAAAACACGATGATATTATTCATTATTTTGTAAAAAATTAAAAAAATGACTCACCATGCTCGTTTAGAATTGGCATCAGGATGTCAACCTCCTGCCAATTCATCCGATTGATTGTATTGAGGGCCTCATCGAGCAGACCCTGGTGGTTCAGCAGCCCCTTTTTAAACGCTGCGCTGATGTCCGACTGCCTTGCGGACATCATCATTCCGCGAACTTTCCGCAGCACAACCTCCTCAGGTAATCGACGCAATTCGCTAATTCGCCGTTCACTCCACAAAAATCTCAAAAACGAACACCGTCTAATCAAAAACATCACGAGGATGTGGACGTGGCAATAGAGGGAACTCATTTCGATGCTGCTTGTTTGACGTGAAAATTTCAACTGTCTAAGAATCACCCCCAAAAGGCTAATTTTCAGCTAAAGATGGAAAAGATGGAGTGGGGAAGATGCTGATTTTCTCGCAAGGAGACGAAAAAATAGTTTCCAGGCGCACGACAGGGTTCCTAAGTGGCATTGTATCGTGAAAATTCTCTTGGGCCGTTGAAGAGTCATAAATGCTGGCCGATACTTACCACGTGCGACACCGGTTAAGAGGTTGACACTGCAGCGTTGCTAGCGGGTGGAGCGTCATTCGCTTTCTCGCTCTGTTACTCTCTTCTTCCGTCACTCCTTGCTTTCCGCGTTGTAGAAAGTAAAAAGCATGTAACTCTAGCGACAAGGGTGGTCATCCCGCACAAGGCTGGTGGAAAGTTTTTCTTTTTTGGAGGTATGCATAGGAACGCACTGTTGGCGAAACGTGGGAAGGTTATGCTTGAGATTTCTTTTTCTCGAAGAAAATGTTTTTTTTATTTCATGAGTGAAAAGACTGCAAGTAAAATCTATGTACATAAACATACAAATATGTATAAATAGTATTTACAAACAATATTTTGTATAAACTACAAATTAAAAAATCTGCATATACATTAACATTTACATTATATACATAATATACATACACACGCATACACACACACACACACACATTATATACATAACATTCACACGCACACACACACACATACACACGCGCGCGCATTATTTTGCGCGGTAACCCCAGGGCACCGTATCCGTGGAGCCAGCGGAGAGCATCCTTTTGTCGTCGTTCCAACTGAGAGCTAATGTTTGTTGTCTCACAGTTTCGACGACGTGTTTGCGGCTGTGAATCATCCGCTGCTCCCTAATCACATTCTCTCGCTCGAACAAACATCCCTTATAATCTTCGAATGTGATTGTTTTTAATGTGGATCCTCGGATACCTTTTGCCCTCTTTTTCGCCTTATCATCACCGCGAATTTTAAATGAATATAATTTGGCTCTTAGACCAACGAATTCCTCCATAATTTCACCGTTATTCTCATCCTTCATCAGCCCGAGAACTTTTTTATTTTTAGTTGTTGGGTGCGTAATCTGATGTATCAAATCGGTACAAATCTTTTTTTATCATGTCGAACATATCGGGGACTCTGACGTGATAGATTGAACTGTCCGTGTCTGTATACAAAAGTTTCGGCCCTTTCATCGTAGTTCGCCTTCATATAATTATAATGGAAATCATAAATATATATTTTCGACAAATCGAGAATTGCGAAACCTGCGTACATAGGCTTGACAAATTTAACTCTAACTTTCTTCAATTCGATTATGACCATGTCAGTATCGAATACAGTGCAGCTGTGGAAAGTCGGCTTTGCTATAAGGGCCCGCGCGCCATATGCCCCGTCCCACTTGGTCACGAGTTTGACTTCACGATGACGTCTCACGTTCTCCATCGTTTTGCCGAATACCGCATTATTCATTAATTTGAAGAAATTCTTCTCAAATTCATTTGATGATTTTTTACGTAGTTCGGTATTTAAATCTATATATTTTTTCAGCCATGTGTCCTGTTTAAATTGCAATACGCGGTGAATATTCGTTATTTTCAGGCCCAGACGGAGACACTGTTGCAAATTTCGATAATGAATAATATATCGGTTTTTCGGCAATAACGTTGTCGTGAGTTTTGTTTGTGTAGATCCGGGAGGGATAAAATGCTCCGGGCAGAGAGGAAGATCTTTGTGCAGTTCGTGAATTTCGATCGGATAGTCGAGATCAACCTCAAAAATGTACCCAATCGCATTATCCTCCGGAATCGACTCAATGTCAACTGTGCCATTTTGTACAAATTCAAAGGAGCCGTATGGCAAAGCTTGACTCATCGCTGCGCCGTATAAGTTATTCACATCGAAATACATCAAATATGATTCATCTTCAGCGCTGTTAAAATCAGAGCCCATGTACCGATTGTTCGCCTTTGCGTAACGATTCGAACATTGCGCCACACCACCTCGAATGCCCCGCTCGATAAATAGCAACATATCAACATCGGTGATAAGCTGAAGTTCGATACTCGTACACTTAAGCATAGCATCGAACACCAGTCCGGGCGCTGTGTAATAATGCAGCGGATCGAGATTGTACGTGTTGCTGCAATTGCTTCGAAAATTTTCAAAGATATCTGCAAGCAGCAACACATCAGTTTTCAAATACAAGTCGGAGTATTCGCCTAAGTTATTAATGTGAAATGTCGTCCAAACGTCAGTTGCGTGTGTGTAGTCCTCGTCGCTAATGTTCTCGTCGTATAATTTTGAATAAAAATGATTTTTTGTGGGCAGCTGCGTCTCGTCGAGTTTTGCCCAACTATCGAGATAGTCGTATGGGAAGACTCCTTTTCTCGTCAATAAATCTAATTCCACTGCATTATTACAATGTTGCCCTGTTATCACCTTATCCCCGATATTGAGGTATGAGGCTAATTTTTCGAGGCTGCTCGGCATGAATCGAAATGAGTCGATGAAACGAAATTGTATGCACGTTTCACCCACGCTTTTCGAAAAGGAAATATATTTTTCCTTGTTCACGGGCAGGAGTGTTATGGAGCCCGCAAACGTCGTAGCCAACGCACGAATCAAAAAATGTGCATCGTAGCCCGATAGGTTGTGAAACACTACAGGAACTACGTGCGATTTTGTGAAATTTAAATTGCAATCTTGGTGGGCGGCGCCGCGGAATTTCCCGGTGAAATGACAATGATCGCGAACTTTTACGCACCCATCAACGAGCGGTAGTTCGCAAATATGACAAATCTCTGCGGACTTGAATGCATCTGATTCCTCGGTGGTCAATCGTTACATCGGCACAATATTCTTTACTCTAAAATCCAAAATTTGTGCAATTTTTTCTAATTCACGCATAAACCAGAGTATGCAATCTTTACCGCGATGGCTCTTGTACTCCGCGAGAGATTTGTCATACGCGCAGTTAAAATAGTACCCGAGACTGTGAGGCGTATGTTTTTGATAGGCTTGCGGTGCAATGATAGGCTCGAGGAGGCATTCCAGATCCGCGTAAATTACAAATGGGACGCTTTCCTTGTATCGGAAGTTCTTAAACTTTAACATTGATTGCTCGGGTTCTGGTAAAATTACACTACAATTGTTCATAATAGCGCAGTCTACTATATGCTCACTGAGTGTCGATTCTTCACGAAAGTGACACAAACATCTGTCACATAGCCATGTGCGATGGGCAATGTTTGAAATTTGTTTGCTCACCAATCTCGAAAGATTTTTTATCCACGCGAAGTGATGCACCGGTGTGTAGAGCTTGAATTCGTCGACATCCTCGTTGTCGGATGCCTCTTCTTCCTCGTCTTCTCTGGCGTTGGGGCTTTCCACCATCAGTAGATGGATCGTTGGTCTCACAGATTTGTACGTGCTGAGATACACGGGCACAATTTCACTTCGTCGATTTTTCCCACTCTCGATACCGTAAATGTTTATCGACAGGCCATTCATTCGCTCAAACTTCGACACATTTGTGACACTCATTGGAAAATCCAGTCCGTCATAATTTAAAACTTCGCTATAGTGGCGATACGAGGTGGTGCGATCTACAAGTGTTTCAGCCGGTAATAAAGCGGCCGTTACTGACCACAAGAAGCAATAGGCGTCACTGTTTCTCACATTAACAACCGCTTTTTTCAAAACTATGTCCCGCGGTAGCTGCACGTACGTTGAAATCCCACCTCGCAATGGCACAAATTTGTTTATATTTACACGTAAGTGTAAAACTTCGCGTAGACTCCAGCCAGATTCTTTCTGCTGAAAATCTTCGATTTTGCGTAACAGTGCAGATTTTACATGCTCTTCGAGCCACACGGTGATATCCGTCGATTGTAAAATTGCACCGTTTGCCGTTTGAAAGGACTTCTCCTCCTCGAGTGTTTCGTCAATTTTTACAATTTCGAAAATTGCAACTAAACTGACATTCACTTTTAAATTTCCCTCAGTGTGGCAGGCTTCGGTCAATTTGTCAGCGAGGAGACTTAGTGCATCATCGAGGAAATTCACGGGGTCTTTGAAAGCAGAGTCCATCTCCATCCATCGCACTCCACTCGCGGAAACGCCCGTACCGCACTTTTTAAATTTTTCATCGAGCGTTGTCAATGTGGCGATCACTGCCTGATATCGCAGTTTTTCACCAACACTTAAATCTTGTGATCGCAAAATTTTTCGCAAAAGCGTCACATTGTTCTCACTGAAACGCAGACACTTTTGAACTTCCGCGTGAGATATCGGCTTATCTTTGTGCGCGTCATATCCCTTTTTCATAATGTTCGTGATTTTGTTACACTTATCCGGATCCATTTTTCTCCCCTTTCTTAACTCACAATCAAATATGAGTTAAAGAAGAAGAAGAAAAGGGAGAAGAAGAAGAAGAAGAGATGTCGACTGGCTGACTGATACATGGATTATGGAAAAATTTCAAAAATTCACAGGAATGAAACAGATTTCCCACCCTTAGCTCATTAGCTGTTAAAAATCTCAGACTGGACCAAATAGATAAGGTGGAGGTGGTAAAGCAGACCAATAGGCGCTAAACGCCAAGCGTCAAGTACCCAACACCCCCTCCCCCAAGAAGAAGAAGAAGAAGAACGTCTCGGATGCGACCGAGGACTCCACGGCGTATTGGGTGGTATTTTCCTTTGACATGCTGCAGTTTTTTCTTTCACACTTCAAAAATTCTTTCTTGTAACTTCGAGAGTGTATACACAATAAATTTGGTACTCGAAACCCTCGGCAATGGAAGGCAACTATGACGTCGTTGACCGGTCGCAGGAGATCTAATTCTAACACGAGCATTCTGTGTAAACAAAATAATTTTAAAAGATAAAATGAACCCCCCCCCCCCCATGGGGAAGGGGTGGTGGATGGGAGTTGGGTGGTGGTTGGGTGGTGGGTGGGTAGGTGGGTGGTGGGTTGGTGGGTGGGTAGGATGTTTGGCAGTGGTGTGGGGGGGGGTGGTTGGTGGTGGGGATGTGTGGTGGTGGGGATGTGTGGTGGGTTGTGGGTGGTGGGTGGTGGGTGGTGACAGGGGGGGGGGGGTTGTGGTTGGTGGTGGGGATGTGTGGTGGGTTGTGGGTGGTGGGTGGTGGGTGGTGACAGGGGGGGGGGGGGTTTGTGGGTGGTGGGTGGTGGGTGGTGGGTGGTGGCGGGGGGGGGCTAGATGGCGCCATCACCCGGGTTCGAGTCTGAACTAAGTGGTTCGTGTCTGAGCTAAAGAGGTCGGTAAATGCCGGTAACAGATCCCTTGATCCAGAACCGGCCTATTATATCTACTTGCGAACTTAGATCCATTCCGTTCTTCGCTAAGATTTTCATTTTTGTAATTCGAACCTTTGTCCTAAACGGGGACTTAGGAGTTTATAGAATTGAATAAGACTCTACAGTTTTTGTATTTTCGGGCTTCGACTAATTTTGTATTTTATTTTATAATTTCGCACGCTTCGTATTTTGAGAAACTTGTACATCCGAATTCTGAATTTTGTTACACCACGAGGTGCCGATATTTGTGAACATCATCACGATTAATTACAAGTTACCATCCTCTGTTGAGAAAAATCGGTTTATTTAATTTCCTCGTTTTACGAATAAAATTCGACGGTTGCATTCTTAAATTCAGTGTCACAGTTTCTTTTCGATCGTGTCCTCCCCATCTGCAGCATCAGCATCCAGTTCAACACAAAAAGGGTAAGTGAAATTTTTAATTATATCGGTGAAATTTAGTACGCGCATTGTCTCGAGCCATCATCACATCATCATCATCTCAGACCCCAGTCAAATTCCCTTTAGAGAAGCATTCGCAGCTCGTCCCCGAGTAATTTTCCGAAAGGGTAGACTCGAAACGGAGCTTGCGCGTTTAGTGTACTTCGTCAGATGTGGTATAGGGAGGAGCCTTCCTTCTTGACCAGAGCACGGGTAAATCACGCTGAACCGCACTAATACGTGTAAAATTATCGCTCGAGTAAAATCCACGACACTTTTGACGTAACACTATAATATATAATTATAACTCACTCAATGTCCGCATCTTCGTAATTTGTAACTTCTGTTGATATTGTTGAAGCCTCCGTCATGTACTTATAATAACAGAGTCATCTAAATCTAAATGGGGAGATAAAAAAGTTAAGATCGGATATTAGCAAATAATATAAACAAAAACAAATACAATAAAACATGTATAAATTAAAGTGAATGGGGAATTTTTGCGGAAGGTATTTTTACGGTATAGAAGGAATTTTTGTGGAATGTATTTTGACGGTAGAGAGGGAATGTTTGTGGAAGGTATTTTGACGGTATAGAAGGAATTTGTGTGGAATCTATTTTGACGGTATAGAGGGAATTTTTGTGGAAGGTATTTTGACGGTATAGAGGGAATGTTTGTGGAAGGTACATTGACGGTATAGAGGGAATTTTTCTGGAAGGTGTTGTGACGATATACAGGGACATAGATGGAGATTTGAGTAGAATATATTTTATACATAGATGGGATATGAGCAAGGAATACAAATAAAAACGAATTCAATAAAATAATAACTTTAAATAAAAGTGAATGGAGAATTTTTGGGGAAGGTATTTTGACGGTACAGAGGGTGAGGCCGAGGGACAGTTGAGTACAATTTTATTTGATTCTGGGATATTAAATACTCTAAGTGCCAGATTATTACAGAGGATGAGGGAGAGAAGGAGAAAGGAAAAGCGGAACATTTATGTTTTATTGAGGATAGGAATCACCTCAGCATTCTCGCAAAACATCGTCTCTAGTCACAGAGACGTTGCCATTATTTCATCATTGGTGAAGGAGGGATTTTCGGGAAGCTTCTTCCTCTGTTTTTCTGATTCATTTTATGTTTTGATTTATGATGATTTTGAAATTCTGCATCTTGCGTTTTTGTATTTTCTGATTTATGTTCTGTGTTCATTTTGTAACACAGAAGAAGCGCAAATTGCAGCAACATATATGGGGCACATTATAATTGCAGTGCCATTTATTGCAGAGTACGGCGGAGCGAGCCTTAGTGTACACAAGCGCAACATACAGCTTTTCTGTCCACGCTTTCAAGTGAATGATATCAATAACAGATACGCATGAATCGCAGATCGCATGTAGCAGCGATTGGATTTGATTTAGCTTTAAATAGTCGACATTGTACGATAATGTAAATAAGCTTCCCATAGTTCAAATTTTTCACACAGCAGTTGCTAGGCTGTGTCAAAAGCGAAGGAATTCGCGTGCAGATATATCCTGCTGTAGGATGGTTAATGCCAGTCATGTGGTCGATTGGACCTCTCTGTCGGTTTTCATCTTGCAGTGCAAATTTGTCGAACAAATGTATGTAAGACAGCACGCAGAGATTGAGTCTCGGACGATATGCAGTCGGATCTGAGAGATGGTAGACATGTGTATACGTAAATGTCTACAAGTATATGATAAATTCAAGAAATTTTTCCAATATATTTTTTACACAGTTTGCAGACGAATGTCGGTGACACATCAGTATTCGTAATTTTTCTTTTTTTCGTTTGCTTTTTTATAATTGTTTCTTCATCATCGGTGTTTAGATTCGATTTATACAGACAAACATGTTGGCATTTTCGCTTACATATGTTTTACTTTAATGGGTTCGATATAGCTGATGTGAAGCAATGTAAGCAAGTATCTTGCATATTATCTGATTTTAAAAGCAAGTTATGAGCGATTTCCAATCGATATTGAGAACGGTTAAAATTCATATTAAATGGCTTGTTATTTCCCAAATACTCCATGTAATGCATTACATATGGGCCACAACTGTGGCCATCATTTGGATGCTCGCCGCAGTCCTAATTTTATGCTCTCCTCCAAAACAATATTTTTAAATATTCGGAAAGATGATTGTGTTCCACAACACGATATAAATTTCTTGAATGCTTCTACAGCTCGTTTGACATCCGTCGTATGTTCATACGGATCTATTACCTCTAATGTTTTATCTTGAATACTTGCAATCAATAAGCGCCAGTGACCTTCATATAAATATAGCATTAATAATTAGTCTTTGATGCCAACAGTTATTTTACAGGTTTTTCGATTTGTTATTCTTTTTCCACTGAAATCCTCTACTACAAATGCCGTATTATCCGTAGATATGTTACTGAAATCATCCCAGTCTTGTATGTTCGAAGCTACATAGCAATCTATGACAATGCCGTCTATCCGCATGTAGTCACGAAGGGATGCATATTGTTTAGTTGATAGATGAACTGTTCTCATACCTAATATATCGTTTGAATTATACACTCCGATTGTATTTGTTGCTGATTTTGGCGCCATGTAGTATTCCGTATCTTTTACGAGGCCATTGAAAAATTTAGGTACTTTAATATTAGATTCTTCATTCACGACAATTTCGTCCTTTTCATTGTCGCCCTTTCCATTACCATCAGGAACGGCGGCAACTGTACCGGCGACTGTAACGTCCGTTTTATCTTCGTCCACTCCATTTTCGTCGATGTCTGTGACATTACTCCGGCACAATTCATCTGCGTCAGCAGGTATTTCATCATGACGTTTATGCGGTTTCCTTGTTTTTTGTCTTCCATTATCAATTTTCATTTCAAATATTTTTTCGCATCGATCTTTCGATTGTGATGTTCCCAAATGTCCTAATTTCTGCTTTTTATGCTGACTGTTGCTCATCCAATTCTCTTGCACAAGAGGATTCATTGCGGTTTCCGGATACTTCGGTTTAGGATGAGATTTTTGTTTTCCCTTAAGGCGCACGTCTAATGTGATCTTCGCCATCGTATCCACTAGAGTTGTTTTCAATTGTCTTATTCTGTCAGCGATTGAAGAGTTTGTACTGCGCTCGAAGACTATTTCTTTCATGACTCTATTTGCAATTTTTACGAACGCATTACTAATCCTCGATATTGATTGGTCAATTAAATCCAAATCCAGCGATGCCCATAAAACAGCATAAGACATATATTTGCGAACGACGTACTCTATAAATATCGGCCCGTAATACGTATTCGTAATTTTTCATCCTTCTCGCTCAAGTTCCTGGAGTAGAACAATCATCGACGCATTATACCTGTTGTAAAATGGTGAATTTCTGAAAATTGTCGTGTGGTCAGATTGACTATCTTCGAACAGTTGCTCTTCATGAGCATAGTCTTCTGTATCTTCAGTTGGATCATCGATGTCCTTTACTTCAGACTGTGTTTTCTTCTTAATCTTACTGCTTATCGCTATAATGCTGTCGTTAGCAGTAATCTTCACTTTTGGAAATGAATATGGTATAAAAATGTTTAAATATTTCGTCCAATTCATTTACATTCCTACATATACACATAAGCCCCATGCAGACCAGTAAAAATGCTTTATTATTACTATGCTCTGGAAATTCTCGATGTATAGTTCGCGAAACTCTCTTCATAAAATGCCCATAACAAGTTCTGTGTATTATCATATGTTTAGGAGGTAATGTACCGTTGATACAAAAGTCATACATAAGATGTAGGTACTGTTCTATACTGACGAAATTCCATTCGTGTGAAATGGCGTGTATAAACGCCCAGGACCAATCTATTGTTACTACATGTGCAAATGGCCACTTTCGACCACATTTGATAACAAAAAAACCTGTAATTTTTTAAAAATATGCTTATCGAAGGAATTCCGTGCTCAGAAGTTATCATATGGGCGAGCGTGAGTAACTCGATAACATGTTTCATTATAATGCAATAATAAAATATTCTTTTGCACCGCAAGTCCTGCGGTTTTCGAGCAATTGATCCTGTCGCATCCATGTGAAGTATGGTTGGTCTTCCGTGATGTACAACATTTAAATCTTCCTCTGTGTACATTATGGCTGTCAACGGTAAACTCACATATCTTAAGAAGGGATCTTTTTGTTTATTGTCTTGAATCCACATTTCCGTTAGATCAGACAAATCCAACGATTTCAAATTCAAGCGGTCTTTGCATTTTTCTTCGGATTTAGCCTTATACACTACGTTCAATGTACGAAGATCTTGCATGTGTCCGTCATCCTTTATTTCCGTGCTTGTATTTTTTTGGACTTCTGCCATGAAATTTGCAACGCTGCGGTGCCTTACACTCATCTGCGATTTCTTACGGTCTTCGCCTTTCAATACCCAAAACGTTTCAGCCATTACGTTGGGGTCGTGAACAATCGTTATGTTTTGTTGCTTGTTATCATCAGTCTGGCTAGGGGTTCATCTAATTTGTCAATTCGAAACTGAAATTTGTATGAGTGATTTCGCGTTCTGCATTTTGCGTATGCGACACAATCTCGTAAATTGTATCGAACGGACCCATAAAACCCTAATGTTCACGTGCAATGTAAAGTGTATTACATTATTTGTTCTATTGATTGTCAAACTTTATCCCCATCATAAAATCCCAGTTGACTTTTGAAAAACGTCGATGGAACTTCGACAGTACCAATGTCCTCCACGAAAATGTTCTCTCTCTTTCGCTTACGGGTTTTTTCCTTGGATACCTTTTCAGCCTTTGCAGTTTCACTAGAGTCCGTTTCTGGTTGATAATCTATGTCGGAGTATTTACCACCTGGATTACAGGAAAATTCCACTTCCTCGTCGCTACTTTTATCGGAGCTGTCAGTACTTGCAATATGTTCAAATATATCAATCTTTTTTTCATCTTTCTTCGCGAGCGGGATGTAACACGGTCGTTTACCGTACGTGTTACCATACTTCTTTGGAAACAGTGGTCTTGTTTCAGGAACTGCTCATTTCACGGTAAAGGTGGTAGGCGCAGGTACATTATCGTTAATTTGAAACTCTTTGAAGTTACCAAGCTCTGCTTCGGATTTAGATTCCGCCATCATATTTGAAGTGTCTGGGCTCGACAATCCTGTTGACAAGGCTGTAAAATCATCGGCTTTGTTGACTTCGATGTTTCCGTCGGCTGTAGAGCACTTTTGTACTCCATGTTGTTGGATTTGACAGATTGCTCCCATTAACCCGCTCGTGACAATAGATTCCGATTCACCATCACCGTTTCGATTTTCGCTTTCGATTTTTCCATCTGGGCTCGACGAACGTGTGGTGTGCTCGGGGGAGTCATCGGCTACGTTGGCTTCGATCTCCTGAGTAGTATCGAGCATTTTCCGATGCAGCTGTGATGTTCCCGGAATTTCTTCAAGTACCTCCCAATGACCAGAGCGCTTATCGCCGGAAAACATCAAATTAAAAGATTTTTTCTTCGCGTCGCCATCGATATCCACGTCCATCATGCTTATGACTTGGCCGTCAATCATTTGACGGAAAACCACGACTGGAAATCCGTACACCTTGACGAAGATGCCAAGTTCAAAGTCGGTACCGTATGTGCCACTGAAACCCATACTTTTCTCGTACATAGCACCGACTTCGTAGAAAGTATCTTCGCATGTACTGCGCAGCATGTCAACTTCGGCAGACCAATTCTTCACAACGTACGACACGATGTTCTTCCGTACGTCCTCGTGGAATTTCTGGTCACTGAAAACACAACGCGAAAAACAACGGAATAAACAATTACCGTCTCCAATGATTTTTACCACGTTGTACTTACGGCTGAAATCTGAAATGGCGTTGCTGCCATACTGCGCAATCGGGTCAGTTGCCCGGTGTGCGCTTCCGCTGGCGGAATCCGGTGTAGCTAGTGCAACGTTGTTATGGGAAACACTGCTTACCTGTTAAGCTTGTTCGTGTGAGTTCAGCTTCTCACCCATCAGCTGACTTACCTTCCTCTTCAAATCGGCGTTCGAATTCCACAAGTGTCGCCAATGCAATTGTGTTTTGCAGCCCCATGCTACTTTCAATGTCAAGGCTACCTGTCAAATCAGTAATAAAAAATAACCTTTCGTTAATAACCGACAGCAGTGGACGTGCTGTCGGTGCATGGCTTGGGAGATCTCTCATGTTAAGCAGCTCGACTCGGGGTCGTTACATGGATGGGTGACGGCTTCGGCATCCACTGATTTGCTCGACCTATGTTGAGCGAGAGGCAGTTTTTCTACGCTTCTTAATTTCGAAATAAGTTCCAACAATTATAAAATGACTATTATAGAAGCTTTGAATACATTTTTATATAATCCTTAAGAGACATGAAAGGGAGGTGAAACAGTACCACGTGACATGATTGCGAGAGATAGCTTTTCCAATTTCTAAACAATGACATTTTGAGATTAGGGTTATTTTAGAGGAAAGCAAAATATCGTCAGTCGAGATGTAAGGTAGACCCAGCGATACAGTCCCGTCAAACGTAAGTTATATAGGAAATTTTGCGAAAAAACAATTCCAAACGGTTATTAACTAACTAATGAAAAATGAAGTGTTCAACAAATTACCCTTCAGCCCAAGTTTTTTATTGTAATGAAAATTATTCATTAATTTTTCTGAACACATGATTGTTTTCAGAATTGTCGAATTTTTGGAAAATGCATTATGTTAAGCAAAATGAGTTGTAACGGAACGGCTACCCCCCACCAACGGCTCGACCAGCGTTCGAGCGCTGTGCGGCAGACGGGTGTCCATTCCGCCACAGGCGAGAGACACCATGTGCCCTCTCCCAATCCCTCACGACAAAGTGGGGGGCACCGAGCCGCGACAACCACTGCCTATTTAAGGCAGCTTCACGCCGTGCTTCGCCACTTGTCCTACTAATCCTATACCTGCAGTTCCATACGCGATTCGTATAGTATTATCGTAATTAGCTTATTCCTTATTTACTAGTCACATTTCTCATCCTAGCGTTTAAAATCCTACCTATAGATTTAGCTTATCCTAGTGTTTAGATCCTACCTATAGCATTAGCTGTCCCCACTAAGCAATTACGTCAACTCGATATTGCATCGACCTGGCATAATCGGTTGATAAACAAAACTATCGAATAATCTGTGGCCTTGGTATTGCACCAACCCTACAGATTAGACGCAGTCGAACTCGATAAATCTCGAGGAGCGTCACAGGACGACGAGTGCCTCGATATTGCACCGACCCACAAGTCGTCCAGTGCGCGGGAATATTTTTAACTCTCTCGGTAGCCTCGATATTGCGTCGGACCTCCCGACAGAGGCAAATTGTGTGTGTGTGTGTGTGTGCGTGTGCGTGTGCGTGTGCGTGTGCGTGTGCGTGTGCGTGTGCGTGTGCGTGTGCGCGTGCGCGTGCGCGTGCGTGTGCGCGTGCGCGTGCGCGTGCGTGTGCGTGTGCGCGTGCGTGTGCGCGTGCGTGCGTGCGTGCGTGCGTGCGTGCGTGCGTGCGTGCGTGCGTGCGTGCGTGCGTGCGTGCGTGCGTGCGTGCGTGCGTGCGTGCGTGCGTGCGTGCGTGCGTGCGTGCGTGCGTGCGTGCGTGCGTGCGTGCGTGCGTGCGTGCGTGCGTGCGTGCGTGCGTGCGTGCGTGCGTGCGTGCGTGCGTGCGTGCGTGCGTGCGTGCGTGCGTGCGTGCGTGCGTGCGTGCGTGCGTGCGTGCGTGCGTGCGTGCGTGCGTGCGTGCGTGCGTGCGTGCGTGCGTGCGTGCGTGCGTGCGTGCGTGCGTGCGTGCGTGCGTGCGTGCGTGCGTGCGTGCGTGCGTGCGTGCGTGCGTGCGTGCGTGCGTGCGTGCGTGCGTGCGTGCGTGCGTGCGTGCGTGCGTGCGTGCGTGCGTGCGTGCGTGCGTGCGTGCGTGCGTGCGTGCGTGCGTGCGTGCGTGCGTGCGTGCGTGCGTGCGTGCGTGCGTGCGTGCGTGCGTGCGTGCGTGCGTGCGTGCGTGCGTGCGTGCGTGCGTGCGTGCGTGCGTGCGTGCGTGCGTGCGTGCGTGCGTGCGTGCGTGCGTGCGTGCGTGCGTGCGTGCGTGCGTGCGTGCGTGCGTGCGTGCGTGCGTGCGTGCGTGCGTGCGTGCGTGCGTGCGTGCGTGCGTGCGTGCGTGCGTGCGTGCGTGCGTGCGTGCGTGCGTGCGTGCGTGCGTGCGTGCGTGCGTGCGTGCGTGCGTGCGTGCGTGCGTGCGTGCGTGCGTGCGTGCGTGCGTGCGTGCGTGCGTGCGTGCGTGCGTGCGTGCGTGCGTGCGTGCGTGCGTGCGTGCGTGCGTGCGTGCGTGCGTGCGTGCGTGCGTGCGTGCGTGCGTGCGTGCGTGCGTGCGTGCGTGCGTGCGTGCGTGCGTGCGTGCGTGCGTGTGTGTGTGAGTGTGTGTGTGTGTGTGTGTGTGTGTGAGAGAGAGAGACAGGGGGGGGGGCTGACAGGCAGAGAGAAAATGAAAATTAAACTTACCTCGTACTGTCACTGCTATTGTGGCTGCTGTGGTCGCTGTTGGCGTAGTAGCTGAGGCTGAAAAAAATTACAAAATAATTAGAAAGCAAGGGAGAGAGAATGAGAGAGATAGAGGGAGAGATAACCTCCAGCTCCGCCAACTCCAGGAGCTCCAGCTCCAGCTGCTGCCAGCTACGTTGGCCTCAGGATACGCCAATCTAACCAGCCGGTTGATATCTGTGGCAAATGTCGCGAATTCCTCGTTGTATTTCTGTTTTCGAGCCTCTAATTCATTGCAGTATCTCTCGCTGCTATTTTTAGTCCCAAAGCTAACGTCAACAGCGGCTTTGACCTTGAAAAAGTCGTCGCTATCCTCTTCGCTAAGACCGTCCAGGACTGCACGAGCAGCCCCGCGAAGCGATGATAGCAAGAGGATTGTTTTTTCGGTATTTGTGTGTCGGTAGTATTTCGAAATTTTTTCGAACTGTTTGTAAAACTGATCCCACGATCCGGAACCGTCAAACAGATCGTGGTTCAGACGAAGATTAGCCGAGTTTGAGTTGGAAGTCGAGGATGCGACAATTTCATTCGGTTGATCGCGATGTTGTCGCGGGATCTCGTGAATGACAGCGCGTGTCGTAGACGAACTGTCATTCAGAGGAGCGGAAGGGTCAGGAAAGTTAGGAGGAATATTGGGAGGCACATTATCTTTAGTCCTCAGTTCGGCGAAGATGATGCGCGCCGACTCCTGAGCAGCCTTCCTCGCTGCGATCTGTGTCGCTTCTCCCATCGCCTACCGGATGACTTCCCGAACCGGTGTCGCAGCTGCTTCTCGCGCTGTCTCGATCGTCGTCTCCTTGAGTCGCTCCATGCTCTCCGCGATGCGACAGTTATTTTCCTCCATAGCTTGTAAAATCTCTTCTCGGAGAGTGTTGTTGGCGTCCGGCTCGCCGTGAACGATCGGGTGACGTGTTGTCTCGGCCGGCGCCGTCCGGATCCGCCTCCTTGTGTTCATTATCGTTGCACTATCACTGATAATCCAATCCCACTTCTGACACCAATGTTACGTCAATGAAATGACGTATTAGAAAATCAGCAGAGTTTATTCCGATATCGCGGTCTAGTAATTCGGTCGACACGTGCGTTCGCTGTGAGCTGTCAACCGAGACTGTTTTGTTCGTCGTTGCAACGTTCGTCCGTTGTCATGCCGGTTGTCAAGTGAGCCGTGCTCGGTCCAAAACCCCAACTCAAGACTAAGCGGCGACGTTCGTTACAATATTTTTAAAAACACACAAAAAGCAAAACATACTTACCATAACTGTGCAGTCATCCATTTTTAACTACGTTCACTATGTTCCCTCGCTTCACTCGGTTAATTTTTTCCGGCCAACTCGCTTCACTCGGTTCATTTGCTCGGTCAACATTACTTCTCTGTACTTTCAAGCCCAATGTACTTTCAAGCTCAAAGTCCCCTTTAGGGGCTTAAAAAAGTTCAGGCCCGAGGGCCCCTCGGGGTTTTCCCAGAAACCTCTGGGGTTTTCCCCAGAATCCTCTGGGGATTTCCCAGAATCCTCTGGGGTTTTCCCAGAATCCTCTGAGGTTTTCCCAGAATCCTCTAGGGTTTTCCCAGAATCCTCTGGGGTTTTCCCAAAATCCTCTGGGGGTTTTCCCAGAATCCTCTGTGGTTTTCCCAGAATCCTCTGGGGGTTTCTCAGAATCCTCTGGGGTTTTCCCAGAATCCTCTGGAGTTTTCCCCAGAATCCTCTGGGGTTTTCCCAGACTCCTCTGGGGTTTTCCCAGAATCCTCTGGGGTTTTCCCAGACTCATCTGGGGTTTTCCCAGACTCCTCTGGGGTTTTCCCAGACTCCTCTGGGGTTTTCCCAGAATCCGCTGGGGTTTTCCCAGACTCCAGATATTATTATTTTTGTCTTGTTTTTAAATTTATGACCGGATTAACACTTTTCACATCCGACTTGATTTTGGTTGTGCGTTACTCGAGTTGAAGCGTTATACTAACATGATTTCTCGGTCCTCCTTGCGGGCGGGTTTAGAATGTTTCTTCCAACAGTACATCAATAAATGGCAGATAGCGTTTGTGATTATAATAATTACCAATAGGTACAGTAAGTTCTCCCACATTGTTGGGTCTTGCGACATGCTAAATTTATTTGCGTTATTTAATAAGTTGCCAAATGTTGTACGTCCGATTCGTTATTACTGAGATATTGTTCGCGAACCTTTAACTTTTTAAATCTGAGTTGGCGATCCTCGGATGTCCCGATGTAGACTGAAGATTTTCCGACCCAGTGCGCAACCGATAAAAAGGGGGGGGGCGGTGGTGAGTGAACGGTTCTCGCAACTGTAGGTCTCTCTTTTTTGTACTCCTCTTCTGAATCGTAATCCGAGATATGTTTATCCGCGGGATCGAGTGATCCTCGGCGCCCACGGATGTGTCGTTTCTTCCTCTATTTTCCTTTATTTATGTTCGTAACAAATCTTTATTCGCTCTGCTCGCGAAGGCGGTTTCTTAGAAGGCCTTAGCTGATAATTTACTATGCGGGTTTTTAAAGTTCATGGTTCAAATTTATGTTCGCAGTTCCTGTGACTGAAAAATAGAATATAATTATTGCTGCTTGTTAGTGTTGTTATAAATAACCTTTTTAATATTGTAATTTTAACGAAAAATTACACTCGGGCTTCTTTTATTATTTGTGAGTGAAGGTTAGGGTGATTATTAAGATTGGGGTAAATTTTATCGGTTTCCTCGGAAATATTTTGTTTTGGTTCGGATTGTTCGGCTTTCCTCACCTTCCGTTTATCCGGTAGCGGAAGTGAAGTATCGTTCGGGTTTGTGATTGATTTACTGGGGGCCCACACGAAGGACAGCGGTCGTGACGGTGCGGAGTGTGGCTGGTATAAAGGAGGCATGTTTCGATTTTGTTTGATAGTTCCGGTAGTATCGTGTGGTCCAAGAGATGTTGTTGGGTAATTAAATTCTGTTAGTGTTTGAATACGCGGGTCAAAACCGAATTCAACCTTTGAGAAAGGGGGTTCGTTAGGTTTGTCCTCAGGGGGTGATTGTTGGTTCTCAAGGCTTTTAGCCATTTGATCTTTATTCATTAAATTTTCTATTTCTTCCTTTCCATCCTTTGGGTTACCGTCGGCGGGGGGTCGTCTGATTAGATGAAGCAGTAAATAAGTAACTGAATCCCATTATGCTCCAACTAGGTAAATTGACCAACCATATACTGTGTGTAACGCATAGCCGTGAATTATTGTGTCGAATATTAATTTTATTCCGCGGAAAATGATCAAAATTCCGATTAGTCCTGCGATAATATTTCCAAAAATTGAGAAGTATCCCCAAGTTTTTTCCATGTTGAATAAATTATTTTATTTATTGCTGTTTCATCGAGTCGATTAGAAATAGGCCCACCCTGTGAAATAGTCGGTTCGCCTATTATACCGCGTGCGACAGAATTTAATATAGCCGGTCTCTCCGCTGGGAACATTATATGATCTCGGAGCTCCTCGAGATCTTTTTGTGTGTATATACCGCTGGTGGCTAACGAGTTGAGGTTGTGGTTGCGCCATGTGGGTGCAGTAAGAGGTTTGATAATATTGGGAGGCATAGTTATCACTGGATTGGGGCTCATGTTGTACCATGATCCATCCAATAAATACATTGGTGACACCAACCGATTGCAAGTAATTTGACTTCCCATTTTCGTTAAAATGTGGGTACGGGGAGCGAGATAATAGCTATTGTTACCGACGGTTACCGGTAGTTGATCATAACACTCCACAGTTTCAGCAATTTTTACGTCTACTGGAATACATTTAATAATATGTGCGACTTCTCCTGCCATGAGAGCCATATAACCGGGACCTTTCATTACGTTAAAGGCGAATTCGTCGGGTGATTTTCGAGCTATGGTAAGGGCATTTTGGAGGACTTGGCGTTCCAAATTACAACGTTGAATTAAAATATCGCGATACATTTGTTTCATTTGGGTGCGTATGTGTCTTTCCACATTGACGAATTTCGAGTTTACGTAAGCGAAAATATCTAGATTGTTAACTGCAATTAATTCTTTTTTCACAAAAGGATTTCCTTTCTCGATTTCTATGATGAGTAAGTTAGGATGCTCAGTTAGAATGCTCAGTGCGCAAATATAATCTCTCCTTCTGTCATCGAGTATACCGTTTGTTTAAAATTCCCGTGTATATCTTCTGTTTGTTCCGCGAGGCCCTCATAAAGGAGGCCGTATCGACTGGTCTTACACGTGTCCTCGGGCAGCGGGTTCCAAAACGTGTCACCGCCGTCTATGTCAATACATCGTCCTTCATTTAATTCGCAGCTTGTACCAGAGCGCAGTTGAATTTTATTTGCTTCGACGTTTACGTTCGCCGTGTAATCTCGGAGAGAGATTTTTACCATTCCATTTACTATCACACTAGCCCACGTACCATAAGGGTCGGAATAATATACTCCTTGACATGAACCATCGGGACCTACGTCACCGGCAATAATCACGGGTCTGGTTGTTGTTTGATACCGACGGATTCTGTTAATTTCAGTTTTTCCAATCTTCGTTCTTCCCGAATTATGCATTTGTCGACATTCGTCCACAGTTACACTTTCTATGTATGAATATTCCCCGTTAAGTACGTCCATAGTATGCGAATGCGTTCCGCATCTGCGAATTTGTCGATAAATCACTACCTTGCACTGAATTACGTGCATAAAACTATACTGATTAATTTGCAATAATTGTATATATTTTTGAGTAACGTTAACCTTTTGTTGAGGGATGTCGCATTCTCCTACTTCCAAGAGAGACAGAGTAGTGATGTTGGTAGTGGCTCCTCCACAATCGTAACCGATCAGGCCCATGGTGGGGGAGAAATAGATGGTCAATAGCGCGATGACTGCACTTCCAAGCAGTTTCGTTGAATTCATCTGTAATTTTTCCCGGTGAAAAATTACTTAAGCACAAGCGAGAAATTTTATTTTATTTAATTTTATGGGTGTACGTTGCAGTGTAATATTTCCTATATTCCTATCAGGAGAGCATAAGGCATCCTGTGGTTCTCTACTTTACTTTTGAGTTGGGTCTAGTGACTGGGGTTCCTATCTTTCCTTATCTAAGTGGGGATTATTATGTCGCGTGCAAGCGTCTTCGACTGTGTTTACGAAGGGGTCTGCACCATTGCGTACGGATTTTTATGCTGTTAGGGACTAATGTCTTCCGGTAATAAACTTTTTTAAGGATAGGGGCCTTTTAATGAGGCGATGGTGTTTGGTAATCGAAGCACGCACGCGCGTAAAGATTCGGTTGAATCGCTAGAGGAAAAGTAAATTCACTTTTTTTTTCTTTACAAGTACCGAAGAAAAATTTTCCGATCTATATTTCTTCCTTCTTAACTTTAATGATTATTTATGTGATTTGTTATTATAAATTGTAAATGTGTATTATGATATTTATCAACTGCCATTGTGTAATTATTGATTAATTGTATATATTTTTTTTCATTGAGTTGGATAAGTAAATTTTTCCTCGACAATAGAGAGTACTCATAGCGAAACTAGTCCCTTGCTTTACCTCCTTTTTCCTCTTCCCATATTATTATTGCTCAAGCAGGTTATATTTATTGAGGTTTTAATAACTTCAAGTTTGGCAAAATGTAAGCAATTAATATATATATATATATTGTGACGCGACAATATTACTCGCGCCGCGCCGGGATGCGCGACGCGTATTGCCGGTCGACAAATGCGCCCAATTCGATGCTCCAGGCGCCAGGCCCTTGTTTTTATCTCGACCCGGAGGGCCAACGGTCGAATTTTCCCGATCCCAACGATTACTTCCCGGCTAAGGGGGTCGCGGGGGCGAAGGAGGGAGTTTCGGGGCAAATGATTCGCCGAGTCCACCATACGTTGCACTGTTTTTAATATAATTCGAAAGATTAGTCAAAAATTACACTTGAATTCGCCGCCTGAAGGGCGACCGGGGCTCGGTGGCCCCAACTGCTTCTACACAATGTGGGAAAAATTAGCGCGTTGCCCGCGGCGACGCTCCTCGGGGCCGATAGGCGACCCCGACAATGCAAGACGCGAATACGAAGAGCGAGCCGGCCGACTCGCTCGGACACGATAAAACAATTCGAGGGGATATTCCCTCGATTGCGCGGGTCGGCAACGGCCGACCGCGATTACTCAAAAAAACTAACGCGCTTTTCCGCGCTTCAGGGAGGGACACAATGTCCTCCCGCAACGTGGTCGGCAGAAGGCCGAACACGCGCTCGAATTTACAAAAAAACTAAATTACGCACGGCACCAAATAACCACCAGAAAAGGCTAAAGCCCACCTCGCTGTTCTCCGCGATGTCGAACGACGGTATTCTCGGCGGCCGTCCTTCCTTCCTTCCTTCCTACTATTTTTCCAACGAAAATTCTCACGGGTCCGAATTCCAAATTTGTGAGCGATCGCGTTCGCGTCCAACCAACAAGTCCCGGTCCGTGGCACGCGCGCGGAGACAATCGGTGGAGCGGGGCGGGGAAGCGGGGAGAAAAGCAGTGCCTTCTTCTCGCTTCCGCGCTGGTCTGGGCGGTGCGCGCTCGGCCGGCTCGAGGTCCTACGCCGCAGCAAGGTAGCGCGCGTACTAATTACGCGCGCCGTGTTAATTTCTCAGCCCGGGGGCCGTTTGAGTTCGGGAAGGACCCAAAAAACTCACCCTCATCGCGGGCGTCCCTTCCTCACGTCGATTGCGGGGGAGGACGGGTGGCCCTCCCGATCTCGGGCCTTGAATTGGGGGTGGTGAATCCGCCACCTCACGTGCGATAGTCCCGTCGTGCGTGCGGCGTCGGCGCGCGCCGGCGCTGCCTCCTCGATCCTTCGTTTCTCCTCGCCGGGCCGCTCAAAACCGGGAATAAAGTTTTTCTCCGAATTAATAAAGATTCGAGAAAATCCGGGTTCGAGCCCCGCCGACCTGTCCGTCTGCTGCCCGTCTCGTTGCCGTCCGTCCGTCCGTCTGTGGACTTGCCGGTTGGAGGCGAGTTTCACGAGCGCGGGCAACGTCGAGGGAGAGGGAGCGACGATCGTGGCGGTGCATTGAAAAATGCACTGTCACAATATATATATGTATATGTTCAGACAACAACGACAATAACGACAACGACGACGAGGACGACGAGGATGAGCCTAATAACGGGGTAGTCGGCGCTAGTCTTTATACCCGAACGGTAGCGATAGCGCGTGCGTGACATGACGACATTTCCGACACACGACTCGACAGGTTTTTGTCTCTTTTCGGGTTATCACGTTGTGAAGGACCGTTCTCTGAATTGATGAGCAATTCAGCATTATAGCCTCGTGGTTTTCCTCCGGTAAATCCGACTCAATCATTTCTCTGATGGAGCGGAAGTTTACCTTTAGAGAATTTCCGTAATTCAGAGACAGGCCCTTCACCTTACACTCGGTTTTTATAACCTTCTCGGGATTAGCTGCGTTTACGACTTCGTAGCCGTAAAACTTCGGGCCTCTACGAGCGAGCGAGGCAAACATAAATTGTCGGCGTTGTCGATAGCCACTACCGAACGATTACTGTCGATCTTCTCAGCCAAACCACCCGCACCCGTGATCGTGTCGACATACGTTACGGTGAAAACCAACGTATCGTACACCGACAGGATTCGAGCGCTCTGGTTGACGCTGCACAAGAGCTCCCACAATTGCGAAGATTCGAATCGCCATATGGGCCTCAACGACAGCCCCGCGATACCGTCGGTCATCCCGACCGACGGTATCGCGGAGTGCGGTTTGTTATGGTATGTCGGATGAGCACAATAGGTTGGTGGATGTGGCATTCAACTCGTGCGTCCGCTTCATTTTTGACGTAGGTTGGGGTGAGCATATCTCCGCGTACTATCGGCAGCTTGGATGGTTGCGAGTGGCTGAGAGGAGGGAGTTGTCGCTGATGTGTGCTGTACACTCGGTGCTGTCATCGGGTAGGCCCTCGTACCTGCGGTGTTTGTTTAGGTGGGCGGATGTTCGGGGGGCGAGAACTCGTGATGGTGTCAGGTGGAGGCTGGAGATTGCCCGTTTTAGGACGGAGGCGAGGAGATTTTCGTTTAGCGTTATTGCGGCGTACGGCTGGAATGCCCTCCCCTTGGATGCGTCGGATGCGTTGGGTTTGACGGGTGGCGAGTTTAGAGCCATGTTGTTCAGGCGGCTTCTTATGGGCATGTCTTTGCTTCCTGCGTGAGGCGGTTGCTTTCGGCGGTTTTTTTGCTTTCTTTTGTTTTTGCGTGCGTTAGTTTTTAGTTAGATTTAAGGTTTTTGTATACTAGTTGTAATTTTAGTTGTAAGTTTATTTCCGGTTTACTTCCGGTTTGTGTAATTATTGTTTTTGTACATTTTTTCTGTATTATTTTGTTGTTAAGGATGTGTACGGCGGCTACCGGGCTGTGGTGTTTTGCCGTTTTTGTGGCCTTCCCCCCCTGTCGTGGGGTTGCCTAACAGGACCTTAAGGTCCTAGTGCAATAAATATCTATCTATCTATCTATCTATCTATCCCCTCGGCCATAAACCCCACGCCTATAAGGTCATTCGACGAGAGTCCCGAAATAAAATGCGCGTGGATGTCTCGAATCGCGTTGTGTATCCACGAGATTGGATTAATACCGGTCGGTGGTGAAGCCAGCACGACATCGGTCTGCACGCACGTCGTCTTAAATCGCGGTGAAACACGGAACCGCGGCTCGCCTAAAATTTTAAAACGATATCCAGCGGCCGCGACAACGTCGTTATCGTCAACGACTCCCGCGCTATCTCTACCGACCGGGACTCTAAGACGCGCGCCGCCGTTGTCAGGCTCATCGACGTTGTCACCGTCGTCGTTTTCGCCATCATTGTCGTCGCCGTCGTCGTCAACTCGATTTATTAAACCTAAATTAAATCTACTAGGCCCCGCATGGCCTCCGCCGCCGCCTACTTGAAAATTTCTCTGCTCGCTTACCGGTTGGCGTACGGCGGCCTCCGTCTCGGCGATCCAGGCCTCTGTTGCCAGCGGTGATGACGATGATGATGATGACGATGAAGATGAAGATGATGAAGATGATGATGATGATGATGATGATGACGATGATGATGATGATGATGATGACACCGCTGTCGCTGAGGTTATTCCCGATGGCGATCCTGGAGCTGGCGCAGGAGGCTGTACAAGTGCAGCCGCTCCGTCTGCACCCAATTCTCCCGCGCCTGCTGCTCCGCCACCGCTTGCCGCAACGCCGCGACCTGCTGAAATGCACAGCCCCGAATTATTATTCACTCCTCGGGAAAGTCGCGAAACGACTCCAAAAAGCGGACAACAACGAGGTCATCGTTCTTGTCGTACGAGTCCGACCCCTCGCCGACTTGTCCGTAAGAATCGTGCCAGTCTAGACGGGTAATACGCATGTATGGTTGCCAGTCTGGCACGAGATCTACGGACTCGTCGATGTTGCCACGTTCATCGGAGTCCGAGGTCGAGGGAGCGTTAGACGGCGGGTTAGGGCTGTTGGGAGCGGGTTCGACAGGATTGTCAAGATGGGTTGACAAGGCCTGGTTATTTACCAATAACGGGCCATCCTGGTCGCCTGCTCCACCCTGCTGTTGTTGTTGTTGTTGCTGCTCGCGTTCTCCGTCCCGCGCTACCCCCAACCACGATCGTACACCTAGGGTTTAACGCAATCGCAAGTTAAACCGGTACGCTCGTGTATATTTATAGACATATATTTTTTTTACATAAATAAAAATTTAAAACTTACGCTCTGCTCTGCTCGGCTGGTCTTGCGGCACGTTGACCAGCTCGCCCATGACGACAGTTTCGTCGTCGCTGTTCCCGCTGTTGTCGTCGTTGCCAGGGCTGGACATTCGGTCGTCCGGCTCCGTCGCGCTGTCGCTGATCTCAGCCTCCGGAACCGTCGCCTCATTGTCCAGGTTGACGCGTGCTGGGGGCTCTCCCGGAACCCGCTGCTCCACACTGCCAGCGTCGGTGCTGCTGGTAACGACTCCCACGATAGCCACGACGTTCGGGACCCCTGCGACATCCTCCACTGGCTCCGCGACGATGAGCTGTCGCTCTCCAGGAACCTGCTGTTCCTCGTCGTCGCTGTCACCGACGAACAGCTCCGCCGCTTCGGCGCTGTCGAAGCCCGAGTCCTCTACGTCCGCGGTTAGGTCGCTGTCGGTGTCGCTATCGCTGTCGTCCAGACCCAGACGCCATTCGGGTCCTGCTCGTAAAATTGGAGCCGCACCTGCAGGTGCCGCGGAGCCTCGTCGTCGACGTCGTCGGCCTCGATCGGTTCGGGATCAGGTGACGCAGGGCTGTCATAGACAGGCGCGCGCCTAATCACCACGACGGGCTCAACGTGCACTGGCTCGGGTGACGCGGGGGCAGCGTTATCAGCCACGGGTGCTGCGTCGACCACCATGCCCTCGGGACGCTCTTGCGCACCTTCTGCCTCGTCGTCCGCGTCGTTGTCGTCGTCGTCGTTGTCGCCGTTGACGGGCCTGTCTCTGGTGTTGTCAGCCACGGCCTCCTCCTCCTCCTCCTCCAACGAGGAATCGAGCGCGGGGCTAAATAGCGAGCGCGTCGCGTCGTCCTCACACCCGAGAAGCGCTCTTGCGATCGGCCAAAATTGCAGATTGCGCTCGCGCACAACCTGGCACGCAATCACAATTGCGTACGCCGACGCCTCAAACGCGTTATGCTCGTGCGCCCGAGCGATAACCCTTAAGGGCAGACGGCGCAAAATAGAGCGCAACTCATGTCGAGCGGCGCCGAGGCTCATAGCGCGTACGGCCGTCGCCCAACGCGTCGTGCACCGCCGAGCAATCACCGCACTCCTAATTTTAACTAAATTGGCCGTTTTAAGGATGGCCTTAATGAGGTCGCGAGCCCGGTCACACCGCATTTTTAAAAATGTGTCGCTTCACACACACACAAACACACACACAAATTGCTGCTGCTGCTGCTGCGGTTGTCCTCGCTTGACGTCACAAACACACAAGTTTCAAAGTATGCTGCTGCTGTGGCTGTCCTCGCTGCACGTCACAAGCACAAGTTTCGGCGAAGACGACACGAACAATTTTCGCAAACGCGCACTTGCGATACAGTCACACACACACACACACGGATGTCGACGTTAGACTGCACAATGCGTGGCGAAGTGTCACTAGTGACGTCTGAAGACAGATTAAACAGACTGTCTTTCCAAATTCAGTATACTTTTAACCACACCTCCCGTAACCAGATTTGGTGTCGCAAATGAAGTGGAAGGAGACTAAAACTATCTTTGGAAGGTAAACATTGGCCAAAGCTCTAAGCCAATGCCCGGGAGGGATCTTTTGACTCATCGAAAACGGCAAGACAGACGGTCAGCAAAATACAGCGATGACCTTGGCGTTGCATACCCCTTGTAAAAAAAAGATCGAACACCCGCAATAAGCATAAAAACAATACAGCATCTCGCGGAGATGTCCTAAAAGATCGACAGCGACCATCGACCGTGCCAGCGATACTTTTCCCATAGCCAGCCCTCCGTACTACCAGCCGGAAAACCCTTCGCCACTCGACCGTCTATACAGGTAGCAGCGGCGACACGCCAACATCTTGACGTTGACAATGACACGACCCGCGACAGCCGGTTAACGACACCATCACCCCCTCAAACAGACCACCGTAAAGCTCTTTCGCAGCGATAGCTATCAATTACAATTTTTATTACCTCCGGGCCTACACTATTATATCTTTAATTTATACAACAGCGGGACTGCGGCGCGTCAAACCACTGCCTCGTCGCAACAGACGACGATAGCTATCTTTCCCTCGGCTAGACAACGATTTCCTGCCGTTCGAAATTCTTACGACTGAGAAGGGAAATCACACACACACCCGTCGGACCACCCTGAAATATGTGTTAACAAACAATCTGGCGCTTCTTACACACATCTGGTGAATCCAGCGCTATATGTACACCTGTACACAGCAGCTAACCGGTCTCACCCCCACCTTTTGACAACACGTGTGATATTTCGAGGGTCTAGGCCACCGTGAAGCGAATATATAAACACCCCTACAATACTAGAAAGCGGCAGTCGGCCCGTGACTTCAGTAAAGACCGTTTACGCGATATTACGCAGCCTTTTATCCTCGACGCTTCATCGCACGGCCTATTGTTCAACATGAGTCTGGGTATCACATACGAAGATCAGCGCGTCAGCGATCTGCAGACTTCAACCATGTACCGCGTGCTGTCGGACATCGAAAAGAAACGCCTCGAAGGACCCCTAATTCTCGGAACTACGTACGGACTCAACCAGTCCGAGACGAAGAGGGTGAGCGTCGGCCTACAGCCGCGAGCCGATGGAAGTATACATCCGATCGTAAAACTGCAGAACAATAACACGACTGGTGGTATTGTTTTCGAGGCTAAGGATTGGACTCTACTGCAAGCGCATCTTCCCGATTTATCGAAGTATTTTGCCGATGGGCAAAAGGTCGTATGGGGATCGGGCTGGCGCACTCCGGCACCGATATACATCGCGGACTGCGAGATACTCTTCACGACAAGTTACGGGTCGAAATCTATTGTGTTTGATCGCCGTGTTGAAGAAACACCCGTTGATGAGGTGACCGAGAGTCAGCTGGAACCCGAGCAACCACCGAAGAAGAAACGCAAGAATTATTCACCCGCTGTGGTGATGCAGAAACCATCGTACGACGGGCTGCTGCAGATAATGGTGTGCACCGACGAGCGCTTCAGACGACTTCAAAGGAACACCGCACATGTTCAGAAGTGCGCCGAAGTACTTTGCTCCGAATTACTGCTGCATATTCCGGCTAACGAAACACACGAAAAAATCAACGAACAACGCGTCAAAGAATTGATAAAAAATCATTTCAAATCTTTGAAAGACGCCGTACAGCATCGCATGGATGCTGAATTTGTCGAACTCACGTTCGGCATCGTGTTCCTCGAGCTCACCGTATTGTGCACCGCGTTTATCACACACGAGCTGCGGAAAGTACTTGCGGTGAAAAATCAGGAGACAACCCAATGAAGACAAACCCTGTAAATATGAGTGTTCTGTGTCTGTTTATAAGCGAAGCCCCCGCGACAATCTATATAATTTCTCATTTGTATCATACAACGACGGCAGTCATAATCATCATCATCGTATCATATTGTAATTACCTATAAGATGTACTTTAATTTTAATACTTTGGCTCTTTTCGTGACAATCGTGTATCTGTAAACTTCTCTGTCTTCGTGTACAACGGTCTAATAAAATTACTTATGTGAAAATCTAATTTTATTTCACGACTTACCTTCCCGAACAAAATTACCATCAACCACTCAGCGAAAACCGGCAGGAAAATTCTGTTTCACCATTTGTAATACTTATTCACCTGGAAAACTTACCATCGAAAATCGTGAGTTACCGATCGTAGGCTAAAAATCTACAATACCGACGGCTGCTGCTGCACGATCGCGCTCGATTTTACCTCGAAAATCTGACGCGGTGGACAAAATCTCAACCGACCAATCAGCGCGCGGGAAATCATCTCCACGGGCTTAACAGCCAACCAGCGCTCGGGGAATCAAGGCCCACGCCAGACGCCCCCACTCACAGCCGTCGCAGCGCTTGGAGAAGACGACACAGGGAAAATTCTCCGGAAGGAGTGGGGCGCTGGGGAAGAGGGGACCTAGCAACCAACCCACGCTCGGGGAATTATGCTAATCAGTCCCACCACCGCTCAAACATTACAGGGAAAATTTTCTCGAAAGAGTGGGGAGGAGAGGGGATTTTTAGACCAATGAAATCTCGGGGAATTATGCTAATTACTCCCACCTCCTCTCAAACATTACAGGGAAAATTTTTCCGAAGGAGTGGGGAGGAGTGGGGATTTTTAGACCAATCAGAACTCGGAGAATTTACCCCCACTCTTCCCCCTCCCTCTGTCTAGCACCGGTGCCAGGGGAGCTCGGGGAATCAAGGCCCACGCCAGACGCCCCAACTCACAGCCGTCGCGGCGCTCAGAGAAGACGACACAGGGAAAATTCTCCCGAAGGAGTGGGGCGCTGGGGAAGAGGGGACCTAGCAACCAACCCACGCTCGGGGAATTATGCTAATCAGTCCCACCACCGCTCAAACATTACAGGGAAAATTTTCCCGAAAGAGTGGGGAGGAGAGGGGATTTTTAGACCAATGAAATCTCGGGGAATTATGCTAATTACTCCCACCTCCTCTCAAACATTACAGGGAAAATTTTTCCGAAGGAGTGGGGGAGGAGAGGGGATTTTTTAGACCAATCATAGCTCGGGGAATTTACCCCCACTCTTCCCCCTCCCCCTGTCTAGCACTGGCGCCAACGGTCCAGACGGGAGGTAGGGAGGGGGTAACCTCTGTCTCCCTATACCTGTACCTTACTACTACCGACGAGTCGCGTGGACTTTTTCGAGCTGTCGGACATCGACCCGGATTTCGAGGCGAGGGACGAGCGGGAGATATCGCGCGAGCGTAGTCCCGCGGAATAACGGGGACGGAAAGCCCGGCAGAGGTGCGAGGTGAGCTTCGTCGCTTGGCCGCGTTTTCTTTTATATGATTTTCTAATCGAGTCATTATTTCCCTCTTGTATATCGTCTCGGTCGGGGCGGCGGTTCTCCCGGGTTTGGTACGAGCGTTAGCGCATGCGGGAATTGCGCGACGCGTTATATTTTGTTGAATTGTTTTACGCCCGGGCATTTTCCCTTTTCCCCTTCTGGGCACGTCGCGAGTCAACCCGGGGGAAGCGACCGTTCAATCTTTAGGATTAACCTCGCGGGAATGTCGGGAAGAACTCGGGAAATTTGCCATTATCGTTTTGTATTGTTTATTTTGTGTCGTCTTATTTGTTTCGCGCGGGACCGGACCGATGCGCGGTGTGCGTGTGGCTCGTGGTTAATTTCTTACGCGGCGGACTGAGCAGCCGTATTTTTCCGCGGAGAGTGTGGGAGTGGCGCGTATTATTGTGCATCGACTGTTGGAAATTTCGAGGTTCGTTCCCCGCGACGCGTTTTGTGTGTGTGAGAGAGAGACGGGATGAGCGCGTTGCGACGTGTGATTCTCCCTTAAGGGGTCTTTTGTTAAATATAATTAATATTTTCATTTTTCGTCCCGCTCTCTGGTGTGCTAGTTTGTGTGTGTGAGTGGCGAGAGCCGTGGCGTGCGGTGACTCGCGGGCAGATCGAGGCCCACCGATTGTTAACAGCGGGACGTCGTTTATTGAATTTTGCAATCAGATCTTTATTGTTTTTCTATCATTAACCCGGTAATAAATTACTTGTGAGACTCCCGCTAATTACATTTGATTTTGGTCATTTATTTTGACTCCCGAGACCGGTGGCAGAATCCAGCCACTCTGCCAAACCTAAGGCTGCGGCTAGTCAGGCAAACAGCAGCTTGGCCTTTTCGTTTGAGTATTTTCCCCGGCGCGCAAGCGCCTGGCGCCCATGAAAAATAAAGGGGAAAATACTTAAGGCTTTAGCTTTGTGGTGTTTTGGAAGATATGGGAAAAAACGCTACAAGGAATAGACTTCGACTAAAAAAAAGAGGAGTCATACATCATGTATTTTGATGTTAATAATCTATACGGTGCAGCTATGTCTCAATATTTACTGTAACGTGGTGGGCGTAAATTTCCCCGTTACAATTGGCTGTCGCGATTAACGACAAATTTAAACCTCCCGTCCGCTGTCGAACCTCCCCGGGACCGTTAATTTTAGGTTAGAATTAAGCTAGGTGATCTATTGTTATTGATTAAGATCTATTGTTTCTTTTTTTGTTGTCGTTTCGCGGATAGAATTGTATTTTTTTTGTAATTATTTCCCCCCCCCCCTCACTGGCCCACTGGAAAATTTAGCTTTCGTCTCCGGGAAAATTGAGTCGCCCCTCGAGACCTCCAGTTAGGGTGACGTCACGCCACCGTGACGGGCACCGGCCTCTCGGACTTGAGGAATCCGGGAGGTCTTGGTCTGCGCCTCGCCGGTCGGAGGGAGTGGATGCCCACGACCGGGTAACCTCACGGCGAGATCATCCACCTCGTCGTGGGAGTCAGCTGAGGCGGGGAGCCATGGATGCCCGCATCTGACGGGCCTCATCGGTTGCCCCGTCCACCAATAGGGCACAGTTCCGAGCACGTTAGATGTCCGGACTGTTGCCTGGTATCGGTGGCAAAATTAAACGCCCCGGAGCAGCCCCGAGACGCCAACGGAATCGTCGCCGACCACCGGGCGACCGCGCGGGAAAAATTGGGGACAATCTTTGGAGTGGCCCAAGGTCTTTTTCCGGTCCACTCCGAGACGCGGCGCCTCCAACACCCTGGCCACTCACGGGACCCCGCGACGGCGAGAGCGAGCTCTGACAGCGGAGTTGTCGTCAGCACGGGCTGAGGCGGGGCCTCAATTTAGCTGTCGGCGGTACACTGTTCTCTAGTTCGGAGTCCCAGCTGTCCGAACGACCCGGTAGTGCGTACTGTCAAGAGCACTCGGGTCACGTTGTCGAGAACGCGGCACCGCGGACACATTTTCGGAGAGAAGAGGAGTAAGGAGTTCGGGAGGTTCGAGAGGGGAGCGACGACAGCGAGGTACCGACAGCGACGATGGGCACGCGCCGGAAAAATTCGGCAATTGACCCCGGGGAGGGGATTAGTCTCGGAGCTGGACAGTTCAAGAGCGATCGACAGCACTCTTCGTGACGAGCAGTGATCGGCAGCGGACGTGGAATCGTGATTGTGGGAATTCAGCGCTTTCGGACCCGATTGATATTCAGCCGCCACTTCCCGGAGAGAGAGAGAGAGACTTGAACTGAGGAATAAGCCAGTGCCAGTGAGGGTAGTAAGTACCCGTCAGTCGGGAGAATTTGTGACCCCTATTTGTTACCGGAAAGTTGTAATTGTAAAATTAATAAGAAATAATTGAAAGTCGTTAAGGCCCCGGGAGAGAGGCTGCTCTCGCGAAGGGTCCACTCTCTAGCTTTAAGTTGTAGGATATTAGTTGTAGTAAGGGAATTGTTTCTTTAGGTTGTAGTACGCGCTGTCGACCCCGGTAGGAAAATAATTATAACGAAAATCAGTCGACCCCTATTTACGCCATAACCCCGACAGCACAGTGTGACTCGTTTCGTCGTTTGTGAAATTTGAACTAAGTAATTACGATTCGTGTCCAGATCGAGTCGAACCCCCCACCACCCCTCAACTCGCAATAATCCGGCTCGTTTTTCTCCCCTCTTGGCTGATTATAACCGGGGTAGACGAAGCGCGTTCTTCTTAATTAATGTGTTATTTTTTTTTTTTTTGATAATTGCGTAGTTCCGTTCGTTATTTATTTGATTGAACTTCTTATTATCGTCGTCATTTGAAGCGCACGTTTCATAGTTAGTAGTCCACGATAGCGCTGGTAACCGCGCGAACTACCTTAGGGTGGCTGAGGTGATCGTTTAAGTCCGGGTAGAGCGGCCGGTGCCAATCGGTGGACGTAGCCGAGTCCGCTGGAATTTCGCGCTGTCGTGCCGGGGATAGATTTCCCAGGGAACGCCCGGTCTATTTAGTATCGCCACCCAAAGCCGAGTCCAGAAGGAGAAATACGTTGCGCCGTCGCCTATTCCCGTGTTACCGTTATCCGTGTTTATTTGTATGATTCGAGAGTTATAGACGGTTAAGAAATTCAGCTCAGCTAGCCGTTATTCAGTTCAATTAGTAAATAATGCCTAAGTAATCGTAGTCGGAGTCGTCCGTACGAAGGAACGTTACCGGAAAATCTAAAGGCCCGCGCTTAAGTTGTTGCCGTGGCTAATAGTTGTCATCGTTGTCTTTTGATTGTTTTTTTTCCCTCGGGAGATTATGTTCTCGAGGTAATTCCGTCCCGTTACCCCGAATCAATAAACCAGCTTTATATTTTAATTGAGACTGTTTTTTTTTATTTTGCGTAAAGTATTTGTTTGGTTGTCGTGATTACTCCTCTCCCCAGAAATCAGGAACCCTGAGCTAGCGGGTTATTGCCGCCACTCCTACTCCGTCGTTTTCCCTAAAACGAGCTAGAGCCGAGTCGCATCGTTGAAAAATTTTGTAATGGTCACCCGCGTGGTGGCTGACGCCCCGGGAACTTCGCGGGGAGTAGGGGGCGAAGGCAACCGGAGGGACTGGGTAAGCCCTCGGTTACATTACCTTACGGCTCTTTCGAGTGGGCCAATGAGTCTATCAATGATTCTAATATTCCTGACGAATCAGATACAGGGTATATTCTCGAAGTAGACTTGGAATATCCTAAAAATCTTCATGAACTTTATAATGATTTACCTCTATGTCCAGAGCACTTGGTGCCACCACACGGTAAAATTTCAAAACTAATGACAACTTTACTACCCACAAAGAAATACATTATACACTGCTTTATCAATTTAAAGCAGTGCTTGAGTCTTGGTACGAAAGTTTTGAAAATCCACCACGTTTTGAAATTCAAGCAGGCGCCGTGGCTGAAATCTTACATTGACTTGAACACTGAGTTGAGAAAAAGGTCAATGAATGAGTTTGAAAAAAAAAATGTATAAGTTAATGAACAACGCTGTCTTTGGCAAGATCATGGAAAATGTTAGAAAGCAAAAAGATGTAAGATTAGTCACAAAATGGGATGGCAGGTACGAAGCTAAGTCTCTCATTGCATTACCAAATTTTCATAGCTGCACTGTTTTCGATAGCGAAACGGTGATCATCGTGATGACACGAACGAAAATCCGTTTCAATAAACCGATATTCGTTGGGTTTTCAATTCTCGATTTGTCAAAGACGTTCGTCTAAGATTTTCATTACAACTATGTAAAACGAACGTTTGGTGGTAATGTTACGTCCCGTACTTTTTCGAGATGCGTCTCGGAAAGTGAGGAACGTAACGCGCCTTAGCAACAGCGTGCCGCTGAGTTCTCATCTGGGGTGCAATTCCACACCGCAGCTGCACTCACGCGGAGCGCTGAGCAATTTCCGGCGAAATTAAAACCCAACGCATGATGCGCGGCGTTGAGTTTCCGCCGCGACGGACGATCGCGATCGCCCCACGTGTCGGAGCTCGGCGCCGACGGTTTTCTGCTGACCTGGCGGTCTCCTCCCATCTCCCGAGAACTCGCGAGTTCGTCGGAGAGTCGCGAGGAGATTAGTTCCGAATTAGCAACGAATCAGCAAAGACGGCTTTTCGAGCAACTCCGCGTTCCCGCTAGCGCATTGGTCAGTAAATCTCGACTCCGAACAATCGAGCGAGTGTGTTCCGTCCGTGAATCGAAACGCGTACTATAAGGACAATCCTGTTTTAACGGACTTTTTCCGTTTTTCTAACGTATTCCAATGTCATTAGAGACTTTAGTGTTTACTTAAGTGATTTAGAGACTTTAAGTGCGCGTACAGCGAAAGCGTGTTTGTGAGCAGTGGCGATTTATTTTGTGATCGAGAATCATATTTTATTTTGTGTTAAAAATCTTTATTTTCGTGTGTTCGACCGGACGACTTCCCCAGCTCGCCGACTCGCCAACTGTAAGTGTGTGTATGGGTTATGAGCATGTGAGCGTATGTGGAGGGATGAGATTATAAACCGCGCAATATCCACGTACACTATTTTACCAAATTTTATTCTATCTTGATTCATTTCTTTTCAAACAAATTCTGTCCTTTTTTTGAATAAATTGTTTTATCGCATTAAAGTATTCATCGTGTCTGCGGATTAATTTCCCTCCTTATCATTAACGTTTCTAGCAGTCAACCTTCCCAGGACGCGGGCCCATACGGACGCAGCGGAGCAGCCCACAAAAAAATAAGAATAACTCCGCGCTTCACGCGGAGAATTTGTGTCGACCGCTTTACCAGTGTCGGGACGTAACAAATTTGGTGGCACCGGTGGGATTTGTTACGTCCCGACACTCGTGAAGCTCGATTGCTCGGAGTCGAGATTTACTGACCAATACGCCAACAGGAACGCGGAGTTTCTCGAAAAACCGTCTTTGCGGATTCGTTGCTAATTCGGAACTGATCTCCTCGTGACTCTCCGACGAACTCGCGAGTTCTCGGGAGACGGGAGGAGACCGCCAGGTCAGTAGAATACCGTCGGCGCCGAGCTCCGACACGTAAGGCGATCGCGATCGTCCGTCGCGGCGGAAACTCAACGGCGCGCATCATGCGTTGGGTTTTAATTTCGCCGGAAATTGCTCAGCGCTCCGCGTGAGTGCAGCTGCGGTGTGGAAATGCACCCCAGATGATAACTCAGCGGCGCGCTGCTGCTAAGGCGCATTACGTTCCTCACTTTCCGAGACGCATCTCGAAAAATTATGGGACGTAACAATAAGGCTACAATGATGTACACCGATACCGATAGTCTCTTGTATAACTTTAACGTACCCGGTATTTACGATTATATTAAACGTGATTTACATAAATTCGATATATCCGATTATCCTCTAGATAACATATACGGCATTCCACTGGCCAATAAGACAATTTTGGGTCTAATGAAAGATGAATGTAGCGGAAAAATTATAACCGAGTTTGTAGGACTACGACCGAAATTGTACACTTTTAAGACTTTCGGTTAAACCAAGGAGACAAAGCGAGCGAAAGGAATAAAAAGTGGTACTATGAAAATGATCACCTTTGATGATTATAAAAACTGCCTATTGTACCATCAAAATTTAGTGAAATGTCAGTATTTGATTCAGAGTAAAAAACATGAATTTCATACTGTTTCACAAAATAAATTAGCATTAAGCTGGCGTGATGATAAGAGATATCTTACCTGATTCAACTGATACTGTACCCTATGGATATAATAAACAAATAAAAACACGTTTTTGTACATTTGTAGTAATTTATTTTTTTAATTACAATTTATTTCCATTTATCAAACTAATGTGAGAATTATCGAAACCTAACCATTTTACAAAGAGTTTATGTCCACGTTTTCGTATTATTTTTTCCACGAGATAGACATCGGGATATTTGACTTTCGTAAGTTCTTCCTGGTAGAAACCACCTTTTATCGGTTGCTTCTGATAGTCCACAAGTCTGTATGTCACGGGATCGGTATTTCGCACTTCATTTATCGTAAATATCTCAGTCGTCCAGTTGGGTGTATAGCCTTTCTAGAAAATGTATTTGGACTTGCTGATTCGTACTTTGTCACCAATCTTAAATTGTCTCGTTCCCGTTCGATTAACTTGAATTTGCCTATATACATTTCGCAACAGGTGCGATTGACTTTGCATAGTCTTTCGGTTTCATGCCAATCGTGCGATATTTGGTATCATTGTAGACAATCATCAAATCCTCCACGATATTAATCCACTTATACGTTCCTTGTAGGGTAAATCTTTTCCACATTTTACCCTTTAGTGTCCGATTAAAATGTTCGCAAATTGATGCTTTCAAGTTGCTGAATGTAGAGTACAATTTGATATTATAACATTGCATTAGACTCTTGAAGTCACTATTGTAAAATTACCTGCCCTCATCCACATGCAATTTCTGCGGTATGCGACCTTTTTTCAAAACAGCGTTCATGGCATTTGTCACACCCTTGCCACTCTTAGTCTTCGTTGGCACTGCCCAGGCGTATTTCGAAAAAATATCGATGATTGTCAGCAAGTATTTGTAGCCATTGTTGTACTGCGTATAGGCTGACATGTCCACAAGATCAGCCTGCCATGTTTCATCCAATCCTCGCATCACAACGCGTCGTCGCGTGTAGTTTCTCCGAGCAGGCCTGTGAAGCTCTTCCACTAGCGTTGCCTTCTGCTTATCCATGTTCCAGCGCTGTTAATCGATTATCAAAGTGGAATATTATTTCAGAATTACGAAATGTCAAATCTTGTAGAGTTTTCGAGTCTGTTTCCAGTTTTTTTATCGATTCTTTTACACTCAACTCGAGACTTCGAATCATCGAGTTAATTTCTCCTGTACCACTGTTTCTCTTCAGTGCTCGCAGTCTCTCGTCCAGATGAACAACGAGTTCTGAATTTTGCTTTCCGAGCTCTTCCGCGGTCTCATTATTGATAAGTTGATTTTTCAAATTCTCCCGAAACTGATTTTCGAGCGATCGAATCATTATATCTGCATCATCCACGTCATTATGCAAAGAATTGGTAACGGCGTATGTAAGCCGAAGTTCTTGCTGCACCGTACCTCGCATTATCTTCATCGAAACGGCATCGTTATCGTTCACAGGATCAGCGATATTGCGGAGTCTCCTATTATCTATATCGTACGGACCATCGAGAGTGATTTTGAAACCCTTAACGGCAGGACCGCGGCTGCAACCGACGCTCTTAATTTAAGTCAATTAACGTCCGAACATATCAACGCTCATTTTTGCAATAATAATGAATCACACCCGCAGCCTAATAAATAATACCAGCCTCAGGCAATTCCTCAATGATGGAAATAATTTCATTTCCATGGCTCGTATTACCAGCCGCTTGGGATGCATAGAGTAGGCGAAGTCGATCCACCAATTCATTAGGGTCATCCCAGTAAACATATTCCGGTCGACTATTTTCTTTAGCGATCATATATTGCGGAAGCATACCATCTCCTGTGTGTTCTACAATTTTTGCAATATATTCTTTAAATTTATGACTTGCATCAGCACGAATTGGTTCATTAGGATTGTAATGTTTTTATGTGCACTGGTTGCAATAACAATGCCTTTATAATTTGAAATGTCGTCGGTGCTGATGACGTTTATGTCGGGTACTTTTTTGAAAAGTAGTTCAATTAATCCGCTCGTCCGTGGATAATTCGTGTTATTCACGCGTATATAATTAGGCTCAAAATCTATCTCTGAATTACCGACCATCAATTTATGATTAGCCAGACTTCGTACACCCATGAGCCATCTAATGTCCTCTTTCTATTCGTTGACAACAATGCAAGCTACTGATCCAACTATTCATGTGAATGGTTTGCTGTTGCATTATTATCAACTATCGTTGTATCCAAAGAAGTTTCAGCAAGCACCGTTTCATCGTTTTCACTTCTTTCCGTGGATGATCCTTCTAAAGCATCATGCCAAAAAGTTTCATCTTCACACTTACTTTCTTTGACAATTTCTTCCTTATTCATAATTGGTACATCACGCGTCACAATGCTGTCCACCAGTTTCTCCAACGGCGTCATTATTGGCTTGAACACATCCTGAAAAGCACGCTCCGAGGTCTCCTTGCCCTGCTTTATCATTCTATGCTTTCGTCGAATAGGATCGCTAGCCTTAAAGATTTGAGACAGAATGTCTTTCTCTCTGTCAACTTTATCTGTTTTCATGTTGACGGTGTTGAGTTGTAATCGCTACTGTCCCGTAATCACTCGAGTTCGAAATATTTTGTAGTAGCGTTTCCCAAGTTCTCAAAATTAGCCCCTACAAAGCTAAGGTCCGGCGAGCTCTTCCCTTTATTTTCCCATGGGCGCCAGGCGCTTTCGCGCCGGGAAGATTTCACCCGATTAACGGACCAAGCTGCGTTTGCGGGACTAGCCGCAGCCGTCAAAAATGTAGAGTGGCAGGATTCATGAACCGGCGATCTCGGGATGGTCAAATAATAAATAATAATTCATTTCGGATTCAAATTTGCGGGAATTAACAATGCAATTTATTTCAGATTTTAACAAACAAGGAAGATCAATTAAATTAGGATTTAAAATATAAATTATTTAAGTGTCCGTCGCTCGGCGTCAAACACGCCGGACCTCGCAAGGTCGCGAGTCACCGTGCACGTCGTGCCCTCGCCCCACATACACTCACACGCTCACACTCGCGGCGGAACGAGAGACGATCGCGAAAATCGGACAAATGTACAATAGAACAAAAATATGTGAATGCACATCGTTCCCGTTCTCGCACACTGACTCTACTGTTTTACGTCCCGACCGGTAACAAAATATACCAGCCGAGACGGGTGACTTCCCGCAACCGTACGTCCATTCGCGTGGTCGTTTACACGCGTGCGATTTACCGCAGGACCGCCCGGTCGCGCAGGCCTCTCCCGGCGTGTTCCGCGCTGTCCCGGCTGTGTAATTTTCCGATCCCAAACCTCGTGGGCGGGATGCGGAAATCGGCGCCCGGGCGCGAGGGTCTCAGCGCGGCGGACAACGTGCGAGAGACCTGTCCACACGGCCGTCGCGTACCTTCGCTTAGTTTTTTTAAATTATTATTTACCGAGGGCTTTGCAAGACCCGCGGTGGCGGTTGGTCAGAAGGACCGGGAAAGGGACGACAAACAAATAATAATATCGTGACGCCGCACGGCGGGCTCACCCGTCGTTACCAAATCTTTCGGCGTCGAGTCGAATGTCCGCGGGATCTGCTGCGGGAAATATCGTCGCTGCTGTCGTTACAATCCCGGGCTCCTGCCGCTACGCTGAGACTTCACGCGTGCTCGCTCCAGCTAGTTGCTCGACGATTCCTCGGGAAGTGCCCCGAGGTCTCGCTCGCACACACGCACGGGGCGAATAATCCCCTCTCCGCCTAATTACGCTGACCGGCAAGCAGGCGGCCAACTCTGCCCTGCCGGGCAGCCGTTCGATCTCGGCGACAAAGATCGCTCGCGCCACAGTTGGCTTTAATGGCGCGAGATACGGACAACTCCGCTTCTTCTTCTTCTTCTTTCCTTACTTGGCTATCGCCATCTGATGATAGCATGTGCCACTACTATTTTATAAAATTACCACCAACACACTAACCACTTAGCTTATGAGGATAAGTTAGGAATTTTACCTAAGGAGGACCTGGTGAGTCCGCACGTAGAATCTTAGAGCTAAATGAGTATGACTAAGAAAAACTGATTGATGTTATACCATAATATTCTTATGCCTAAAGAAATCGCAAATAGGGATTAATTTCTTATAATCAAGTAACAAAAATAGTTTCGTAACGTCCGAATCTAATATAATATTATGTTTATAAAGGATAGGAAATAGCTTTAATCGATCATCAATATATAATGGACAGCGCCATAGAATATGATTAGTGTCACAAACATCGTGACCGCATAAACATTTTTGTTCAAACACTATACCTTTCCTAAATAAATGGGCAGAAGTTAGTGTATGACCTGTTTTAATTCGATTAATCAAAGTAATATTTTTTCTACCGAGTGATTTATTGGAAAACCAAGGTTTAAGGGAAAAATTTCCTGCCATTTCGCAGAATTGAGTACCTTCATGCATACCCTGATTAGAAATGTATATATCCGAAACTTCAATTAATGATTTTTTTAAAATAGTAAAGAGATCGTTTGCCTCACATTTGTTATTTTCTTCATGTAATATTAATGAACGAGCATTATTTGCTGCCTTATCGACAATTTCGTTACCTACGATTCCCACATGGGCAGGAATCCACATAAGAGATATGCTTATGCTACGTCGCTTAAGAAATAATAATTTTTCCTTAATTGTTAACGCAATAGGGTGAGCTTTCGCATTGAGTCCAATTTGAGTAATTGTCATAATAGACGACAGTGAATCAGTACAAACAATAGATTCATTCAAGTTATTAGATTCAATAATAGATATAGCCTATAAAATAGCTGTTAATTCTGCTGAAAAAATTGAGCAGTGATCGTTCAACCGAAAGTACCGTAGCAAGGTAAGTACCGGGCAGTAAACAGCAGCTCCCACTCTGTCCGGTTTATCTGTTCTGGAAACGTCGGTAAAGAGGACCGCGGCACCAGGAAATTGATTTCCGATAACGCTATTAAATAAATCATTAGGAGAATTCTGATCGATATTATTTTTAATCGTGGATCCTATTTCAATATTATAATTGATTTCCATCATGTAAGCGTCAAATGGCAAGGAATAACATATAGGAAGATTATGCCTTTGTATTTTCATAAACAGATTGTTATACTTGCTCCAAATCCGAAAGAGCCCATGCAAATATGTTTTTCTTTTGTAGCCTGATTTATTGAATATTTCTTCCATCAATTTAAGTCCGGGGATAACAATATTATTTGATGATGAATAAGATTTAGCTATAAGTCTCTTAGTTAACATAGTCCTGCGAGCAGCCAGAGGGGGTTCTCCAGCCAAATGTAAAAGAGTATTCGGTGGAGTAGTAGAGATGCAACCCAAAATACACCTCAGAGACGAGTATTGAATTCTATCTAGGAGAATAAGAGAAGATGATGGAGCGTCAAAGTAAAACTGAGATCCACAATCGATCGTAGCGCGCACTAACCCCTCATATAAGAGCAATAAAGTTGAGGAATGAGCCTCCCAGCTAATACCTGAGATAGCTTTTAATATTTTTACTGAATTACTTGATTTTTGTTTAATATGATTAACGTGACGTTTCCATGATAATTTTGAATCCAGTATAACACCCAAAAATCTAGCTGAATCGCGATTAGGGATGGAAATGTTATTAAGCGAAATCTCGATCGTGTAAGAGGGCAAATTTCTTTTCGTAAAAACTACTAATTGGGTTTTTTGTTCAGCTATTTGTAATCCACGTTCCTTAAGCCAACTATCAAGCGTCTCCAAAGATGTTTCCGTTGTACGTAGCGCACGATCCAAAAAGCGGGACGAGCTATAAATAACAATGTCATCGGCGAAAATTAGAATCTTCGTATCAGGGCCAATATTTCGCAATATATTAGAGATGTATAAGTTAAATAAAATAGGACTAAGTACCGACCATTGGGGAAGGCCCCTAGTAACTATTCTAGATTCTATAGCTACGTTATTGATTGAAAACGATACTTTCCTTTTCAATATGATGTTTCGAATAAATATGATAATAAACATAGGTACATTAAGATTCTGCAAGTAATCAAGAAGAATGGAAGGAATTACATTATCGTATGCACCCTGAATGTCAATGAAGCAAGCGGCAAGATAATTTTGTCTAATAAAATTAATATTGATATCCGTAACCAAAGTAGCAATGCTATCTGTGCACGATTTATTTCTTCTGAACCCGAAAAGTTGATTAGGGAGAATAGAGTTACGTTCAGCCCACCAGTGCATTCTTTCATTTATAATTTTTTCGAACAACTTAAGAATTACCGATGTTATAGATATAGGTCTAAGATTATTCGAGCCAGGCTTAGGTATCAAACAAATATAATATTCCGTCCAAATTACAGGGGTACTCCCTTCAGACAAAAGGCGATTAAACAACATAGTTAATATTTTTTTCGATTCCAATGGCAAATTTACCAACATTGCGTTTGTAATAAGATCCATTCCTGGGGAAGAATTCAGATTAACCTTATTCAAAGCACTTACTAGTTCGTCTATGGAAATAGATTGATTTATTTCTAAAATATGATCACATGATGAAGACAAAGAATACGGTTGATAAATAGGATTACTTGGTGCAATGTTATCCATAGCTTCTATGACATGAGGATTGTCCGTAGAAAACCCTGAGTCAGACTTAGGAGCGTTATATCTCCGTTTAAAATCTTTAATAACACGCCACGTTTTAGCGATATCCGACCGAGGCGAAATTGATGCACAACATTTTTTGTAACCTTTAGCCTTTTCTTTTTTTCAAAACTTTAGTAGCATTTTTACAGGATTCCAAATAGTCGTCAAAAGTCTTATCGGAAGGGTGAGAAATATACTCATGTTCACATAATCTTCTTTTATCAACAGCTTTGGTGCATTTTTGAGACCACCATGGCACCGGAGGAGGAGCTTCATGATTTTTAGGATTTGAAGGAGATTTAGCCCCGGATTTAAGTAAGTTGGAAGTAATAGACTCAGTAAATTCATCATAAAGTTTAAGAGTAGACGAATTATCCAACGAAAAATTAACAGAGGAATGCTTCATTAGATTTTTAAGACATTCCAATCAATTCTATTGCAATTAAAGACCGGTCTAGCTTTAGCCTTAAAAAAAGATGGTAAGGACAGTTTAATATTTAATAAGAATTTGGAATTGTATGCCAAGTTGCTAATGGTAATATATCAGCAGAAACCAACGTTAGATCAGGGACACTTTTAATCGAATGATCTATATGAATTCTAGTTGAAGAACCATCATTCAATATAAATAAACTAGAAGCAAGAAGAGCAAAAGCAAGAGCGTCACCTGACGGATTAGATAATTCACTACCCCATGACGAATGTTGGGCATTAAAATCGCCACAAATAATAAGATTGTTATAAAAAGGAACGATCAAATCAAAGAAGTTAGACCATTCTTTTGCTGATAAAAAACATGACATATTAGGAGGTCTGTATATATTCAGTAAATGAAATGTTTTAGAATCTATTTGAAATTTAATAAAAATAAATTCAATTTTGTTGGTATTAGGCACGAGCTCAATTACTTCAAAGGGATATGAGATCTAATCAAAATAGCTACGCCTCCTCCACTTGTTAGTGTATTCCTGTCTTTTCTCACAGTGCTAAAAGATTTAAAGGACAGAGAGTTTTTTTCCTTAAGCCACGTTTCCGTAAGACAAATAATATCAAAATCTAAAATGAATTTTTGAATATCAGGAAGTTTATTAATAATACTTCTGCAGTTCCATTGCGCAATTTCAAACTCCATCCTTGGAGATTTCGGAATGGATAAATTGCTCCCCCGCCGCAATTATCGTTTCTACAATTTCTTTGGCTTCAGGAAACTTGGATCTTAAAGTTGGGCACAGTGCTATATTGTACGCACGGATATATTTCGAAACCTCGGTCGCTACAATAGCAGCAATATCAATTGTTTGTACCATCAGATTAGCCGATGAGGAAATATTCGAGACCACGTCTTCTTGGTCTACAATAGTATTGTCGATAATATTATTGAGGCTACTCTGCGATCGACTAATCTCCTCCGCTGAGGTAAACAGATCCGTTTCAACGCGATTCTGTGCCATGTTTACCTTTGAGCTTTTTTTTGAGAAACGGGAATTGATCCGTAACGGCGTCCAAATTAAATTTGGACTTGGACTCTGCTTTCGAAATTTCGCTACGAAGAATATTCCTTGCTTCTTTATTGGAAACATTTTTTTCGAAACTGTACTTGTGCACCTTCTGATAGAAAATATAAGCCGGACAGTCCCTAGACAGTGGAGAGTGATTGAGATAGCAATTGGAGCAATATTCCGTGTCAGCAGTACATTCCTCCACCGGATGTACGCCCGAACATTTCGAGCATTTACTTTTTTTTATCTGCATTGATCTTTGATGTGCCCAAATAAAAAACAATTGAAGCACCTTTTACTAGGGGGGATATAGACCCTTACATCTCTCTTCACGTACCAAACTGAAATGTGTTTGGGAAGATCAAAACCCTCAAAAAACACCTTGACCGAATATGTAGGATGAAGTTGCACAGGCTCGTCCCGATTAGGAGAACATTTCGAAAAAATTCTCTCGGCCTTCAATACCTTAAAGTTCGGTGCAGGAGTGCGAATTCCCGCCATGATTTCGTCGTTCGACAGCTCAAGATCGATGCCCCTGATCTCTCCGATACCCATGATCGCGTGATCGGGAATAAATGCCGACCAATTCTTATCTATGCCCTTGATATTAGATATCATTTCGTTGGCCGAAGCGCCGTCCCTAAATGTCAGGTACAGCCGATCGTTGCCCGACGGCACAATTTGGAGTTACCGATTATTGTACTCTGCGAAAGCTTTCCCGATTGCCATCGGTTGTAAGTTACCTAGTTTTTTCTCGGAGTCGTTATCAAAAATCTCGACCGTAAAAGGTCCTGAAGAGCTATCGAGGAATCGGTTTGACATTTGGTTAAGAATATAGCTCGGTACAATTGTTTTACGGTTGTTATATTTCTCGGAAGGCAAAAAGTCCTCATTATCATCAACGTCGGTAGACGAAAATTTTCTTTTAGACGAATCCGGGTCTGTCATGATTAACCGGACTATCACTAAGCACTATATGAAGAAAAATAACCAAAAGAGAAAAATAGAAAATAAAAAGAAAAAAGGAAAAAAATAAAAATAAATAAAAAACTCACCAGTTGCAGAAACAAAAAGAGAAAGGAGTCGACGTAAAGGGAAAAGTAGCGAAAAAGGTAAATCAGCCAAGGATTTAATTGTATCTTATATCTAAAACTTATATACACACGCGTTAATTATAAATAACAGAGAAAAGATTCACTCAAGCACAGATAAATCTATAGTAAATATAAACTAGAAAAATATTCGCTTATAATTTAGATATAACAAATTCAGCAAGCAAAGATTTATAGAGAAATATTTCAGAGAGCAAGCAAAGACACAACCATTCGGCAGCACAGCCGGCTTGCGAATCCCGACGACTCCGCTTCTCTAGGCGGCCGCGGCGGCGGGAAGTTCGACTTACGCCGAGCATTCAGGGACATAGCGACAAGGCTGCTGCGGCGTTCCAGCGTTGTTCTCCCTCCCGCGCAGATTCGTCGGTACGGGTTCACCCCGGCGACGACGTCAATTCAGGGCGAAACGACATAAATAAGCGGGACAATGAAATCAAGTATTAGGAAAAATAAATATCTTATCAAGTACGGCCCTCCGGATCGATCGTGGAGTCGTCAAGCGGCTGAGCTGGGCGTTGATTTTAGAGCACGGAATTTTCCCGTGTTACAATTTATTACTCGTTAACGGTTACAAAACAGCCGAATCCTCTCCGGTATCTACCTGTTTCAATCTCGCTGTCCTGTCGATAACTAGAAATCCAAATTTCTCCTTCCAGCATAAAGAACACAACTCTTTGAACTGCGTGAACGACATATCAGTATTTACATGGTCATCGTACACGTGTCTAAGATTCATTTCATCTTGTTTAAAGACTACTAACAGATTTACGTTGTCACGCACAAGATGCTTAGGTATACAAGCGTATGTCTGACAGAGATAAAAACAGTCCACGTTTCCGTGTCTACCCATGGAGAAGAACGCTCTCACATTATCCTGTTTTTCACAGGCTATATCATCGAATATTATTATTGAGCTTGGATGTGCCTCACTTGGTGATATCACCTGGTCATGTTCATTGAAAGATTTCGAATATATGTATATCTTTTCGAATCTCAAACCATGAGGGTGGGTTATGAGAATCAATAGCGCATTGGTCTTTTCACATTTTGATGGTCCACAGAATATTGCGCGCACGCTATTCGGTAGTAATGGTCTATGACGCTTTTTCCCCTCACTCCTCCTTCGTTGTATCAATTTATCGAAATTTATAACGGGTAGTTTGAAACCTTGTTCCTTCAACTTCATATTAATTACTCGCGCTTCGCTGTGATCTAGTCCTCCAATTTTTTCCTACTAAAGAGTCAAGTATAAATACAGTGCTTATAAAGGTTCTTTCCTCAGTTAGCAGTCATCCTTCATGCTATGCACAACGAAATAAACGAGTTAATTATGCGAAAATCAGAAGATTCAAAGAACCCGATCTCTCAAAGCTTAAAGAATTTTGCGCAAGCGCAGCAGCAACAAAAGAATTCGCCTCCCCCAAAATACACGGTAGTCAATCTTTTTATGGCAAAGGGGACTCTGGACGATACGGTGTCGTAAGCGACAAGAAAAGAAACTGAGAAATAAGTGACGACTAATTTTATAAATATAAACACGTTGTTATCTATTCCCCAGTTAATAATCAGCTTTTGAATAGATATGATCCTTCATAGACGTGTGAAAAGAAAAAAAGAGTAAAGGTCTAGTTAACAGCATCATAAACAAATTTCCTGTCGAATTGCATTTACCGGGTTATCAATGCTGTGGACCTGGCACAAAATTGAAGGAGCGACTAACGCGTAGAGATCCGGGTATCAATCCTCTTGACGCCATGTGCAAAAAACACGACATCGCATATTCGAAAAATCGCGAGAATCTTTCAGCTAGACATGCAGCTGATTCCGTACTCGCGGAGAAAGCTTGGAAACGTGTTCTCGCTAAAGACGCGAGTCTGGCTGAAAAGGCAGCTGCCTGGGGTGTAGCCAATACCATGAAAGCTAAAACGAAACTTGGTATGGGTCTGAGGAGGAATGTTAACGACAAAATAACGTTTAGGACGCTTTGAGTAACCCCGCGCGAGCGAGCGTGAGCCCGCAGCACCACGCGGTGACGCGGCCGGATGTAGGAGGCGCGCGAGACGCGAGAAGACGGAAAACGAGACGGGGATCGAGAGAGTTCGACCGTCGACGCGAGGACACGGACGTGTGAGCGAGTGAACGGATGAGAGAGAGAGAGCGAACGAACACGCGAGAAAAGCGTGCGTCGCAGCGGCGACGACGACGATTCGCGAGGATCACGATTACGAGTACGGGTACGATTTACGGTTACGCATTACGCAACGATTTACGATTACGAGTACGGGTACGAGTTACGGTTACGCATTACGCAACGTCTACGGTTACGATTACGGGTATATTATAGTTTTGCTCCGAGGAGACGCTAGTGAAATAAAACCGCCATTGTTCATTACGCCACGTGCTCATTTACTCCCGGCCTTTCCCGGTAGTTTCCTGACACGTATTACGCGACGAGAGGCCCGTCGGACGCCACGACGAACACGAAAGCAAACACGTTTAACAGGAAGAATAGAAAAACGATCAGAAAGCCTGCAAAAAGACATCATAGAGGACCGCAGGGGAAGAAATAAAGATGTCATGAAGACATATTATTGAAGCGGTAAAAACGTCAATGCGTCCCGGAGCGTATGCTTTTAAATCAGCTCTCAAGGGGGCGCGTGAAGCCGTGAAAAACGTAGGTGGTAAGCGCAGTGTGCGATCATCACCACGTATCCTTCCTGTACAATCCAAAGTTGGTGGCATCCTACCCTTTCCCATACCCATTTTCGCTGGATTGAGTGCGACTGGTTCACTCGCTGGTGGTGCAGCGGGAATTGCCAAGGCTGTCAATGATGCCAATGCGGCGAAACGTGAACTCGAGGAGACCAAACGACACAACTCTACAATGGAGGCAATTGCGCTTGGCAAGGGAATGTACTTGAAACCGTATAAAAAGGGCTTGGGACTTTATCTAAAAAAACACATAAAGCTACCACATCGAGCACTCACCGATGTGGATTTATTAAAGTTTGCTAGAGCTATGGAAATTCCACATTTCCGGGGTGTGTACATGAGAAATGAATTACCGAAGAGTGGACCACTGAAGTACGAATCGGCCATTGTAAACCTTGATGATAAAAATGGTCCTGGTACTCATTGGGTTGCGTACAAGAAGACAAATAATGAAGTGATATACTTCGATAGCTTTGGTAACATACAGCCACCTATGGATTTAATGAGATGCCTCGATGTTGGTAGCGCTGTGAAATATAATTATAAAAAATATCGAGACTACGATACTGTATATTGTACTCTCACATAAGTCAGAGCATCCGTTCACTGTCAGGCAATTACGCAGTTTTAGAAGCTCACTATTTTCCACCTATTGAGCTGTCACCTTTAAAGAATTATACTTTTTGTCTCGTTGAGTTATTGACTTTTAACTCGATTCCCAACATTGATGAGGGAAATAACAAATTTTACGTGGGAGAAGAAGTCATCACTATACCAACAGGGAGTTATGAAATTGAAGACAGCGAGTATTATTTGCAAAGAGCATTGTCCGCTCGGAATACTTCCATCAGTCTGAGCCCTAATAACAACACTTTGTGCAGTGAAATCAAGTGCGATCGAACTATAAACTTCATTCCAGATGATTCTATCGGTCGACTATTAGGTTTCACACCGCGCAAGCTTTATGCTAATGTCTCTCATACAGCGTTGCGAAATTTTTAATGTGAAAATAATGCATTATTGAATTTAAAGAAAATGGATAATGGAATTCGAATCCACTACACATTACTTTTTTAATGAGTAATGGAACAGAGATCCATCACCCATTATTTTTTAAATGTTTAATGGAACGGAGATCCATCACCCATTATTTTTTTAATTTTTAATGAAACAGAGATCCAGCAACCATTACTTTTTTAATGTTTAATGGAACATAGATCCAGCACCCATTTTTTTATGTTTAATGGAGCAGCGAGGCGGCGCCCATTACTTTTTTAATGTTTAATGGAACAGAGGTCCAGCACCCATTATTTTTTAAATGTTTAATGGAACAGAAATCCAGCATTCATTATTTTTTTAATTTTTAATGGATCGGTGATACAGCTGCCATTACTTTTTTAATGGATAATGGAGCAGAGATCCAGCACACATTATTTTTTTAATGGAGCAGGTATTCATCACCCATTACTTTTTAAATATGTATATATTTCGATGTCCAGGTTGGCTTCCCCATAGTTTTCGATGTCCAGGTTGGCTTCCCCATAGTTTTCGATGTCCAGGTTGGTATCTCCATAGTTTTCGATGTCCAGGTTGGTTTCCCCATAGTTTTCGATGCCCAGGTTGATTTCCCCATAGTTTTCGATGCCCAGGTTGATTTCCCCATGGTTTTCGATGTCCAGGTTGATTTACCCATGGTTTTCGATGTCCAGGTTGGTTTCCCCATAGTTTTCGATGCCCAGGTTGCTTTCCCCATAGTTTTCGATGCCCAGGTTGATTTCCCCATAGTTTTCGATGCCCAGGTTGATTTCCCCATAGTTTTCGATGTCCAGGTTTATTTTCCCAATAGTTTTCGATGTCCAGGTTGATTTATCCATGGTTTTCGATGTCCAGGTTGGTTTCCCCATAGTTTTCGATGCCCAGGTTGATTTCCCCCATAGTTTTCGATGCCCAGGTTGATTTCCCCATAGTTTTCGATGTCCAGGTTGATTTCCCCATAGTTTTCGATGTCCAGGTTGATTTACCCATGGTTTTCGATGTCCAGGTTGGTTTCCCCATAGTTTTCGATGCCCAGGTTGATTTCCCCATAGTTTTCGATGTCCAGGTTGATTTCCCCATAGTTTTCGATGTCCAGGTTGATTTCCCCATGGTTTTCGATGTCCAGGTTGATTTCCCCATAGTTTTCGATGTCCAGGTTGATTTCCCCATAGTTTTCGATGTCCAGGTTGATTTCCCCATGGTTTTCGATGTCCAGGTTGATTTCCCCATAGTTTTCGATGTCCAGGTTGATTTCCCCGTGGTTTTCGATGTCCAGGTTGCTTTCCCCATAGTTTTCGATGTCCAGGTTGATTTCCCCATAGTTTTCGATGTCCAGGTTGATTTACCCATGGTTTTCGATGTCCAGGTTGGTTTCCCCATAGTTTTCGATGCCCAGGTTGATTTCCCCATAGTTTTCGATGTCCAGGTTGATTTCCCCATAGTGTTCGATGTCCAGGTTGATTTCCCCATGGTTTTCGATGTCCAGGTTGATTTCCCCATAGTTTTCGATGTCCAGGTTGATTTCCCCGTGGTTTTCGATGTCCAGGTTGCTTTCCCCATAGTTTTCGATGTCCAGGTTGATTTCAACCTGGTTATCGAAAACTATGGAGAAATCATCCGGTCTATCCCTGTCTAACCCTGTCTAAACCTATCTAACCCCGTCTAACTCTGCGTAACTCTGCCTAACCCGGTCTAACCCTGTCTAATCCTGTCGAACTCTGCCCAACCCTGTTTAACCCAGTCTAATCCTGTCTAACTCTGCCTAACGCTGCCTAACCCTGTCTAACACTGTCTAACTGTGTCTAACTCTGCCTAATTCTGTCTAACCCTATGTAACGCTGTCTCACCCTGTCTGTAAAATCAAAATGGTCATCGAGATCTATAGGGAAATCAACCTGGTCATCGAGATCTATAGGGAAATCAACCTGGACATCGAAAACTATGGAGAAATCAACCTGGACATCGAAAAGTATGGGAAAATCAAAGTGAACATCGAAAACTATAGGGGAAACAACCTTGACATCGAAAACTATGGGGAAGCCAACCTGGACATCGAAAATTATGAGGAAATCAACCTGGACATCGAAAACTATGGGGAAACGAACCTGGACATCGAAAACTATGGGGAAACCAACCTGGACATCGAAAACCATGGGGAAATCAACCTGGACATCGAAAACTATGGGGAAACAAACCTGGACATCGAAAACCATGGGGAAATCAACCTGGACATCGAAAACTATGGGGAAACCAACCTGGACATCGAAAACCATGGGGAAATCAACCTGGACATCGAGAACTATGTTGAAACCAACCTGGACATCGAAAACCATGGGGAAATCAACCTGGACATCGAAAACTATGGGGAAACCAACCTGGACATCGAAAACTATGGGGAAACCAACCTGGACATCGAAAACCATGGGGAAATCAACCTGGACATCGAAAACCATGGGGAAATCAAAATAGACATCGAAAACCATGGGGAAACCAACCTGGACATCGAAAACCATGGGAAAATCAAAATGGACATTGTTACGTCGCGAATTGCTATTTTTGAGACACAAATGATAAAAGGCAAAGGGAAGAAAATCTCCCCCTATTGCTCTGCGGTATCAATGTGACTCGGCAAAACGCGGAGGTGTTCCGTTTAGAGCCTACCCTTTCGGGCAAAAGCTCGGGAAGGAACTTGAAAAAGTAATTCTGACTTTACGTTAAATCTCAAAAATAAAGACTAAAATGAATGAAATCAAAAACTTATCTGTGTGGCGAAAATGGGCGAATATGGGATGGAACCGTGTGATTGATGAATAACAAGATGAATGAAAGATGAGAATCAGGACGATCCCAATGATCCAACGCTGGCGATAACCCTCTGGCTCTCCACTCGAATATCAGATGAATAGAATTTTCCGATGACAAGGAAGGGCGATGGTGTGGTTCTTTCGTATTTAAACACTGGTCGTAATTCACTGGTAAAATTGATTTTTGTAACACGTGCACGAATCGCGGCACTTTCCATGGCAGTCTTGCGAGCCGAAAGTGGCCGTTTCCCTGTCAGTCGCGAACCTGTGGTGAAATGACAGAGTCACGCATGCGCAGTTCGCATTTCGTTCACTTTCGTCCCTTGGGAGTTTCTGTCATTCACTTTCGTCCCTTCAATCACAACCTCACTTTTCAGTGTTCGTCTCGCGCGACTGCCATTCCAAGTGCCGCAGATTCGTGCACTCGTTACAAAAAGTATGATGTGCAACACGGGTCGAATTGGCAATTGCGACTCGTGTGATTGCAGCCCTCGCTTCGCTCGGGCAGCAAACCTCACACTCGCCGCAATCGCCAACTTTCGACCCTTGTTGCACAATATACTATTTTATTCTACCCGTTCAGTTTGTCAGGGCAATGTCAAAATAATATTTCACAAAAAGTTTCAGTTCACAATTCGAAATTTGGATTATTGGTTGTTTCACAATTTCACAATTAAATTCTTGAAAATCGGAAATAATAGTATATTGTGCAACAAGGGTCGAAAGTTGGCAATTGCGGCGAGTGTGAGGTTTGCTGCCCGAGCGAAGCGAGGGCTGCAATCACACGAGTCGCAATTGCCATTTCGACCCGTGTTGCACATCATACTTTTTGTAACGAGTGCACGAATCTGCGGCACTTGGAATGGCAGTCGCGCGAGACGAATACTGAAAAGTGAGGTTGTGATTGAAGGGACGAAAGTGAATGACAGAAACTCCCAAGGGACGAAAGTGAACGAAATGTGAACTGCGCATGCGTGACTCTGTCATTTCACCACAGGTTCGCAACTGACAGGGAAACGGCCACTTTCGGCTCGCAAGACTGCCATGGAAAGTGCCGCGATTCGTGCACGTGTTACAAAAAAATATAATTTGTAATTTAGTACACAATATTTGATTTTAACAGGTCGATTCACCACTCGAGATTTGGTTTTAAAGAAGGTAAAGTTCACAGTTCCACAAATACGGGGTATTAGAAATATCGTAGTTCACAATTTCAAATTTGGATTAAAAGAGTCAAAGTTCACTATTACACAAATACGAAGTTTTAATCACAAGATTGAAGACAAATTGAATTCACGTTGTAAAGTCCGAACTATTATTTAAAATACCGATGATTTACAATTTTTAATGTTGAAGAGTTTTAACGACCTCAAATTCACAAGTTCACGATTTTTTTCTAAGTCAATCTGATGGATATTTCAATGACAAAAATGATCTGTTTCGGGTCCGGAATATTAATGAGCTCCGTCGGCTTTTGCGGCTCATTAAATAAGCTCCTCGCTATGTCCCCGCTGTCGCCTTGAGGAAGGGGTGACGGTCGAGCGGTGCGTTACGCGTCTTACCGTCCCCTCACGCTTCATACCTGACGGCTACTCTTATCGGATTCTTACTATAGCTGTCGAACGGTGCGTTGCGCCTACCGTCCCCTCACGCCTCATACCTAGCGGACTACTCTCATCGCGCTCACTCTACGCTAATTTCTTATTTATTAAATTATTATTATCATTGATAGTAATTTATCTTGTTTCTGTTAATGAATTATATGTCACTCCTATTATTTACTTGAACGAACTCCCAAATTTTAATTGTTTATATAATTATTTATCAATAGCTTAATTATTTACTCATGATTACATTTAATAAAAAAAACACCTTGTTGATGGAATGTATCCCTATTTTACCCTCGATTTTTATAACAATCGTTTCACAATATTTATCGATAAATTAAAACGATCGCGGAGAGGAAGTCGTGTGATTCGGTGACGATGTTCCCCACGCTTACTCCAGTCTTCTCCTTCTTCTCCAATAGTGTCGGTGGTGTGGTCATCATTTCTCCTCTTTGGACTGGAGGGGTTGTTGCTAGGTGCGTCAATTTCCTTTGTTGTCCAATCGTCTTGGGTGGTGTTTCTGCGTCGTGGATTGGAATTTTTGTGCACTGGATGGTGTGTTGTTTCACACGACCGACGATAAGTCACACTTCGTTATTTCTCTCTTCGGTTTCAAAATCGATATTACCATTTACCGGGTGTTTAACATTTAGATAATTATGATTTAATATTCATACAATATTCATATTTTTTTGTTACTTTCTGTTTATTTATTTGTTTTTTTTAAATGTTTTTCTTTACCCAACTGTCTCGACTTGACCCGTAAATTTTAAATTCATAAACAAACTCAATTAATTTATTATTTTTTCTACAACTGTTTCCCCACTAATTCACCATTAATTCACAAATCACGGCAACATAAGGAAAGGCACCACAAATATAATCCGTTTAGGTCAGTGGAGTACGAAAATGAGTGGAGATTACGAAAATGATATGATTCACACATTTTTGGTCACCCGGTAGACGCATCGCGAATCCCCGCGAAGAGTCACTGGAACGCACTGTCTTTCGGTTACTCGGTCGGGACAATACCTGACCCATTCGATATGATAAGATTCACCGATGCACGCCCGACTCGTTATACTTGCGATCTCCGGTGCCACACGACGCACCTCATATATATGGGTGACGCGTGTATGTGTGTCCACCTACGGTCGCTACTCACACTCTCTCCTCTTTGCCTTATTTATTCCATATAAAAAGGATATATTACCGTAATTGATTTTTCAGTTAAAACGTGTAGTCCCGAAAAGTCACGGGACGTAACAACATCGAAAACCATGGGGAAATCAATCTGGACATCGAAATCTATGGGGAAACCAACCTGGACATCGAAAACCATGGGGAAATCAATCTGGACATCGAAAACCATGGGGAAATCAACCTGGACATCGAAAACTATGGGGAAACCAACCTGGACATCGAAAACTATGGGGAAACCAACCTGGACATCGAAAAGTATGGGAAAATCAATCTGGACATCGAAAACTATGGAGATACCAACCTGGACATCGAAATATATACATATTCTAAAAGTAGTGGGTGATGAATTCCTGCTCCATTAAAAAAATAATGTCTGCTGGATCTCTGCTCCATTATCCATTAAAAAAGTAATGGCAGCTGTATCACTGCTCCATTAAAAATTAAAAAAATAATGAGTGCTGGATCTCTGTTCAATTAAACATTTAAAAAATAATGGGTGCTGGATCTCTATTCCATTAAACATTAAAAAAGTAATGGGCGCCGCCTCGCTGCTCCATTAAACATTAGAAAAAAAAAATGGGTGCTGGATCTCTGTTCCATTAAACATTAGAAAAGTAATGGGAGCTGCATCGCTGCTCCATTAAACATTTAAAAAAAAATGGGTGCTGGATCTATGTTCCATTAAACATTAAAAAAGTAATGGTTGCTGGATCTCTGTTCCATTAAAAATTTTAAAAATAATGGGTGATGGATCTCTATTCCATTAAACATTTAAAAAATAATGGGTGATGGATCTCTGCTCCAGTACTCATTAAAAAAGTAATGTGTAGTGGATTCGAATTCCATTATCCATTTTTAAAATAATGGGTTAAAAAAACGGTGATGCATTAAAAAAATAATGCATTGCCCCCAACTCTGCTCTCATACATCCGACATAACAGTAACCATTCTCAAATTCAACTCTCTACGGGTCGGGTGCAACATCAGAACAGGTGCATACATCAATGAGCAACGCGTGCACACAATTCATGAATTTTTTCCTGGAATCCCACCAGGATATAAGATCGTTGAAGTGCCCTCGCATGTCATTTATCTGCCGATCACCGTTCAAGCTATAGATCATCTTGAATTGAAAATTGTCGATCAAGACGGGAAATTGGTGAATTTTCGTGGAGAAATTGTAACGATAAGACTGCACGTGAAATCCTGAAATGGGTATTATTTTTGAAACTAAAGTCGGTAAGAGTTATAAAAGCGTGTTGACATGTCCGGCGAGAAACGGTCGTCAACCGCTTTGCGGAGAGCTAACACGTCAAAACATTTAGTTCCTGAAGAATCTGGGTCTGAGACCTCCGAGACGAAGATGAAGAAAAAAGTAAAAATACGCTTCTGTTGTTTCGTAATTGTTTCCTTTGGATCATGGAAGAAATTCTGACAATACAAAAACCGATCATCTTCGATGAGTCTATTGCAAACTACGAGACCCATACACTCCGGCCATATTCATCCTCGAGGTTCGATAACAACGATGAAATTCATATCGTCGTTCAGCATCAGGACTTGTGCTTGCTACCAAGCAAAAGCTCCTTGCACGTGTACGGTAGACTGACCAAGGATGATGGAGTAACCCCAGCTGTCGCAACGAATCTGGTTAACAACGCCATCTGTCATTTGTTCGAGGAAATCCGCTATGCGCTGAATGCCATCGAGATTGATAGAAGTAAGAATGTCGGTCTCACGACACTCATGAAAAGTTGCATTTCTCAGAATCCTAGTCAGACGTCTCTGATTGAAAATGCTGGATGGATCAGTAATGAAGAGGTCAAGGTAACTGATGATAATGGTTACTTCGATATATCCATTCCACGGAGTATGATACTAGGCTTTGCTGACGATTATCGACGAATCGTCGTCAACGCTAAGCATGAGCTGATTCTCACAAGGGCAAAAACTCACGCTAATGCCATTGTACAAATTCCTCCGGTTGCTGCTGAGACTCCAGAAAAATTCAAAATTTCACTGCTGAAAATCGAGTGGAGGATACCCTATATCAAACTTGCGGATCAAGCAAAAATTAAATTGCTCAATTACATCGCCAAGGATAAACCGGTTCCCATAAGTTTCCGTACATGGGACTTGTACGAATATCCTCTGTTGCCTGCTGCTACGTCGAAACACATCTGGATACTGAAAACCTCCACGCAACTCGAGAAACCCCGGTACATAATCGTAGGGTTTCAGACCGGACAGAAGAATAATGCGACGAAAAATGCTGGTTATGTTCGATTATTGTAAAATTCGTGACGTCAAATTGTTTCTCAATTCGCAAAGTTACCCCTATGGAAATTTAAATCTCGATATTACTCGCAATCAGTATGCTTTGCTTTATGATATGTATGCCAACTTTCAGAGCTCTTGCTACAATAAGGAGCCAGAACCATTATTGAGCAAAGCTGATTTTTTGAAATAGCACCACTTGTTGTTATTGATTGTTGGAAGCAGAAAGAGTCTCAGAAATCAGGTCCAGTTGACATTCGCCTTGAATTCGAATCCGCTGAGAATTTTCCTATCGGGAACGTCGGCTTATTGCTTAATTATTCACGATCGAATGTTATGTTGTTATGTTATGTTTTGTAAAATTTCCGAGCGCTCAGTCCTGTACGGACCATTGTGCTCGTGCGCATTCACGGGAGGGTATCCGGTTATGTAGGATAGTCGGTTAGGCAGGCCTTCTTTGCAAAGTGCAGGAGGGCGCGCACCCCAACCTCCTCTAGGTCCAGAGATTCGAGTACGGGCGCCCCAAGTACATTCCTGCGAACGTCCTCCAGCGCCCTGCATCTCGTGATCACGTGGACGGGTATTTCTTGCTCCTCCTTACATCTCGGACAGATTGGTTCTTCACTTAGCCCCAGTCGTCTTAGATGCTTCCCTGTGTGTCAATGTCCAGTGACAAGGCAAACTACAGCCTTGAGCTGATATCTGTCTAGGCCAATTAAGGGCAGGGTAAAGTATTTAATTTTTTTTTTCCATTTTTTTTATTTTTTTAAATGAATGCCTAATGTCTCAAGAATATTGTGTAAAAATTTCAAGTCGATCGGAGTAAAATTGACGAAGCTATGAGTATTTGAGCGTCTATTGCTCCAGGCGGGTCTTATACCTGGGCGGCAGCTGCGCGGCGCGCTATTGTATTTTTCGACCCCGAATAAATTTATTGATAAACGGGCCTGTTCCGGTCCCGTTATATATATTCGAGTTATGGTGTATATAAGTATGCACATTAGTCTATACATCAGTTGACCGCTGTATGCCGTGCTGAGCAGTAGCAAGTCACACTAAAAGCTTGAGTCCGTTTTCGTTCGTATTCGTACCTCGAAAAATGCCTCGAAAAATAAGCAGAGAAGATCGTAAGGGTGGTATTGGACAATTGCCCGACCAAAAAAAAGCGCCTCCTCAAAAGCGTAAAAACGACGAACCGGTAGATAGTAGCGCGTCAGTGAAAAAAATTAAAAATAATCCCGCTGTGGTGGTAGAAGACATCCAAAAACATTATCGAATGATAGATTTCCTTCTTGTTTTTTCGTCAATTGCTACTGTCGTCAAATGTGTGAAGTGTGATGGAAAAGTGTTATTCCAAACATGCAAAAAAGAAGGTCTTGGTTTCAACATCAAGGTGACATGTGAAAAGTGTAAACAGCCTCACTACATCCCATCAAGTGAAAGAATAGACAGTGGTGTATACGATGTCAATTATCGGTTTGCTTTCGTAATGCGAGTGTTGGGCTTAGGTTTAGCCGGATGTAATAAGTTCTGCGGACTAATGGATTTGGCGAGTGCTTTCTTATCGAAACCAGCCTATAATTTATATATGAAAAAACATTGTGAAACTATACAAAATGTGGCCAAGAAGTTCTTCGCATCGGCTGCACAAGAAGAGAAAAAAGCAATGTCTGACGCAAATAATGTAGAAGAAACGTCAGAATTGAAGGTTTTCAATGAAGGTTGTTTCGCTTTGTTGGCCTTTATGGAAGAAATGCAAATCAGTACAGGGCCAAGTTCTCACGAATGGGCCCGACAAGTTGACGATTTGCGAATTAGTAGTGCAGAGAAGCAAGCGGCGCACGACAGTAAAGAAGAAAGAGTTTTCCGTAGACAAACGCAAAAAGATGCTCTCGATCATCTTGATGGAAGTCGTTTACTCTACGGACCTGGCATCGACGACTTTCAGTGAGTATAAGAAAATTATCAAGTTTTATTTTGAATTTCTAAAAATTCAAAGATAATTGAAAAGTCTGAAAAAATTCATACGTATACAGAAAAATGAATGAATCAGGAAAAAAATTAGATTGCGGGGAAATTTGTTGTCTATTTTTTTCCATCATTTTGTTAATAACATTTTAGAATTATTATTATGCAAAATTAATCTTTTGAGTACCGTTAATATGCATGAATTTTCTCAGATTTTTATGCAATCGAGAAGTGTTCTCAAACTTATGTGCAATGAGCGCTAAGCGACCAAACTCTTCTGCGTTTTTCAAACCGTTTTTCTGAGACTTGTCACTTTTTAAGTCCGTGAGCACGATTACTCAAAATCTACTGGACCAATCGCTTTGAAATTTTGCACAGTACTTCTTCACATAATTTACCAGGTATTGTCGAGAGCTATTTTGTTTTTTTTAATAATTACTAATTTTTCAACAACAAATTACCCGATTTTTTAAAGCGAAAATCGGGTTTTTGACTTCCAAGTGCTACGAAAAATCGAAAAATCGAAAAAAACCTCCCGTCATTACCTCAAAAAACATCTCCTTTAACAAATGCATTTTGATTTTTTTGTTTCAGATGATTTTGTTGCGAGTTATGATGCTCACCGCAAACCACCTTTTTTTCGCGGCGGCTCCGGGGATTAATTTTCATTCGCTCAATTTTGAAAATTTTTCAATGAAAATTTGGGAAAATATTGTTGAAATGTTACTTTATTATATGTAAATTTTTCAATAAACGAACACTATCCGTTACGCCAAAAAAAATCTTAAAAACATGCCTTTTTTTCGCCGAAATAACTTTACCCTGCCCTTAATACAGAGCCTAGCTTGCCCGAAGGACCTTTAAACAAGGCCCTCGAGTATCCCATGCCTTCTGTCCGTAGCCAGAGGTCTGCGAAACGTCCCTCCACCCACAGTTTCGACAGGGTCTTAATATGATCCATGGTAATTGGGACATGGCAAATCCGTGCCGGATCAGTAACCGTAGCTCCGGCCCTGGCAAGAATATTCGCCTCTTCGTTCCCCTGGATGCCTGCGTGTCCAGGAACCCATAGAACTTTTACTATGTTGCGGCAGGCAACCTGCGACAACGGCACATTGCAGTCAAGCACCAATCCGGAATTCTTCACCACATGGTGAAGTGCCCCGATCGCCGCCCGACTGTCACTACATATATATATGTGCTTGCCACTGTATCCTTTGTCCAGGATAAGCCTGGCACAGGTCCAGATGACGTACACCTCTGCTTGGAGCACCGAGGCAGCGTCTCCCAGCGCCAAGGATATCCTTGTCTTAGGTCCACTGCTCCATATTCCCGCTCCTGCTCCTGTCCCTGTTTTGGATCCATCTGCGTACCAGACGAGCCCACCAGGAGACAGGAGTTTGTCCTATTTCCCCATCCATTCCTGCCTACTGCCATAGAGGACTTGGTGATTGGTAGAATTACCAAGTCATTACCAAGTCGAATTGGTAGAAGCGGTCACAGCAATCTCATCCTTGCGCTAGGATCCCTTGAAGGTCCCCATCACGCTGCAGTAATGATGCGTGGCCCGCCCCTGCCCTCTTCCACTTACCACTGAAGAGTTGGCGTAACGCAGCATTTTTGGTGTTAGCCTCGACTATGATGTGAGGGGGCGCCATGTCCAGAAGGGCCCCCATGGCCACGGTCGGGGTCGTTCTCAACGCCCCCGTAATTCCTAGGCCCACTAATCTATACATTTTATCCAGTGTATTCCTGTCGGTGGCCTTCTGCAAAGTGGGCCACCAGACCAGGGAAGCATACGTGATTTGGGGAACCAGGATGGCCGTGTATATCCACTTGACCATTTCGGGTTTCAAGCCCCATGTTTGTCCAAACATACGCCTACAGCCCCAGAAAGTGGCAGTGGCTTTCGTAGCCTGTTCGGCGATGTGGCTTTTCCAGCTGAGCTTGCTATCCAGGGTTACGCCTAGGTAGCGTACCTCCGTGGAGTATCACAGCTCAGTTCCAAATATATATGGGGGTTTTGGTTGAAAACCTATCCTCCGTGTGAATAGCATCATCTCAGTCTTGCTCGGGTTAACCCTCAGCGACATGGAGGTGCACCATTCTCGCATGGGGTGGAGTGCGCGCTGCATTCTCCACGTCATCTCTGCGGAGTGGGAGCCTCTGACCATTATCATAATGTCGTCAGCATATCCCAGAACGTTTATCCTGAACCGATCAAGCGCCGCCAGTAGCCCGTCAACGACCATTGTCCACAGGAGAGGGGATAGCACCCCCCTGCGGACAGCCCCGCTTAACGTGCGCCCTCGCGGTTGACCCTCTGAGCCCTCCAGTAACCGTTCTCGTGTGAAGCACTAGGTGTATCCATTCGAAGATAGATTCATCTACTCTGAATTCCCTTGCTGCATAGCATATGGCGTCGAAGGAGGTGTTGTCAAACGCCCCTTCGACGTCCAAAAATACGCATAAGGCCGACTCCTTTCTGCCGAGCGTCCTCTCTATATCTTTGACAATGCAGTTTAGGGCGGTCTCAACAGACTTGCCGGCCTGGTAAGCGTGCTGTGAGGTTTGCACCGGTCTCTCAACCAGTGCTCCCTCTCTAATGTACCTATCAACCAGTCTCTCCAGCGTTTTAAGGAGGAAAGAAAGTCAGGCTGATCGGTCTGAATGACTTGGCCTGGTCATAGCAGCTTTTACCCGGCTTTGGGATAAAAACTACTCTGACCTCGCGCCAAGCCACGATCGTATAGTCGAGTATAATTGTATCAGTGGAAATCTAAAGAAATTAATATAAAAGATGTTAATTTCCAAAATAAGTTCTTTTTTTTAGTCTGAGTTTTGTCGTTTATTCGAAAATTAAATACATGTAACTCACTGTATTCTACTGTATTTATATGATTTACTTTTTATGAAACGAATAAATAATTTTTAACATCAGTTGTTGTTTTTTTATTTATTTATTTTTATTTCCAGAACCGTCGATGATCGTTTTGTTTACAGAGCAAAAGAAAGAACATGTTTTTTCTATATACTTTTGTTTTCGAAGCACATTAAAATTGTTTTTTTCTTCCATTTATGCAGCGGTGAGGCGGGGTAGATTTTCCTTATTGCGGGAACAGCATCGACGGCTGCCGTTCGTGATACTGTAACAAAAAAGAAAATATTGTATTAGAAATATTTCAAATTAAAGTAAATATAAATTTTTTAAAATTATATTGATAAAAAAATTATCAGATAGAAACGTAAAATATAAAAAACTGAAAAACAATAAGAAATGAAAACAAGCAACCCGGTGCCCCGAAGGGGCGCCGGGTTTCCTGTTGTGGGGCTTCGCCCCCCAAGCCCCAGGTTGGGCGGCTCTGCCCCCCAAGCCCCCCGGAAAATGACCCTGCGGAATTTTTCCCTGGTGTCATTTTAAGGCACTCACTTGGACGTCGCGCTTCGCGCTCCGTACGGTTTGGACGTCGTGCTTCGCGCTCCGTATGGTTTGAACGTCGCACTTCGCGCTCCGAACGGTTTAAATATGATTTAAAAAATAATCCTAACAAAATACCGATGCCATATAATCATTTAGGAGTACGCAGCAACTTTCAGAAAAATTGTTTTAATGACTGCGAAGATTGAGACACATACATATATTTCGACCTGAAAAACTGTATTGTGATAGGTTAACACTATTTAAAAATAATCTAAAAAAGTTGCAAAGTACAACTTTGCACATTGGTTCCTCATTAATTTCCCTTTTTCACAAAGCCACCTGTATCGTCGAAACTCCTTCAACGCGAAGTCGTCCCGGTATTGTTGGATAGGATGTTGGTTGAAACACAGGTAGAATACACCAGAAATAAAAAATGCTCGTTTGAGCCTCACGATTGTTACGTTTATTGGCTCAATTTTGGGGAAAAAGCCATTGGCATAAAAAACCCCACACAATTTGTTTTCACAGTATTCACAACACTTGGAGGTTTTTCCGACCTCACCGGGACCGGGCCCGTGACAATGAGGGTCCTCCGTTATCTCCCAAACGCTCTCACCCTCTCCGAGACCAGGCTCGGGTCGTGGGGCCCTCCCAACTCGCTCTCACCCTCGCCGGGACTAGGCCGGGTCGTGGGGCCCTCCCAACCGTTAACCACCGAAGTTTTCGCCCTAACTGGGTCCGCGCCCACGTCAAGGGTCCTCTCTTCCGTTAATTCCGAGGATTTCGCCCTTACTGGATCCGTGTCCACGTCAAGGGTCCTCTCTCTGTCACACACCAAACGTTTCCCTTTGACCGCTCTGCTCACAACACTCACTATAACACGTCTGCCCAGTTCGAAATCTTAAACGCTTCTAAAAAGAAACCCTTTTGTTTCTTCTCGTCTCGGCGTGAGCACTCCCCCCACCATCCACAGCGCCGGGCCCAACGCTATCGATGCGGCGAGAGCACGCGCCAGAAATCGATTGACTTTATCCCCACTTCTATGACTCGAATGTGTCACTGTGACTGTGTAGCCAACACCACTACCAATTCATCTCTGTTGCTAGCCAACACCACCTCTATGAAGAAGCTTATTTATTAACTTTGGCTTCCTCATAGAGGAAGCTTTGTGAAAAAGAGAAATTAATAAGGAAGCAATGTGCAAAGTTGTACTTTGCAACTTTTTTTTTATTCGATCAAAAGAAAACTCCGTTACAAACACCGTTACATCTAATTTCGATTACCTCCAAATTTTTGTGTTACTTTTCTAACTTTTGTGGAAGTAATAGCGGAAATCTATTTTTTTAAATTCAAAATGTCGTAAAATTTCAACGACTTTTCCGATCAATACAGTTCATTTGTTTGTTTCAAGTAGAACATTTCAGTTCATTTGTTTATATTCAACGTGATTTAGGGCAAAATGCATTTTTTCGTAAAATTCAAAATTCAATCAAATCCGAACCGCTTTAACGATTTCGTCGAACTGCAATAGCAAACTCCATTAAAAGTGTCTTTAGTTATGAAGAACTATTTAGCTGAATCGTTGATTTTTTAGAGAGAGAAAGTTAGAGAGTGTACGACATTTTTTCGAAAAATTAAGTATTCTATATATTCTGTATTCATTAGGGTGGCCGTTATTTTGGCTTTGGCGACATTTTTTCGGTCGCACACCAAAAACTTAATCAAGCTATGTAAAAAAAAATCTGAGTAAATTTTGAAAGCGAAAGGCCAATGGGAAAACGTGCCCCCGAGCGATTGAAAATTTTAATGGGGAATACATGTATTTTTTCGATGCCAACAATCAAATAATTGTTACATCCATAATATCCATGATCCAAATTTGTTACTTGGCACAGGTTTTGCGCATATTATAAGGTATAAAAAGCAATTTTTTCATATTTTTTGAGTGGTTATTTTTCTCCTAGCAAGCATGACAAAGAAATCGAAAATAAGTTTTTCAAATTCTTAAAAATTCAAAAACCTCTTAAGGATACCGTAATTATTTGTGCGTATTCCTAATAGTAATCACCGGACTAAAAATATAATTTCTTTAGTTTCCTATGCTTTTTCTAATTTTGACCGATTTTAGTGATTTGAAAAACGCCGCGCTTCTCGCTCGTGCCTCGTAGCGGCGGGAGCGTAAAGCTGTGAACATTCCCGCAAGAATCGCTGCCCTCGGCTATCAGTTCGAGGTAACTGGAAGTAAACAAACAAAGCGAATAAGTTTGCCAGTCTTGAAGGTTGACCGTTTGACGAAGCACAAGAGACGTTCTTGCTTGGTGTTCCGTCGCGCACGAAATGAGAATACTCGGTTATTTTGATTTTATTGATTCGATGTAGTCTTTGCAATCATGGCTACAGAATATAATTTACGAAGAAATGTTTTTTTAATTGGCGATACAGATACCCAGATAATTGGGAATAAACTGCCGAGTCATCTACAAGTGTTACGTGTGCCTTTCTTCAATATCCGTCAATTGAAATATTCGATACGACAAATTGCTTCGATGGTTGTGAAGGAGGTACATATTTTTTGGGAAAATGCTGGGATACCTGTGCAATCGTTATAAAAGTGCATCGAAAAAGTAGAAACTCTGCACAGTCAATGGCGATCCGTACAAAAACGAGCTGGACAAAAATCTAATGAACTGAGGGAATGGGATTTCAAGCGGAACATCAATTTGTTATTTGATATTGCTGATTCTTCGCAAGTTTTACAAGGGCTCGATGAGACAACAACGACTTTTTTAAATAACCAAAGAAAACCGGAACGCATCGGCTTTATTGGTGACATTCAATCAATCTACGACGAGGAAATTACCATCGAAGAAACGGAATCGATCCGTGAAAGGCGCAAACAAGCAAAACACGAACGAGAACAAAGTTCAATCGGTATGAAAACCCGAGCTTTACATACAAATTGTTTTCAGTTCTATAATAATAATTTCCGTTCAACATATTTTTTCAGGTAATGTTGTCCAATTGGTTGACAGCAGTCAAAGTACCTGCTCCGACAGTCAGGAGAGTAATTTCTCGTTAGAATTTTTTAATCGAGATGACGATGAGAGTGCGCGATCGACACGGCCGAAAAAATCTCGGGGCAACGTCAACATTCTAAATGAGAAACTGGTTGCAACTCTGGACAAGTGCCTGATTTCTGATCGAGACGCAGTACGGATTATAGCTGCAGTGGCTGGAGCATGCGGTTGTGATCTTCGCACCCTGATACTCAACAGAGTCTCGATTCACAAATATCGGGAAAAAATACGCAAGAAGCTAGCTGGACGTATTAAAGAGTTGTTCCCTTCTTCTTTATAACGTGCTCCCGCAATTCATTGGGATGGAAAACTTCTCGAAGACACAGATCGAACTAAGAAAGTTGATCGTTTGGCTGTCATTATATCTGATGGAGAAATCGAACATGTTCTATCGATTCCAGCATTAGAAGATGGACGTGGTTCAACGCAAGCGAGTGCGATCGCTGAGGTAAATTAAGTTTTATATTATCCGTGATTAGGAACATAAAATAATAAAACAATACCCATTGTCAAATATAATACATCATCCATAACGTACCAGATAACCTGCTTTTATTTTTATTAAAAATGAACTGCATGTCAAAAAAGGTGAAAATACAGAATATTGAATTTGTAATCAAATCAGGTATAAATCGATTTTTACTCTGATAATTACAATGCATTGTATCTTTACAGGTTCTTCGAGACTGGGGGCTTAGCGACTCTATTCAGGCTATCTGTTGTGATACGCCCAATGCCAATCTCGGTTGGAGAAATGGTGCTGCAGTGCTTTTGGAACAAATATTAGATCGAGATTTGTTGTATCTGCCCTGCAGGCATCACATTTTCGAAGTGGTATTAGGCGGTGTTTTTGATGCACTTATGCCTGCTTCAACTGGACCTTCTATTCTTTTATTTAAAAGATTTCAAACAGCCTGGCAAGACATTGATCAACAAAAATACAAAGTTGGTATTGAAGACAAAAGAATTTCAGCAGCGCTACAAGATCACCTCGACGACACACACTGTGTGATAGATAGATTGTCCAAACTAGAAGTGCAGCCACGCGATGATTACCGCGAGTTGCTGTCATTGTCTCTCATTTTTATTGGGAAAGTACCTCGAGAATAAGTAAAGTGTTACAAGCCAGGTGCAATTTCGCGCGCTCGCTGGATGGCAAAGGCCATTTATTGCTTGAAGATTTTCTTGTTTCGCGAAGTATTTCGTTTAACATCATCCGAGCAAAAATCGATAGCTGAAATTTACATTTTTATCGTTATAGTTTACGTCAAAGCATAGTTTTCGGCTCCATTACCAATTGCTGCTCCCAATAACGATCTTGATTTTTTGAAAAAATTGTACGCGTACAAAACAATCAGCCCGATTGTCTCTGAAATTGCGTTGAAAAAAATGTCCAAGCATCTTTGGTACTTGAATACCGAAAATGCCGCCATGGCTTTTTTCGACGACGCCGTTTCCGTTGACATTTAGAAGGAAAATGGTTGAGAAAATAAAGGGCAAAGAAACTGAAGTCGATACCGTTTCCAAACGGTAGCAACTGTTCCAGTCGGATGTTACGCCTCTGCTCGACAAAACCATTGATTTCTTTATTAGCCCTGCATCAATGAGGTTTTTCGACAGATTCCAGATTGATCGTGGTTTTCTTGACATCGATGTGTCTGCTTGGAACTCAAATGAAAGTTACCAAATCGGCTCGCAACTAGTAAAAGATATACGCGTTGTTAATGACATCGCGGAAAGAGGCATCAAGCTCATTACGGATTATAATAATAGATTATCTAACGACAAACAACAAAAACAATTTGTTCTTCAAGTTGTCTCAGATTACAAAAAAAAATTTCCGAACGTCTTGAAACACACCTTAATGCAATCGCATGACCGATAAAGTGTCGATAATTAATACGTCTGTATTTAACGCTACGAATTTGGAATAAATAATTATTATTTAAATCTGAAAAAATTCATTTCCATACCTCATAATATGCCCTCAAAGTGAACCAAGTTACAAATTTTAATCATGGATATTATGGATGTAAGAAATATTTGATTATTTGCATCGAAAAAATACATATATTTCCCATTTAAAATTTCAATCGCTCAGGGGCACGTTTTCCCATTAGCCTATCGCCTTCAAAATTTACCCACATTTTTGTTGACATACCTTGATTAAGATTTTGGGGTGAGACGGAATAAATTTCACCAAAGCCAAAATAACGGCAACCCTAGTATTCATGGATACATTTTTTCAAAAATCACAACACTTGAAGAGCAGTTACCACTCTACTTGCATGCCAAATTTTACGCACGCACTCATATGTCGCGCACGCATGCAGCACGCACGCACACATACGGCCATTTTTTCTAAATCATTTTTCTGGGCGTTTTAGGTGATTTTGAACATACTGACATGAAAATCACGAAAAAAAAATTCACGAAAACAAAGCTTCCTCAATGAGGAAGCAAAAATAATGTAAAAAAGTGCCTTTGCGTTAAAGTAATTTAGGAGTACGCAGCAAGTATCAGAATAATTGTTCTGACGACTGTAAAGATTGAGAACGTTACATACATTTCGGTCTGAAAATCTATATCGTGGTAGTTTAAAACTGTTTCTAAAAAATACCTCTGCGTTAAAGTAAAATCAGGAGTACGCAGCAAGTTTCAGAAAAATTGTTCCATTGACTGCGAAGAATGTGACCAATACATACATTGCAACCTGATAAATTGTATCGTGGTATGTTAACAATATTTTAAAAAGTACCTCTATGTGAAAGTAATTTCATTTGTTGACTGCGAAGAATGTGAGCCGGACACAATTTTAGACTCCAAAATGCCAATTTTCTTGAAATAAACACCTCTATAAAAACAGAATAATTTCCATACTTCATGGACATACTTCACAATGCTAGATTAAGAAATATTCCAAATTTCAACTTGTTCGGTCCATTCAGTCCAGACCCCCATGAGTGATACGGACGTCCGAATAACACAAAATGTAGTCTACGCAGCCAATCATAATTTGTAATGAAATTTCTGTATTCTGTTACAAGAAGATTATGTATTTTACTATGTTTAAGAAATCTGCTGTAAAAAAAAGTAAATAAATTGAAATTATATTAACATTTTCCTATCAAAACCTAATTTAGTCGGTGGAGCGCGAATTCAATGGACACTTTCTGCGTTTCTTCAAAACGTGAGTGCCTAATAAAAAATTTAGAATATCAAAAATAAAATTTCAGGTCAAAATAATTTCTTAAATCAATGCTTCATTCCAAAAATAAAAATTTGTAAACTTCTGTTTTTTTTTAATAGAAACGTAAAATATAAAAAATGGTAAAACAATAACAATGAAAATAAAACAACATGAAAAAATATATAATTATTAAAAAATGATTCAAAATTATAAATATTAAAAATAAAAATCTAAAGAAATGAAAATATTAAAAATATAAAAAATGAAAATATTTAAAATATTAAAAAATGAAAATATTTAAAATATAAAAAAATGAAAATATTAAAAATATTAAAAAATTAAAATTATTAAAAAATTAAAATATTTAAAATATTAAAAAATTAAAAATATTAACAGACAGTGATAGGTATGCGGTCGATGTGCGGCTTCGGCGGTCCCACGAGTTAAGCAGCATTGTTTGCGGCCGTAACTTGGTTGGGTCACCGCTTAGCCGTGCATCGACTGGCGCATCAAACAGTGAGCGGGAGGCATTTTTTCGGAGACTCTGGTGTCTGCACTTAAGTAACATTGTGTTTCTTTCGTGTATACACCGGAGAATCGGAAATATATAATGCCGTCTGTATCGGCATGGGTTTTCCGCAGTTTCCCCGTGCCCTCGGCAAATGCGGTACAGTGTAGCTAAGTCGGCTGCGGTCGCATTGAAAGTTAGGTAGCTTAGCGAAGTGCGGGTAGGGAGTGATAGGGACGGGTTGAAAGGGATGGGTTACGTAAAAACCCGCAAGGGTATACTATGGAACACAGAACAAAAAATTAAAAATATTAAAAATTTAAAAATATTTAAAAAATGAAAATATTAAAAAACTAGAACATATTTTTTAAATTAATATATTAAAAAATTAGAAAATATTAAAGAATAAAAAATATTTTTTAAATTAAAATATTAAAATATTGTAATGTAATGTAAGATTTCCGAGCGCTCAGTCCTATACGGACCATTGTGCTCGTGCCCATTCACGGGAGGGTATCCGATTATGTAGGATAGTCGGTTAGGCGAGCCTCCTTTGCAAAGTGCAGGAGGGCGCGCACCCCAATCTCCTCAAGGTCCAGAGATTCGAGTACGGGCGCCCCAAGTACATTCCTGCGAATGTCCTCCAGCGCCCTGCATCTCGTAATCACGTGAAGAGGTGTTTCTTCCTCCTCCGTACATCTCGGACAGAATGGTTCTTCACTTAGCCCCAGTCGTCTTAGATGCTTCCCTGTGTGCCAATGTCCAGTGACAAGGCCCACTACAGCCTTGAGCTGATATCTGTCTAGGCCAATTAATACAGAGCCTAGCTTGCCCGAGGGACCTTTAAACAAGGCCCTCGAGTGTCCCATGCCTTCTGTCCGTAGCCAGAGGTCCGCAGATCGTCCCTCCACCCACTGTTTCGACAGGGTCTTAATATGATCCATAGCAATTGGGACATGGCAAATCCTTGCCGGATCAGTAACCGTAGCCCCGGCCCTGGCAAGAATATTCGCCTCTTCGTTTCCCTGGATGCCCACATGTCCAGGCACCCATAGAACTTTTACTTTGTTGCTGCAGGCAACCTGCGACAACAGCGCATTGCAGTCAAGCACCAATCCGGACTTCTTCACCACATGGTGGAGTGCCCCGATCGCCGCCCGACTGTCACTGCATATATATATATGTGCTTGCCACTGTATCCCTTGTCCAGGATGAGCCTGGCACAGGTCCAGATGGCGTACACCTCTGCTTGGAGCACCGAGGCAGTGTCTCCCAGCGCGAAGGATATCCTTGTTCTGGGTCCACTGCTCCATATTCCCGCTCCTGATCCTGTTCCTGTTTTGGATCCATCTGTGTACCAGACGAGCCCACCAGGAGACAGGAGTTTGTCTTGTTCCTCCATCCATTCCTGCCTGCTGGGATAGAGGACTTGGTAATTGTGGTCGAATTGGTGGAAGCGGTCACAGCAATCCCCTCCTCGCGCTAGGATCCCTTCAAGGTCCCCATCGCGCTGCAGTAGTGACGCGTGGCCCGCCTTTGCCCTCTTCCACTTACCACTGAAGTGTAGGCGTAACGCAGCATTTTTGGCGTTAGCCTCGACTAAGATGTGAGGGGGCGCCATGTTCAAAAGGGTCGTTCTCATCGCCCCCGTGATTCCAAGGCCCACTAATCTATAAATTTTATCCAGTGTCTTCCTGTTGGTGGCCTTCTGCAAAGCGGGCCACCAAACCAGGGAAGCGTACGTTATTTGGGGAACCAGGATGGCCGTGTATATCCACTTGACCATTTCCGGTTTTAAGCCCCATGTTTGTCCAAACATTCGCCTACAGGCCCAGAAAGTGGCAGTGGCTTTCGTAGCCTGTCTGGCGATGTGGCTTTTCCAGCTGAGCTTGCTATCCAGGGGGACGCCCAGGTAGCGTACCTCCGAGGAGTATTGCAGCTCAGTTCCAAATATGTAGGGGGGTTTTGGTTGAAAACCTCTCCTCCGTGTAAATAGCATCATCTCCGTCTTGCTCGGGTTAACCCTCAGCGACTTGGAGGTGCACCATTCTTGCATGAGGTGGAGTGCGCGCTGCATTCTCCACGTCATCTCTGCTGAGTGGGAGCCTCGGACCATTATCATAATGTCATCAGCATAACCCACCACGTTTACCCTGAGCCCATCGAGCGCCGCCAGTAGCCCATCAACGACCATTGTCCACAGGAGGAGGGATAGTACCCCCCCCCCCCCCCCTGCGGACAGCCCCGCTTAACGTGCGCCCTCGCGGTTGACCCTCTGAGCCCTGCGGTAACCGTTCTTGTGCGAAGCATTAGGTGTATCCATTCGATGATAGACTCATCTACCCTGAATTCCCTTGCAGCCTCGCATATGGCGTCGAAGGAGGTGTTGTCAAACGCTCCCTCGACGTCCAAGAACACGCATAGGGCCGACTCCTTCCTGCCGAGCGTCCTCTCTATATCTTTAACAATACAGTGGAGGGCGGTCTCGACAGACTTGCCGGCCTGGTAGGCGTGCTGTGAGGTTTGCACCGGTCTCTCAACCAGTGCTCCCTCTCTAATGTACCTATCAACCAGTCTCTCCAGCGTTTTAAGGAGGAAAGACGTCAGGCTGATCGGTCTGAATGACTTGGCCTGGTCATAGCTGCTTTTACCCGGCTTTGGGATAAAAACTGCCCTGACCTCACGCCAAGCTTTAGGCACGTATCTTAGTGCCAAACAGGACCGAAAGATACGGTTCAGGCGCTTGATGAGAAGCTCCCTTCCCTCTTGTAGGAGGGCGGGGAAAATCCCATCCACACCTGGACTTTTGTACCGGTCAAAAGTCTTAATCGCCCAGTCTATCCTGCTTGGTGTGACAACCTTGGCTGCCGTCACCCAATCACCCGGTTTTTTGATTGAGGGCGCCTCCCCTTGAGGCTGTCCCCGGTCCGTAAGTTCCGAACCCGGGAAATGTACCTCAAAAAGGTGCGCCAGTACTTCCTCGTGGTTCTCAGTTGTCCCGCCATCAGGCAGTGTGAGTCCCTCGAGTTTGTTTTGCGGGCCTGATGCAAACACTTTGCGGAGTCTGGCCACTAAAGGTAGGGCCTCGATCTCCCCGCAGAATCTCCTCCAGGCCGCTTCTTTGGACTTCTTCACGAGCTTCTTATACTCTCTCTGGGCCTTCCTGTAGGCGTCCCAGTCGTTGTCCGTTTTTGTCCTCAGGGCTCTGTTTAGCAGCCTACGGGAGCGGGAGCGGAACTGGTTCAGCTCACCGCTCCACCAGGCCACCTTTTTGCTTGTTTTCTTTCTCCTCAGCGGGCATGCAGCCTCGAAGGACCCGACCAGGGCGGTCTGCAGTATATCTGCCTCCCGCTCGATCGCGCCCTCCGTCCGCGGCCACCCACCGGTGTCCCCAAGCCTGCTTCTTAGCCCTGCTTGGAAGCTGGGCCAGTCCGCGGTCCTAGGGTTCCTGTAGGTCTCCGTCGGAATCTGGCTATCACTCCCTGCCAATTCGAAGGTTATCATCCGGTGGTCCGAAAGAGTGTCCTCTTCACTAACCTGCCAGTTTGTTATCGTTTGGGCCACTCTTGGTGAGCCCATCGTTATGTCAATCACCTCCTGTCTACGTGAGGTGACAAAGGTGGGCTTGGATCCTCTGTTCAGAATCTCAAGATCCGTTGTAGAGAGATACTCTAAAAGAGCAGTACCCCTCTCATTCGTGTTGGAGCTGCCCCATATAGTGTGGTGCGAGTTAGCATCGCAACCCACCACTAAGTTCAGCCCCTTATTTTTACAGTAGTCCACCAGTTCTCTGAGTTCCCTCGTAGGGGGAGGGTCCTCAGAGTCGTACGGGAGGTACGCCGAGGCTATTACCAGCTCGGTCATTACTCCTCCCACGGGAATCCTGATGGTAGCTGCTGCAAGGTCTCTGGTGCAGAATCGGTTCAACTTGAGGGCATCATGTCTCTTATTGATGAAGAGACAGGCCCTCGGACCCGGTTCTGCGCTATCGTAGATCAATGATCCTAAATCTGTACTTATCCCTTTTACTAGCCCCCTTCATATCCAGGGTTCCTGTATCAGGGATATGTCCGTCTGCAGCCTTGCTAGGTCCCGGCTCAGAAGAGCTGTGGCCGCTTTGCAGTGCTGCAGGTTAATCTGCGAAACCTTGGTTCGTCCTGCAGTCGTAGAAACTGCAGGCGTCCCCCTGTTCGCGTTTAGTTGAGGGTGGGGTGGGGGGAAAGGATATAAAGGAAGTATGGGGTGGGGGTTGGGGTTTGGGTTAGGGAGGTGGGCCTGGCAAGCCATAGCTTAGCCGGTCCCTTCCTCCCTATTTGCCAAGGTGGCAGGGGTCCCTGTCGCCGAGCTGGGCGATGGGGGCTGGCCCTGAGGGGCCAGGGTCAGCACTCTTTGAGTGCCCACCCTTGTCCCCTCAGCGCCCTCCCTCGCCACCATCTGCGCAGCGCTGGGTCTGCCCCTTGGCGCTTTGGAGCCCCGGCTTGCCGGTGGTCCCCCGCGTCCACGGGACCTGGTGGTTTTGTCCACCCCAGTCCCGGTCGCAGGAGCCCTTCCCTTCAGCCAGTACTCCTTGGGGTGCCTGGAGGCGCTGGGCATGTTCGCCTTTGCTGGCGCCATATGCCCCGCACGTCCTGACCCCCCGTGCGCTCCCCTTGGAGCCGGCCGCACCGAGGGCCGCAGGATGGGTGTCCCGCGTCCGCGGACTGCCCGCGAGTCCGCGCGGTCGCCCGGCGGTGGGTCGCTGCGCTTCACGGGCGCCCCCGGCCTGGACCTGCCTGCACCCTGTGCCCCTTTAACCGGAGCCCTGGGTGCCTGCGAGGTCTCTGTCGAGGGTCCCGCGACCGTTTGCATCCCCGCAGCCGTCGAATCCGCCCGTCCTCCACCACGTCTACCCCCTCCGGATCCGGCGCCGACCCGATAAAAACGAGCCCGCGCCAGCCCAAAGTGGGGGCTGAGGCCGACGCCCTCCAACACCTCTAGTGAGGAGGCGTCCACGCCCATCACGAGATGGACCACGTCGTTTGCCGTCCTCCTGTCCCACACTCTCCACATGGGAGTGCGCAGTCCAGGGTTCTGGCGCTGTAGTCGTTGGAGGATTTCCTCCGTCGACTTCCCCGTTGCGTCGTGGAGAACGGCCGTCATCTTTGTCAGCCTCGGCAGTGCCTCCCTCCCCAGTGCGAGGAGGGTGGCTCCGTCCCAAGGCTTCAAATCTGGGGTCACTCTCCCCAGCCACAACCTGGCCCCCTCGTCGGCGCAGGTCACCCACAGGGCTCCCTGGTCATAGCGGTAGCCATCGAAGCGCGGTACCTCGTCCCCGATAGGGGCCGAGTCCAGCACTCCGAGTAGCGCCGCTACGACCAGCTCGCTCTCCTTCTGGCTGAGGACCGCACTGGGATAGCCAGATGGTACAATGGCCATCTTTCTATCCGCAGTAACCGCGTCCCCATAACCAATCGGTCGTGGTATGACCCTAGCCTTCTTGAGGTCTGGGTCTTTTCGAGACCCTTCCCATGGTCGCGCCCCCGCCCGTGTTTTCGCGCGCGCCACTGTCAGGGTTCCCGGGAACCAGTTCCCCCGATCCAGCGGCGAGCGCAGAGGCTTCCGTGGTGTCGCTGCCGGTCTGCTCCGAGGACGGGTCCTGCATCACCAGTTTGGCTTTGCGTGCCCTCCTCCTCGCCGCCCCGCTGCGTCCCTTCTTCTGCCTCTTATCTGAGGAGTCCGTGTGACCGGCTTTCGCTGATCCCTCTTTCTCCTCCAAAATGTCATCCGCCACGCTGCGGTCGTCCTCCTGGTCCAAAGGAACTGGAATTCCTTCGCCCCAGTAGTCCCCCACAGTCGTGACGTCTGAGTGGTTTGAGGGTGCAGAGTCCCCTTCCGGGTCCCCTACCACCTCCATGGGATTTTCGTGACTAAAATTCGCCATTCAGTCCCACGCGTAGCTAGGAAAAACTGTCCACCCCCCCAGAGCCTGCTTAGGGGGGTAAGGCTAAATACCTTTGGGGGGCGCCTGGTACCCAAAGGGCATCGTACGCGACACTACTCCCTAGTGCCATGCATCCCGTTGGCACGATGGCTTACACCGTGGGATTGGGGAGGTGGTCCGCGGCAGGGCCTTATGGTCCCCCAGAACGGATTTTATCCCGCCGGGTTCCCGTATAGCACCCGCAGGCCAGGCCCAGAAGGACTCCCGTCTTGTGTGATGGTCGCCTTACGACGCCCCAGTCCACGCGACCGCAGAGCTCCCCGAGCATAGTCCCTCCTATCCGCCACCCGGAGACGCGCTCGGTTGGCAGCTCAACCGAGTTGCCCGCCCCCCATTACGAGGGTTAGGCAACATCCGAGATTAAAATATTAAAAAATAAAAAAAAGATTAAAATATTAAAAATATTAAAAAATTTAATTTCAAATCGAAATAATTTTTAAAAGAAATGTTTTTACCTTCTTACGCCCCGTTTGATGGTGGTGGAGGTGGCGCAGAAGGGAAAAAGTCTTGCAGATCAGTGGACGAAACCACGGGATGCGGTTGTTGCGGTGACGGTAGAGTGGATTCCTTAAACCAGTACACCGAATTGATGTATTTCATCACCGCGACGTATCCAAAAATGTCCACGTACGTCGTGGTTGATTCACAGTACCAGCTGATCGCCCGGTACACGGCGTTGTTCAACATCATCGGGGGTATATTTATGGCTGACCAGGTATGCGGTATAATAACGTCCGGCGCGTAACTCACGTACCTGGCCTCGTTGTACATGTCCATCCTGAAAAAACAGCAAAAAGCAAAAAAGATAAATAGTGAAATTGACATGAAATAAAATTAACTGTTTTTCTAAAAAAACAGTAATAAAAATTAAATAAAACGTATTAAACGTTGGAATGTTATTTCTTATTAAAATTTCATATGTGGAAAGGAGTTGAAAAGATTTTTACTCACTTGTGAGATTTGCAGTTCGGTCTTGTTGAATGGAGAGTGTTCCGTAGCCCTTCGCTCGCTGAGATGGATTGGTCGCTGTCTCTTCTTCACTGGCTTATATAACCCTCTTCTATCTTTGAAGACAAGGAAGAAGGAGAAGACAGAGGAACAAAAAAAGGAACGTGTGTATTGACGTGTTGAAATCGTATCCTTAAAAAATATCGAAGTGATGACAACACTTATCGGGGGGACATACATCACGCGGGTGACGTTGAAAGTGCGCGCAGCTTCAGTGGCGGCGCGATAAGATGCTCGCGTTCTCGATGCAACAGTTTGCGCACCACTTGTCCCTTTAAAAATTCAAGAATCATAACACAGGTCTCATTGGAGCAAGTGTCCTGTGGTAACGTTGAAAGAGCGCGCAGCCTTAGCCGCAGCGCGAGTATTATATTGCGCGATAAGGTGCTCACGCATTCCACGCAGCAGTGTTGTATACATCGCTCCAACGAAACAGAAACACCATACTATACTTCTATAGTACGCTTAAATTAAAATCCAAAGCGCCTTTTACTACACGCGAATATTTTACTCATTAGAGAAAGACATTTGCGTTTTAAAACGTATTACTTTTATACCGAAGATGAAATAGTGCAGTCAGTCGTTCTGTAACATTCGCGGGATCAGGATTAAGGAGGAAGAATTATTCACTTTGAAAAATGGCTATTATTCTTTATATGCACGGTTTCAAACGCCCTTGCAATGAATTTGTTCTAAAAGCATTATGTGCGGTAGCCATTCAGCCTGGTGAGAACGGTGGAGAAGAACTCACTTGCATTCTCTTCGAACCACCGTGTTCTCTGAGTGAATTGCCAAGCAAATATACAAAAACAAATTTATGGTTAACAAATCATTTGCATGGTATACCTTGGCATGCCGGTGACGTTCCTTAGTGTGATGTAAAAGAAGTTATCGAACAAACGGTGAAGAACTTCAGTTGTATTTACGTGAAGGGACTGGAAAAGAAAAATTGGCTCGAATGTATGATCGGAAGGTCGAAGCCAATTTTTAATTTGGAATATTTGGGCTGTCCCAAGACACAGGATTCCAAAGTGGCGCAATGTCGTTACTATCACTATCATGAAGACCTTCCGACATACCAATGCGCATTCGAAAAAATTCAACGTCTGAAAATTTGGTATTTGAGGAATTATATGTCATTCATCGATAGATCACTCGAAATATTTTCTAAATTGGGGAGTTTGAGAAAAATGAATATTGAAGATGTCGCATTTCTACTGAAAAATGTTCTGCTCATATATGCCGCAAACTACACCGATCAGGCTTACGAAAAATTACCGGAGAAGATGCAGATGGATAAAAATATTGCCAGCTGTCGTCGATGCTATCAACATTATCAACCATCTGAAAAGAATGAGAATATCGATGTGTTCGATGGACCTCTACCTAAGATGAAACACTGTTTGTTTTGTAAATTTTTTCAAGAAATGTAATATTGTAAAAACGAAAAATGTCATATTAAAAAAAACGAAACACATATTTCGAATAAATTATTGTAAATAAATTTGATTGTAAAAACGACATGAATATTGTATTGTAAAAAGAAAAGATTATTTCGTGTCATTTATTTTCAAGAAATGTAACATTGTAAACCAAAACATGAATATTGCGAATAAATTATTTTTCATTCTATAGTTTCCATGAGTTTTTCAGTTGGGCTCATCGTCGATGCTCAAGATCGACGTACGGCGACTGTTCTACAGTTCTCGGAACTGTTTGCACCCACCCTCAGTTTTTTTTTCTTCGCAGATGAAGCAGAGGATCTCGCGACGAGACGAAAATAAGTATCGGTGCGCTGAAATCATGCCACGAGGAAAAAATATCGAAGACATAATGTCCCACAAGGTACATAGCTCGCAGGCACGGTTACAGCGTGGCATAACTTTCATTTGTTAATATTAGAAGAGCACGCAGCTTCAGCTTGATAAGATGCTCTCGCTCTGCATACCTTTCGCTGGTCACGAAGAGGAAATACGATAAGTATTTCCTTTTCGTCGCTGCCGCTATCGTATCGGACACATAAATATTTCGCTGTGATGCAAAGAGTGTGAGCGAAGCCTTGGCCGCAGCGCAGTATTAGTGACATATGTTAGCATTAAGTAGAAGAAGAATACGCGGCAGCCTTGGCTCGGGCAGACGTATTACGCTGCATGATGAAATGCTCTCACGCTCTACACATCGCACTGGCACAAAGGGCCACGCGTCTCGGCTCGGTATAAGCGTCGGGGGGATGTAAACAACGGAAGACCGCGCGATCTCCAAGCTCCAGCCTGAGTA